>CM065299.1:66311617-66911617 GCA_032871835.1 Dipteronia dyeriana | reverse complement strand
AAAGTCTCTCCCTTTGTTTTGTTACCTACATCCTGACAATGCCAATTGGGCAATAAGGGAGGTCAACTCTAGGGACTATAGAAATCACAACAGTGGGGAAACGTTAGCTTACAAGTACTTTGTATTGGACATTACTGGCCTACCATACAATAGGATGTGAAATCCTTTGTGCAGTACTGTGAACCATGCTAGAAGACGTCAAACTTGAGTCACATTCCTCCTAAGAGATTATCTATTACGTCACCCTTTCCATTCGCCATTTGAGGGGTCGATTTGATTGGGCCGCTCTCGGACAAGCTAGTGTATGCCCTAAAGATGTAATTTGTAAACGGATTTATGAAATAAATAAAAGAAAAAATTCAATTCATTCATGTTGTGTTGTTTACTTTATAACTTCTGCATATTAACATCCTAGATTGTTGGATCTAATCTCGAACTGTTTATATAAGTGTCATATACAAATGGATACAGTAAGAGACATGCAATCTAAAGAGTCCATATATAACAAATAATGTTGGTTACTTTATTTGTGGTTAATCTATAACTATGGTTCATTCTATAATGTACGATGATTCTATCTTGAATCATTCATACGAGATATGGGAATGGAGGATCCTTGTATGATGTGATCATATAAGACTGGGCTATGATCTATATGAATCTCTCACCAAGATCCTTTTACTGATGAGATTTGTATATATCAACTAATGATGCCTATATATGGGTAATCTTAATTCAAAGTGTCTTGTCGACTCCTTTAAGTTAGATCGTGGTCTTTGATATACAATGGGTGATGTCAGATGCATTTCCTGATCAATATACTCCATATGTTGAGATTACGGTTTGGCTTGTGGTTGAGAAGGTTTGTACACATGAGTGGAATCCACTCCTTCTTTTGAGAAGTAGATAGTAGTTCCCTAAAGGGTTGATTCGAGGCTTGGATAGTATGAGCGCTCTCCTAGTTCTATGAGGAAATATGATTTATTGCCCAGTAGAGAATCAACTGTACTTAAAGGATATATGTAATTAGAGGGGTATAACGGATATTATGACCCAACTCTAATTATGAACTAATGTGGAGGATCACACCATGTGTAATAGCTATATCGATGGACATCGAGTTGTATCGGTTTGTGTAAAAGCGTCTGCAATTGAGAGAGTACAACTTCGAATTTTTAGTGGAATAACACCGGAGTTAATAATCAATGAGTATTAATTAAAGAGTTTAATTAATGATTCCGAGGGTTATTGGAGCTCAAAATATTGTGGGTTCATTAGGTCCCCTTGCTAGCCCGATCGATTTAGGTGACAAGGGTCACCGTTTATTAATTGGATTGTCAAATTAATTGTGTAACGAAAGTGACACATATTTATTCGGGAAATTAATTGAATAATGAGATTATTTAATTAATGAATAATGGTGATTAAATAAATTAAAAAAATGAGGCTATTTAATTATGTTATTAATCTCTAAATGGAGGATATTTGTTGATATTTGTTTTTAATTAAAATAAGATAATATGATTATTTTATTTTTTAAATTTGAATTTAAATAGTTTAAATTCAAAATAGATGGTATCTTTTTAATGAAAATAAAATAAAGATTTCATTTTAAATAAAAAGATACCATGAGGTGTTTTAAAAGAGGAAATATATATTTGATATATATTATTTGAAAACCTACCAAAACAAGTTATCAATTAAAAAGGAAATATATATATTTGATTTTTATATTCTTTGAAAGAAAAAGACAATTAGGGAAAAACAAGGATTTGTTTATGATATAGATTGGTGCACATAAAAAGAAAACAAAAAAGGAAATTGCATAATATGCAATTAGATTAAGTGTACACCAATAAGAACAAAAAAACAATAATGATTTTATTTTATTTTTTGGGAACTAAAATGGTTCTAAGTTTTTCCTCTTGAGAAGAAAGAGTTTTTTCAAGTATTTTCTCTACGTCCTCCATTCAAGTTCTTGAGATCGTGACACGCCCATACGCAGTTACCAGTCCCAAGAGATAAAGAGGAAGATCGAGTGGTTTAGACAGAAGCACATCGTAAAGTGTAGGAGCATCCAAACGTTGGTAGGATTGGTTCGGATAAGGAGCATTACAAGAAATGAATGAGCCTCCAAACGTTGGTAAAGTTCTAAGATTATTTTCTTCTTCTTTATATTGATTACAATTTCCTATGTATACATATCTATTTATTATTGTAATATTTTATATGTATAAGTTCCGAAAAAGAATTATGATCTCAAGTTCACTAGTCCCAGATCGTTTACTATCTGTATTAATTTTTTTAAAACCTACTTCCGCTGCGTGACTAGTGAACGGGGTTCCAACAATTGGTATCAGAGCAAAGGCAGTGGTGATTGATCGATCGATCCCCAGGATGAAACGTGATCCTGTGATGAAGCATGGCTCTCTTCGGGGGGCTTCTTAGAGGAGTGCTCTGATAGGTATCTGTGGGTGTCACCCCAAGAGTTGGGACCGTGCCCACACCCATGAGATTCGGAATTGGAATCAACAATTGGTTTCATAGCCCAATTTTATTTTCAAAACAGGAAATTGTTTT
This sequence comes from Dipteronia dyeriana, assembly GCA_032871835.1. NCBI lineage: Eukaryota > Viridiplantae > Streptophyta > Magnoliopsida > Sapindales > Sapindaceae > Dipteronia > Dipteronia dyeriana. The sequence goes on along the minus strand of CM065299.1, from coordinate 66,909,037 downwards.
CGATGCTCCTGTATGTATGATTGTGTAGGCACGATTTAAATTGACTGTATGATGCTTTTGTATGTATATTAAATTTTTTAATTTACAAAAACATGATTGATCGTTAATTATAAGGTAATGTGGATGTCGGGTTTATGGGTTGTATAATTTTTTTTTTTATTTTTTTATTTTAATGTTATTGTATTGTAAAAAAAATAATAATTGTAACCTATATTGAAGACCTAGAAAAATCACGAAGAAGGATTATGAGAAGAATCGGAGTGACCTGATGAGATTGGAAGACTCAAAAATTACAAGAAGACCAAGGAATGCCTTGGGGATATTTTTGTAATTTTAGATCCCAATTTTTTTAGGTTAAATAATCCATAGTACTCGGTCAATTCATGTATGCTTTATATTATATGATGATAAAAGCATTGTCATGCATACGTATGTCATTAAGATTAGATATGCCTACACAAATATATTCGATATGTCATACATGCAACATAGCCCAATTTTTTATGTATTGTTTTAATGTGATTAAAATGGGTAAATACATGATCGGCTATGAAAATGAGATTTTTTTTTTATGGTTAAAAAAACTTGGTAATTCTCATTAAATATAAATATAGTTATTAAAGTGTTTAACAAGTTAGATTAATAGGGTCATTTATTGTAATTATGATTAATATGATTAGTTACCTAATAATAAATGAACCGAATAAAGTGTTAGAGTTTTAATAGTTAAAAATTGGTAAACACTAGCATACTAATTTGACCATAGTAAATAGCTTACAAAGGCTTAGATTATTCACTAATTGATTAGATTTTTAATTGTTAAAAATCATAAATAATTTATTAGTGTATTGGAACTTGTTTCTAATAATGAATTAGTTAATGCAATAGATAACTTGATTAAAGTTAGCCATTTGATCCTGTAGAGTCTAGGTGCATTAACGGATAACAGAAAACCTTGATTTATAAAATAGTGAGTGGGAGAGGGATATATGACATATATATCCCACAGTCTCCATCATTAGTTCAACACCGTGAGATCCGAGTGGGGCCTCATGATGGCTTTGCTTTCATCCTCCCTAAGAAGGGTTTCCACAAAGGTCAATGTCAAGGTTGACTTCCTAACGGATATGATTTCTGAGGGTATTTCAGGATTGACCGACCCTAAGGCGGCAATTCTCGAGTTAAGCTCGTTACATCTGAAATGGTGGGTTAAACTCACAGAGATTTTGATTAAGTTTTGTTAATTAAAAACCTGACAGAATAAACGATGATTGAATGATATGAAATAAGAGTTATTCTAGAATATCATTTGATTAAGAATGTCTCGGTCCAACATGCAAAGACTTAACCGACCCTAAGGCGACACTTCTTTGTGGTATGTTGGATTGTCGTGGTATAGTAACTAGTTTTAGGGTAGTTTTGTTTGTTAAACATGTTCATGCATTATGTTTAAATTTATGCCAAAGCACTCACACTTGTTTTAAATAAATGAGTGAATGAATGTTTTATTTATTTCAGTAATTATGTCTTCCGCATTACTACAATTTCTCGCAAATGAAATATTAACTGGTGATAACTACACTAAGTGGAAACTTAATATTAATGTAATATTGGTAACCAAAGACCTCAAGTTTGTGCTTACAGAGGAATGTCCTCCAGTGCCTACTGCCAATGCCACATGAACTGTTCGTGAGGCATACCAGCGATGGGTCTCATCTGATGAGAAGGCCCGAACATATCTGTTAGCTTCAATGATAGAAGTGCTTGTCACAAAGCTCAAAGCAATAACTTCAACATTCAAAATCGTGGGGTCATTGCAAGCTATGTTCGGGCAGCCCTCCTAGCAAAAGCGACACAAAGTTGTTCATTCCGCTATGCTCGCTCGCATAAAGGAAGGTACATTAGTTCGGGAACATGTCCTGAGCATGATGTCTTACTTCAACATGGCAGACGTCAATGGCAGGGCTATTGACAAACCCAGTCAAGTGAGCATCATACTGATGACTATTCTGATAAGTTTCGATCAGTTTAAAAGCAACTACTGGATGAACAAGTTAAAGTGTCAGGACCTCAATTTTATGATTGGCTTATTTCATGACAAACCACACAACATTAGGGATGATTGTTAGGTTCTCATTGGCAAGCTTCCAAGCATCTCCATGATTTCAAGAACAAAAGGTATATTCACTTCACTTTGCCTCTTGAAGAGTTTAGGTGCACACACACACCCCATGCATGCTTTGTTGATCTTGCATTTGTGTTGATATTGTTTATATGTGTGCATCTCTTCACAATCACACTTGCACTTTATTTGTAGATTTATGTGTGGTATTGTGTTGTGTTTGTGCTTGCATGATGGTGTGCTTGTTTTAGCGCGTTGAGTGCTATATAAGAAGGTGTCATTCTTCTCATGATTTGGTTATATGGAGTAAGGTGTCTAGTTTCAAAAGAGTTTATTTCAATGATTTAAATGTTTTTCAAAACTGAAATTTGTATGGTCTTGTGACCATATATTTTTATATAATAATTCAAAATGAGTTTATGACTGTTTGGATTATTCGTAATAATTTAATGGTATATTATTCATAATTTTTTATGACTGTTTGGATTGGTTTTGAAATCGCCAAAGTGACCACAAAAATAGGGCATCTCTGCTGTTGTCCGTTTCTGACATTTGGTCACTAAAATGGCCATAACATTTTCTACCAACATCTTAATCATGTTTTGTAAAGTGAAGTAGAAAGAAGACTTCCATACCTTTCCAACGGTATATTATACAAAAGGTTTGGATGTCGTTTGGTCATGTTTTGGGTCACTCGAAGCTTGAGTTGTTGTGCTGTCTGGCGTGTACCGCGGCCTAGAGGGAGGAATATGACTCCGATGAGGAGATGACTCTCATGGTTAAGAGATTTAGGAGATTCACAAAATCTCACAAGAAGAGTATGACCTCCAATATGAAAGAGGAGAAAAGGATGTTGTGAAGGAGGTAAATAAGAAGACCTTGCTCAAGAATAGTGAAGAGCATGTGCTTAACTTCACGGCCTTGGGTGCTTCCTATGTGGAAGATTTTGGTGTAGTAACAAGTGACCAAGGCAAAGGTCTTGATGATTGAGGAATGTCAAGTGGCCCTTCTTAAAGTTTTGAAGCAAAATGAAGAGCTCTTCAAGGAGAATGAGACTTTGAGAATGTGGAATATTTCCTCGGAAGAAAAGATCTGTACCCTTGAAGATAGTAAGCAAAATAGTCAAAATCAACTTCATCGGTACAAAGAGATCATGGAAGACCAAATGGAAGACATCTTCATTCTTGTCTTCAAATTAAAGACCATGGAGAAAGTAACCTCCAATGATGACTCCTTTATGATGGACAAGATTGATGTGTCCAAGTATGAGAAGGAGATTGAAGATTGCCACCAAAGGATGAAGGCAATGGAAGATGAGCTTGCCAACAAAGAAAACTCCTTGAAAATTGTCAAGGAAAGAGATATGAGGTGCCTTGAAGAATTAAGGAAGGCCAAGGTCAAACAACCTCAAGCTCAAGGCAAGATTAAATCTTTATCTAAGAAATCTTCAACTCAAGAAAAGTCCACACAAGCCTTGGCAACTCAACAAAAGCCTAGGCAATTCAAGAAGAAAGGACAAGTTCTTAAAAAGTCAATCACCTCATCCAACAAACCAATTATGAGGAAGGGAGGTGACCATAAGAAGCATGACCAACCAAGGAGGCAAGATCAATTGGCTCAATCACCTCAAGAAGCTAGACCACAAAGATGCCACCGATTGGCTTAAGTTCCAAGAAAAAGCCAACCGGTGCATCATCAAAGACAACCTCATCAACATGGCAATGCCTTGATGAGAACACAATGCAATGGTATAAATTCTTACTTTGTACCTACTTGTCATTTTTATGGTATGATTGGTCATTTAAGACCAAATTGCTTTAAATGTATTAGGAGGTGTTGATTAGATAGCATGAAATAAAAATTTTGAATGTTAGGGCAAGTTTACACGAACTTATGGAACTTAGAAAAATGTCTTTGACCACTAAAAATGTTAAAGTGGAACCTAGGAGGGTTAGAAAGAATGAACCCGCTTGGCTTAGTGCTCATGAGACACCCGTAGATGCAACTAGGTCATTTGGACTTGGTAGGTCTATAGGGGATCATGCCTCCCATTGATTAGGTTGGATTTGACCCCATTTGGGGAGCTCAAGCAAAGAGAGCAAACTTGCATGATTTGCTATGTGCAAAAAGTTGATTAATTTTATGCTCTGTTGATAATTGCTTGAAATTCTTGGTTGGGCATATGCTTATATGTTTTTTTAAGTGTGCAACATTGCTTTACTTGCAATCCATGTCATAATTATGTTCAAACGTGCATTTTTGGACTAGGAGATTTAATTTGGAAAGTACATTTGAATGACCTATAATTTATCTCCATGACATTTGAACTTGCTTTTAATAACATGCTTTAAAATGATATGCATGAATTGAGTTTAATTGCTTTATTGCAAATGTGTGTGAGTGCGAATGAGAGTACTGATCAATAAGGATCTTGTATCCATGCAATTAATAAGGATTTTATATCCAATTTAGTTTTCTCTCTTTTCTTAATGGTGAAACAAGACTACTATCATACGAATAATTATCCGGAAAAAATTAAAAGGGTGCAATAGTCGCTCATGTCTTGATTTGCCTTTAAGGATTGATATAGTTTCTTTATTTTCAAAATTTTGAAACTATATCTTGTTTGCTTATGGCAAAAGGGTACAAATTGGTTTGAATTCTTTTGGAAACCCTTTTGATGTTTGCTTTGCCAAATACTATTTGTTTTGGATTTGAATGCAACATGTCTTGCTTGCAAAGCATTCTTGTCACACATTTTTCTTTAAATAAAACTCCTTGAATCTCTCTCAATTATTTAAGTTGCATAAAGTTTGTGTATATGATTATGCATTGTTCTTGTGCAAATAGCTCTCTTTGCTAAAGCAACCCGATAAAGGGACCTCATTTGCCTATCTCATGACAAAAAGGGGGAGAAGTCTTGAGAAATATAGGGGGAGCATTAGTTATGCTTTGGGGAGAGATCATGTGAGAGAGTAACCCATTTAGGGGGAGCACTGCACATTCATTTGTTTATATTGCTTTATTGAGTGTAATTACTTTTTATGTTTGTTCACCTCACATGTACTTGTTCTTGGAAAGTGCTTTCTTGTTATTGTTTGTAGTTATGATGATCTACGAAGAGATCGAAGACCTTGAAAACTTAGACTCTTAGGTATCTCTTTTTGTAACGTAGAATGGACTCTCATGATCAATAGCTAGATTATTTTTTGTTTTGTGAGAATTTATCTGTGAGTGGTTGTTTTGTCATGAACTAGCCAAAGGGGGAGATTGTAAGGACCTTTATTTTATGATTGGCTTATTTCATGACAAACCACACCACATTGGGGATGATTGTGTAATGGGTAGCTTAGGTCCTCATTGGAAATCTTCCAGGCATCTCCATGACTTCAAGAGCAAAAGGTATATTCACTTGACTTTGCCTCTTCAAGAGTTTATGTGCACACACACACCTCATGCATGCTTTGTTGATCTTGCATTTGTGTTGATATTGTTTATATGTGTGCATCTCTTCACAATCACACTTGCACTTCATTTGTAGTTTTAAGTATGGTATTGTGTTGTGTTTGTGCTTGCATGATGGTGTGCTTGTTTTAACACGTTGAGTGACCATATGAGAAGGTCTCATTCTTCTCTTGGTTTGGTTATATGGAGTAAGGTGTCTAGTTTCAAAAGAGTGTATTTCAATGATTTAAATGTTTTTCAAAACTGACATTTGTATGGTCTTGTTACCATATATTTTTATATAATGATTCAAAATGAGTTTTGAAAATTTCTGTACAAACTAGACACCCATACTTTTCCAACGGTATATTATTTGTAATATTTTATGACTGTTTGGATTGGTTTTAAAATCTCCAAAGTGACCATAAAAACAGGGCATCTCTGCTGTTGTCAGTTTCTGACCTTTGGTCACTAAAATGGCCATAACTTTTTTTAAAGACATCGAAATTGTATTTTGTAAACTGGAGTAGTATGTAATCTTCCATATCTCTTTAAAGGTATATTATACGAAAGGTTTGGATGTCTTTTGGTCATGTTTTGGATGGCTCGAAGCTCGAGCTGTTGTGCTGACTGGAGTGTACCGCGGCCTAGATCGTTGTTGGTGCCATGCCTAGCCAGCGACCTAGGCAGTGGTAATGTCCAGCTGTGCTATGCTGCACAGACCGCAGTCTGAACACTTGCCTAGGCTGCGGCATGCACAGCGGTCATGACGAAACTTTGTTTCCTTAGTCCAAAACGATGTCATTTCACTTGGGCATTATAAATACATCCTTAACTCATCTTCTTCACTTGGATGACTCTAAAAAAATGAACCCTAGAGTGAGAGAGATAGTTTCTTGAGAGAGAAAGCTTCATTTAAAGCTTGATTAACTCTCCAAACCCAAAACCCATCTCCATCTTGCATCATTCTTTATCATATGAGGATGGGTGTTCTTGGTTTCATGACTAGGTAACTAAGAACTTCATTGAATATCTTTTATTGTTCTTCTTACTCTAGATTAGGTGTTTATTGCATGATTAAATACCTAGACTCTAGTTATTGCATATATTTAAGAGTCTTGATAACATGATTGGGTTTGTTTGTTGAATTTATGACATATTTGCCTTCTAGCTAAATCTCTATGCCTTGCATTTAGATATTGTTTAGGACTCATTGATTGCATTTTATGATTGCATTATAGTCCTTGACATACTTAATGACAACTTGTGATAGCTAGCATTTAGGTCATTGTTGCCTCTAGCTAATTAGCTCATATTGACTGCATTTTGATGATTGCATTTAAGGATCATGCCATGCTTAATGACAACATATGTTGAAATGACTTTGTTTGATAACTAGGATATAATGTTGTATAACTATATCTAGTTAAGTCTTCATGAACATTCATTTAGACATTGATATCTAGGAATTGTACTTAGTGACATTCTAAATTTCCTAGATAAGCATTTAGTGTCTTGCCTAGAATTATTTGCATGTTTGAATATTTCATCATATTCACATAGGTTGTTGTACTCTTTAGAGAGTCAAATTCTTATGGCTTCTAGGTGAACTTCTAGGTGAAGTTGCACAAGCAAGTCTAGTCTTGCAACCAAGGGTAGGTTGGCAAGCAATTGGTCGGGTATCCACTGTAAAAGGCTCGAGGGGTAGAGTAGGAGGTGCTCACGCCAAGAGTAGTGGATCAGGAGATATCACTAGGGATTGAACCAAGAGTGGTGAGTGGCGGTGTCCATAGCCTGAGGTTGTCGAGATTGAGAGTCAAAGTATCACTTGAGGGTGTAACCTTTTATTCATATAGTGGATTTATGTGACCGAGTGCGGTGCACTTAACAACCCGTGTTTTTTCCCATTTGGAGGGTTTCCACGTATACATCTTGTGTTATTTATATTTCCGCACCTTAAACTTGATGTTGTAAGTTTGTTCTATTGGGTGAATTTTGAATATTGACTAATCAAGAAAAATTGGTAATTGACTTTATTAAAACCTATTCACCCCCCCCTTCTAGGTATAGACACACTTTCTTAGGTAAATTTCATAAAGTTCAGTCTTACACAGTTGGTCAATGAGCTTGCTACCTTTGAGTCTTTGACTAATGACAACAAGGGCAAGGCAGGTGAGGCAAAAAGAAAGATGATTCTTCACCCTGTATAGTTGATTCGGGGGCCACTAACCATGTTTAATCATCTTTACAATAAACTGATTCTTGGTCACAACTAGAGGAGGGAGCCTTCTTAATACGTGTGCGGTCAGGGGATGTCATGTCAGCACGAGCAGTGGGCATAATTAGATTGCGTTTTTATAATAATTATATATTGTTGGACAATGTACTTTATATTCATAGGTTTACACGAAATTTGATTTCGGTTTCTAAGTTGTTAGAACAAAAATATTCTATTTCTTTTAATAATAAGTCTACTATTATTGGAAAGAATAGTCTGAATATTTGTTCTGAAATTAATGAAAACAATTTGTATGTGTTACGACCGTTAATACATACTACACTGCTAAACACCAAAATTTTTAAGGTTGAAAAACCAAAAACCAAACAACATAAGATTTTTCCTGATAATGACACGTATCTCTGGAATATAAGGCTTGGTCATATAAACCTTGATCAGATAGATAGACAAGTAAAAATCAGATCTTTAAGTGAGTTAATGGTTGAGACCTTACCTGTCTGTGAATCCTGTCTGGAAGGTAAGACGACTAAGGTACCTTTTACTGAAAAAGGGCTTAGAGCTAAAGAACCGCTGGAGCTTATACATACAGACATCTGTAGACCGATGAATGTTTAAGCTAGGGGCTATTATGAGTATTATTTCACCTTTATAGATGACTACTCAAGATACGAAACGAAAGTCGAAAACATTTGAAAAGTTCAAAGAATTTTTAGCTAAAATTGAGAATCAATTAGGTAGGACTTTTCAAATGTTTTTATTTCTTCTTTGAACTTTTCAAATGTTTTCGATCAATAGACATTATCGAAAACTTAACGTTAAGATTTAATATCCAATACCTTAAAACATCCATAAGATGATATTCTACTCACATTTAATAAATGGGGCCACGATGTCCCTATCTATAAATGAAGACCTCTATCGATTAACAAATGATTACCACAAATCTATCAAGGATAGACTATGATATATAATTGTACTCATTGATAGCTCAAATGATAACACTTGCAACCATAAGTCCATCACTTATCTCATGATTGAGATAGACTCTTCGATTGTCTTCAAGTGAAAACTTTTATCCATTGACCATTCTAGACAAAGTATTTCACTGTGATCCAATTCAATGCACCCAGTGCACTAGATTCTTTTGCCCAAAGACACCACACTTTGATGGTTTTAGACTCATCATAACACATTTGATCACACTCAAATGCTATCGAAAGAATCTACAACTTTTGACCTTATGATTATTTAACTTTTGACAAATATATTAATTAAACTATGAATGCTATAAGATTTTTTAAACTAAAAATCACTTTATTAATATGAAAAGATTGTTAAACACACTATTATACTCTTGCTATCGAGCATAATCCTAACACTCACCATTTTTATCAGGTTTTTATTTCTTCTCTCTACTACATCATTTTGCTGAGGTGTACTAGGAGCTGTGAGTTGGAAAACTATCACATGCTCGACCATGAATTCTTCAAACTCTTGGTCAAGGTACTCACCTCCACGATCTGATCAAAATGATATCTTTTATTGCCCGAAACCAAGGGATAGTGATGAGAACAAGGCAGCTGCATCAAATGATCCATTGCATGTTCCGGTTGGGCCAATAACAAGGGCAAGAGCTAAGAGATTCAAAGAAGCACTAAATGGCCTAATTCAAGACACTTGGGCTGATTTTGAATTGTTGAAGTCCAAGATAAGCCCACATGAAGACCAAGGCATAATTAATGTCATCAAGGCAATTGATTGGGCCGAATAAGGAAGACTTGGGTGTGTGGCACAAGCTAGGAGAAGAGTCAACTTTGGCTGATTTATTCCCTTTTAATTTCCAAAGAATAATAGTTGATTTGTTTCCCAAATTAAGGGGCTGATTTGTTTCCAGATTTAGCTTTCCAATTAGGGAGCAAGTCAATAGTTTCTCAAATTAGTTTTCTTCTGATTATAAGGCCTTAATGGCCGAATTATTTTGTTTCCTTTTAGGATGGCTTATTGCCTTTCTTTTCGTTTAGGGTTTTAGTATATAAAGGAACGAATTGGATGTAATTGGACAGACTTGAATTGAATAAAAATTGTGAGAGTTCATCTCTTTTTGGTTCTGAAAACTTGACTTATCACTCACATCTTCTTCTTGTTCTTGAGTGTGGCGTCTTCAACTTCTTGATACCGTTGGTTCTTACCTCTTTATAGGTAACGGGTCGCGGTCCGATAACGTTCTTGTTTATAAACTTGGTTAGAAAACGATCCTTCGTTACCATATATTGGTTCCGGGTCTCACTGCTCTTGGTGAGGTTCATATCAGTTGGTATCAGAGCTTAGGCTTCTAAATCAGGTTTAGTCTATCCTTGTTCTTTCTCTTCTCTGTATTCATTTGTTTGAACAAAAAAAAAAAAAAATTTTGATCAAATCAGGTACCAAAAAAAAAAAAAAAAAAAAAAAAGTACCAAAAGCTTGCTTGTGTCCACTTGATCAAGGTCGGTAAAAAAAAAAAAAAAAAACAATTTTTTTTTGGGTCGTGTAGTTGAACCTATATCAACTGTTTCTATTCATTATCTTGATTTCGTGCATTGATATTCAAAAAAAAAAAAATTTAGCTAAAGAATTTCGTCTTCATTATTCTTGTCCTTTTGCTCAGTTACTTCAATTTTTCTTGCACTTCTTGTGAGTGTCCGTATAAGTCAAAAAAAAAAAGGAAGAACTGAAAGAGTTAACAAAGAGTGGAAAAAGGCAAGAGTGTGTGAGCTCATCAAAGGGTAAAAGCCAAAGAATTGAGTGAAAACACGAGTGTGAGTGCCACCATCTTTGAGAGTAAACACGTGAGGGAGTGTTTGTGAGGCTTACTAATTTCTTTTTCTTTGCAGGTTTCAAATATGTCACGCGATAAAAGTAGAGACTTATCTGATGATGCACCAGAAACGATAGATCTTAATTTTTTGTATAAAGCCATACAAAAAAACATGGAACGGATGGAGATTAAGATTGGTGAGGTGCATGATAGGATAGATAAGGTGGAGTCTAGTTCACAAAGGGTGCAACAAATTAGGGTTCCTAATGTGGAACGAAGAGAAAGAAACCCACCTAGAGACGAATATGATGATGATTATGGGAATGACCTAGAGGAGGGTGATCGCATGTCCAATGTGGGTACAGGTAGATTGAGGCGTGAAATGGGAGGTAGAGGAGTTAGGTATGGGAATAGAGAAGATAGGTATGGGTATAGAGGAGATAGGTATGGAGAGAGGGCTGATAATAATTTGGGTAGTATAAAGGTGAAAATCCCAACGTTCCAAGGTAAAACTGATCCCGAAGCTTATTTAGAGTGGGAGAAAAGAATAGAATTGGTATTTGATTGCCATGACTATTCTGAATTAAAGAAGGTAAAGTTGGTTGCCATAGAATTTACTGATTATGCTATCGTTTGGTGGGATCAATTGATTGTGAGTAGAAGACGACATGGAGAAAGACCTATTGAGACTTGGGAGGAGATGAAAGCTGTCATGAGGAAGCGTTTCATTCCGAGTCACTATTATAGGGGTTTGTTTCAAAAATTACAAACCCTTACTCAAGGGTCTAAGTGTGTTGAAGATTACTACAAGGAGATGGAGATAGCCATGATTCGAGCTGATGTAGAGGAAGACCGAGAGGCTACTATGGCTAGGTTTTTAAATGGACTAAACCGAGACATAGCAAATGTGGTGGAGTTGCAACATTATGTTGAATTGAGTGACATGGTACACATGGCAATTAAGGTGGAACAACAGTTGAAGAGAAAGAGTTCAACACGGGTTGGGCAAAATTCGGGTTCTTCATCATCATGGAAATCGAATTGGAGCAAGAGGGATGACCAACCTAGTTTCAAGGCCAAGGCCGAACCTTCCAGAGATCATAAAGTCGGAGGCACATTAAAACAAGGTACATCAGATTCTCAACCTTCTAGAAATCGAGACATTAAGTGCTTTAAGTGTCTGGGAGCAGGTCATATTGCATCTCAATGCCCAAACAAGAGAGTAATGGTTTTGAAGGATGATGGTGAGATCGAATCTGAAGGTGAATCTGATGATGAGTCCATGCCACCTTTGGAGGATGCAAGTGATATTGAATATCCGGTGGACGGAGAGCTTTTGGTGGCGAGAAGAGCTCTTAGTGCTCAAGCCAAGGAAGATGATGAGGTACAACGTGACAACATTTTTCATACCCGCTGCCATGTTAATGATAAGGTATGTAGCATGATCATTGATGGGGGGAGTTGTACTAATGTGGCTAGCACTAATTTTGTGGAGAAATTGAATTTAACCACTTTGAGGCATCCAAAACCATATAAGCTACAGTGGTTAAATGATAGTGGGGAAATCAAGGTGACTAAACAAGTGTTGGTGACGTTTTCAATTGGAAAGTACAAAGATGAAGTCCTTTGTGATGTGGTACCAATGAATGCGGGCCATATCCTTCTGGGGAGACCATGGCAGTTCGATAGGCATGTGACCCATGATGGGTATACCAATAGATACTCCTTTGTACTCAATAAAAAATCAATCACTCTTGTACCTTTAACCCCAAAACAAGTGTATGAAGATCAAGTAAGGTTAAGAAAAGAGAGAGATGTAAAAAAAGAGAGTGAGAGTGAGAGTTCAAAAGAAAGAGAGAGAAAAGAAAAAGATTCTGAAAAAACAAAAAAAGAAAAAAAAGATAAAGTGGTTGTTGAGAAAAAGAGAGAGAGAAAACAAGTAAACTTTTATGCAAGGGAGAGTGAGGTCAAAAAGGCTCTATTTTCAAATCAGCCAATGATTGTACTTTTGTACAAAGAGGCTTGCTTTAGTACTAATGAACTTAACCCTTCTTTGCCTAGTGTTGTTGTTTCTCTATTGCAGGACTTTGATGAAGTGTTTCCCGAAGAGATGCCTATTGGTTTACCACCAATAAGGGGGATTGAGCACCAAATTGACTTTGTACCCGGAGCACCCATCCCAAATAGACCAGCATATAGAAGTAATCCTGAGGGGACAAAGGAACTTCAAAGGCAGGTTAGTGAGCTCATGGAAAAAGGGTATGTACGTGAGAGCATGAGTCCTTGTGCGGTTCCCGTATTGCTTGTGCCAAAGAAGGATGGATCATGGAGGATGTGCATTGATTGTCGTGCCATCAACAATATCACTGTAAAGTATCGACATCCTATTCCTAGATTAGATGATATGCTTGATGAATTACATGGTTCTATTGTTTTTACTAAAATTGATCTTAAAAGTGGATATCATCAAATTAGGATGAAGGAAGGTGATGAGTGGAAAACTGCTTTCAAAACAAAATATGGATTATATGAGTGGTTAGTTATGCCTTTTGGATTAACTAATGCACCAAGTACTTTCATGAGATTAATGAACCATATTTTGCGTGCTTTTATTGGAAAGTTTGTGGTTGTTTATTTTGATGACATTCTGATTTATAGCAAAAACTTGGATGAGCATGTTGAACATTTAAAACTTGTTTTAGGAGTTTTAAGAACAGAAAAGTTGTTTGCTAATCTCAAAAAGTGCACCTTTTGCACCGATAAACTTGTATTTCTGGGCTTTGTTGTTAGTGCTAAGGGAATTGGGGTTGATGAAGAAAAGGTTAAGGCAATTAGGGAGTGGCCGAAACCTACCAATGTGGGACAAGTGAGAAGTTTTCATGGGTTGGCTAGTTTTTATAGGAGGTTTGTGAAAGATTTTAGTAGTGTAGCTGCACCTTTAACCGAAGTTATCAAAAAGAATGTGGGTTTTAAGTGGGGTAATGAACAAGAAAAGGCATTTAACTTGATTAAGGAAAAATTAACTAATGCACCTTTGCTTGCTTTGCCTGACTTTGCTAAAACTTTTGAGATTGAGTGTGATGCTTCAGGAATAGGTATTGGAGCTGTTCTAATGCAAGAAGGTCGTCCCATTGCATATTTTAGTGAGAAGATAAGTGGAGCAGCCTTGAATTATCCTACCTATGACAAGGAGATGTATGCTTTGATTAGAGCATTGGAAACTTGGCAACACTACCTTTGGCCAAAAGAATTTGTGATTCACACGGATCATGAGTCCTTAAAGCATATAAAGGGGCAACACAAGCTAAATAAGCGGCATGCCAAGTGGGTGGAGTTCATTGAAACGTTTCCATATGTGATCAGGTACAAAAAGGGTAAGAAAAACGTGGTCGCTGATGCTCTGTCAAGAAGGTACGTTCTACTTTCTACTTTGGATGCTAAATTGTTTGGTTTTGAATACATTAAACAGTTGTATGTGGAAGATTCTGATTTTGGTAATGTGTTCAATGCATGTGAAAAGGCTGCATTTGGTAAATTTTATAGGCATGATGGATTTTTGTTTAGAGAAACTAAATTATGTGTGCCTAAGAGTTCTTTGCGTGAATTGCTTGTTAGAGAAGCTCATGGGGGAGGTTTGATGGGGCATTTTGGTGTAGCTAAGACACTAGATACTTTGCATGAACATTTTTTTTGGCCTCATATGAAACGTGATGTAGAAAGAATCTGTGAGAAATGCATTACTTGTAGACAAGCCAAGTCTAGGATTAAGCCTCATGGATTGTATACTCCTTTGCCTATACCTAATGGACCTTGGATTGATATTTCTATGGATTTTGTGTTGGGTTTGCCTAGGTCAAAAAGGGGTAGGGACTCTATTTATGTGGTTGTTGATAGGTTTTCTAAAATGGCACATTTCATTCCTTGTCATAAAACCGATGATGCATCACATATTGCTGATTTGTTTTTCAAAGAAATTGTAAGATTGCATGGCATGCCTAAGACCATTGTTTCGGATAGAGATGCTAAGTTCTTAAGCTACTTTTGGAAGACTTTGTGGGGTAAGTTAGGCACTAAACTTTTATTTTCTACCACTTGTCATCCACAAACTGATGGTCAAACTGAAGTAGTTAATAGGACTTTATCTACCTTGTTGCGTGCTATAATACAAAAGAACTTGAAAACATGGGAGGATTGTCTGCCGCATGTAGAGTTTGCTTATAATAGGAGCGTGCATTCTGCAACTCATTTTTCGCCTTTTGAAATTGTGTATGGTTTTAACCCATTGACTCCTTTGGATTTAATTCCTTTACCTGTGAATGAGCATGTTAACTTGGATGGAAAGAAAAAGGCAGATTTTGTTAAGCAAATCCATGAAAAGACTCGGGAAAACATAGAGAGACGAACTAAGCAATATGCCAATCAAGCAAATAAAGGGCGTAAGAAGGTTGTGTTTGAGCCCGGTGATTGGGTGTGGTTGCATATGAGGAAGGAACGATTCCCAGCCCAGCGGAGTTCTAAACTACTTCCAAGGGGAGATGGCCCATTTCAAGTGATTGAAAGAATCAATGATAACGCATACAAGTTGGATCTTCCAGGTGAGTACAATGTTAGTGCAAGCTTCAATGTTTCTGATTTGTCTCCTTTTGATGTAGGCGACGATTTGAGGACAAATCCTTTTCAAGAGGGAGGGAATGATGAGAACAAGGCAGCTGCATCAAATGATCCATTGCATGTTCCGGTTGGGCCAATAACAAGGGCAAGAGCTAAGAGATTCAAAGAAGCACTAAATGGCCTAATTCAAGACACTTGGGCTGATTTTGAATTGTTGAAGTCCAAGATAAGCCCACATGAAGACCAAGGCATAATTAATGTCATCAAGGCAATTGATTGGGCCGAATAAGGAAGACTTGGGTGTGTGGCACAAGCTAGGAGAAGAGTCAACTTTGGCTGATTTATTCCCTTTTAATTTCCAAAGAATAATAGTTGATTTGTTTCCCAAATTAAGGGGCTGATTTGTTTCCAGATTTAGCTTTCCAATTAGGGAGCAAGTCAATAGTTTCTCAAATTAGTTTTCTTCTGATTATAAGGCCTTAATGGCCGAATTATTTTGTTTCCTTTTAGGATGGCTTATTGCCTTTCTTTTCGTTTAGGGTTTTAGTATATAAAGGAACGAATTGGATGTAATTGGACAGACTTGAATTGAATAAAAATTGTGAGAGTTCATCTCTTTTTGGTTCTGAAAACTTGACTTATCACTCACATCTTCTTCTTGTTCTTGAGTGTGGCGTCTTCAACTTCTTGATACCGTTGGTTCTTACCTCTTTATAGGTAACGGGTCGCGGTCCGATAACGTTCTTGTTTATAAACTTGGTTAGAAAACGATCCTTCGTTACCATATATTGGTTCCGGGTCTCACTGCTCTTGGTGAGGTTCATATCAGATAGGCTTCCTAACAAACTCAATGTAGCTCGAAATAAGGGATGAGCTCCCTGATTCTATGAGTAGCATTTTCCCTTCCCTTATCTGCTTCTAACTGGTTTCCATCTTGATTGACTCTGAACATACCTGACTTAAGTCTGAATCTGATAACGCAAGAAAATTATAAATTCTTTTAAGCATAGATTGAGTGGTTAGCCCCCCTTCATTCCTAACTTCGATCAAGTTGTAATGCCCAACATGCCTTCCCTTTAATCAAACTTAGTAAAAGGAGGCTTTGGAACATAGTAGATAAGACTTGACACGTAGGGTGAGCACCAGCTTTTGACACTTTGTAGGAATCCTTGCTAATTTTGGTACGTTGTCTCCTTGCGTGATGTCTATTGATCTCGATTGTATCCTGATCGAGGTGTTTGTCGTATCTTCATCAAGTCCCAGGTTATCAAGGTGTGTAGTCAAACTGATCATAATAAGATCTCTTCAAAAGTTTATCGTTCTTTCTAGGACAATCAGGGTATCAATACTCCATATGTTAGGCATTTCACACTTACATGAAAGATGCACCGTATTAACCCATATACCCCTTCCCTCTATACTGAGGAGGAACCTCACCATGGCGATCTTGATCTGGTAGGCAACTATGCACTTACACCTAGACCTTTCTTGGGAGTAGTAACCCGACCAAGGCATCAGGAATGCTATCTAGCTATCCTAGTCTCAAGATCTAGATGACAACTATAAACTTACACTAAGACCTTTCTTGGAAATGTAACAGAAAGGGTGGCCTATCATTGCCATAGTTTCTTTTTAGGTAGTTGCTAAGGTTTTTTTTTATTTTACTGATGTAATAAAAAAAATTGTTGTAATATATCCAAGTTTTGCAGAATCGAAGAATTGAAGAATTCGAAGCAGAAAAAGTAGCAACGGAGTAACTCGGGGTAGACACACAAGTCTTCGGGTGCACAAGTCCCCGATCATGAGATGGATGGTGGTTGGATAATGGCTTGTTCGCTAAGTTAGGATTAGGGTTTTTTATTTCAAACAAATGTAATTTACTTGTTTTTCTTGGACGGACAAAAATTGTGGCTATTTACATTTTTGTAAATATTGCAATGTTTGTCACTGTTTGATAACATGTCATATAGAATAGGAGTGCCACTCATATATTATATATCTCTATTGGTATGAACATGTATTGAATGGTTTAGTTATTGAATTGGATCTTGATAACTTGGTAAATCAATATATGGAAATTGATCATACGACTTAAACAATTAAGTGGGAGAAGGTGTTTGGAAAACCTACGACCTCCAAGTTTAGTTGAGCTGTATGTTTTGTGTAATAACCTCAGGGGGTATTCATGAATGGAATTTAGCAAGATATTTCCTTATATGGAATGACTAGACAATTGACTCAAACGATATCTACTCTTAAATGAGGGATATTCGTGAGGGAATTTATTGAAAGTCGATAACTTGGTAACACACTCAATATGATTTTATTAATATCCTTCCAAGAGTTCTTGTTAATAAAATCACAAGGGAAAATTTGATAATGATGGTTGTTATGTTAAATATTAGGTTGGACCTAGTCAAACTAGCTGATGGTGTGAACTTCTAAAGGAAACGTAACATTTATTGGTGTTGGATCACGGTTGAATTTCACGATTGAATTATTTTATTTAATTCAAGAAAAATATTCTAAAGTGCTTTATCAAGTGTTAACTGACAATTCTCTCAAGGTGAGGAATATCAATTAACACCCTCAAGACCACAACCTCGGATCTCGCGGTCAGGATAGGTACCCTGGGTATCAGGGTTAGGTGTTAAGTAGGAGGTGAGACGATAACAAAACACTTAAAGAGATGTGTGATGGAAATGGCATTGTTATATTGTCTAATTCTAGTTGATTACAAAGGGTGCAAATCGCTCAATTTCTCTCTCTCCCTCTCTCTCCCTCTCTTTCTAAATGGACTGGAGGTGACAACCTCGTGCCTATCGGTAAGTGTACAAAATTTCCCATATAGAATTTAGGTGACAAAGGAGCTTTGATCACTGGTGGCAATTTTACGGTGCCTATTTGTCCATGTCTTCTTTATGCAGGTCAAGGCGTATTTAAAATGTAGATTTTTGGTTTAGATGGTTATTCTCCCGCCTTAAATCACTGAATCAAATCCCCCCTTATTGGGTGGGATGTTGCATTTAAATATGGTTGACTTTAGCTGATCAATGGATTCGAAGATATCTTGAAAGAAGATAAGTTTGTTTACTCTTTGGTTTCAATGACTTGACCTACACACATGTAATGGTTTAATGCACGTGGAGTGTAGTTTCGATCCTGTATGTTACCCTAGCAAGATGCCTTATAGAGGCTATCAAATTACGGCACCTGCTACTTCGATTGGCGAGGTATATGTCAGTATTTATATTGTTACCGACCATTCCAAGCCTTCATTAGATCTTGACCTAACCATGTTGGCACTTTTCGGTGATGACAGAACTTTGTGGGCTTCCTCTTTACCTAATCAGATAGGTTAAGATTGTACCTCGGTGAGGCGGGAAGGCATTGCAAGACAAGTTTGACACCCTAAAGGTTTCTTAGTGAAGGTAGAGATGGTAGCAAACTCCAAGGGAGGTTACGAGATACCTCGACCTTGGAGAGGACGAGCATCATGGAGGAGATCGCTCATTTAATGCAAGCTACTTGTGGCGAGAAAGGGAGTGTTTTATTTTTTGAAATAGGCAACATTTTTAGAGACATGCGGGCATCGAGGTGAAAACCTCGATCACACTGTCGTCATCGTTTGCTCTCCTATCATGCCCATATAAACCCGATTTCCTCTTTGCTTCTCTCATACCTCTAAAATCCCTTATTTTAAATTTCAAAAACTATAAATTTCATACTTACCTCTTCCCTCAATTTCCAAGCCTCTTCTAATCCCTTTAAACCTCAAACTTATTATCCCGTCAAAACCTGATCACATTTTGGTAGTGACAGTATTGAGAGGATGGTGGAGGGCGAGCCCCTTAGGAAGAAGATAGTAGGGATAGTGATGCCCCTTATCTGTAAACGAGCTGCCAATCTAGTTGAAACTTCGCTATCGGGGTTGGCTTTTCAAACAATCCAAATCCCTCGCTGGAAATTATTGAAAGAGATTTTGATGAGGATTCAGGCGAGGTTGAGGTTACAGGGGGTTAGGTTGAGGCTACGGCCCTCGTAGCAAGAGGGTCACTCACCTTCTCGTAAGATTTTAGAATCATCCCCGATTCCATTGCTACCATAGATCCAATTATCCTTCTCTTTATCGGGCCATTTTTGCTCAATAGCTTGCTCGTCTTCAACTGATGCCAGGATTCTGAAGACATCTGGAGGGCTTTTTCGTGTTATTAAAGGAACAATGCGACAAGGTTTGTATCGATGAGAGCCAGGACAGGATGAGCTGGGGTCCCTTTTCTAGGTTACTGTCAACTCCCTTGGTCTGTGGGGATAGTTCTACCTCCAGGAAAAGAACCGCCTAAACTTTATAGTCTCCAATGCTACGAAGAAGGATAACCCTTGGAAGGAAGAGTGGGTGGTGTTGAGTGGTGATTGAGGGAGCTCAGTCTTCATCTAGAGAACCGAATAAGAGGTCCCAACCCGATTCAGTTGCAGTCTATCCTGGGTAAAGGTTTCTCTCACCACCGAGTCTAGGGCGATTCTAGAAGCGATTGGCACGCGGAACTTTGTCAATCTAAGGTATCCCAACATGGACGCCTACGACCCCAGCCGGGTGAATCGGTATTTGAGTATCTTTGTTGCTTCCCTTAGTGTGTCAAATTTCTCTGCTTTTGTTACCTCGACTTCTTTGACTGTCACTTGTTAATTTTAATTCCTTATTTATTTACGCAGTTTTAGCTTTTCCTCTACTAGCTCAGTAAGAGCCCAACATGCTAAAAGATACCCTTCCACCACAAGGTCTTACCACAACTAGGCCCCCTGTCACCCAAGCTGTCAGGTCTCTCCTTCTGTGGTGATAAGAAGTAGTAGTTGCATCCTTATTGGGTTCCCCAGGGTACCTTCAACCTATCCCTATAGTTCTAGAGATGTTCGCTTCTCGACTGTCTAGGGTGGGAAGTCAAGGTTTTGTTGTTCCAACTGCTACTGCTTCTCCTTTCGCTACTGCCTCCTCTTATACTGTTGTTGCTTCCATTCCACCTCATCCTCTTGCTTCATTGCCTTCTTGCTCTTCGGGGGTCTGAGACAATTGTTGCTACCAGTTCTATGGCTCCCAGACCTTGATTGAGGTTCTCTAAACAAAGCGAGAACCTCGACCGGTTTGTCTTTTCCTGTATTGGTTGGAGCCTAGCCCATATGACCTCCTTGCCCTTTGAAGCTCTGATCATCGAAGGTTCTTCCCTTATAGCCGATGTAAGGGCAGGATCTTATCCTGTTCTTTTGTTATTTAAGCACTCACATACTCGGTAAATGGGTGTTAACAGACTTGGTTGGTACAGGTTGCAGACTTTCAGATATAATGTTACGGTGAGCCATCAGATGGCCTAATTGAGAACTCGTGCTGAAAAGGTCGAGTTTGATGCTTAGATGGTTAGAGGGGAGCTCACACATACTCAAGGTGCGATACAGGCGCTGAGATTGAATCTGGACGAGGTTGAAAAGATGTTGGAAGAAACTCGTTATGACCTGAAGAGAATGAAAGCACACTCTTGGCACTAAGACTCTTAAGTCAGAGCGATAGTCCATAGAGAGGAACTCATGGAGGAAAAAAGCCATGGAGCAGATAGAGGAGATCAAGGCTCTACGTGATCGAGTAGTTGGCTTGGAGGCTGAGGTGGACTTCTTATTTGGTGATGGTTGTTTCTAAGCCACCTTCCAAGTTGTACAAGCGTTGCTTTATCTCTTTGACCTGTCCACCATCACTGACTAAAATCGGGAAGAGATCTTGAGAAAGTGAAGAACTTGTCCACCACGATTGATGATGGGGCAGAGCCCTTTAGGACTGCTAGTGCCTATGAAATTATAGATGGTGAAGAACAACAATCTTGGGTCGCAGTGGTCCTACATGATCCTAAGGTGGTGGAAGAAGGACTGTCAGCTGCTTAAGACATGATAGAAGATAATGTCAGGTATTATGCCCTAAAGATGTAATTTGTAAATGGATTTATGAAATAAATAAAAGGAAAAGTTCAACTCATTCTTGTTATGCTGTTTATTTTATAACTTATGCATATATTTAACATCCAAGTTTGCCGGATGTAATCTCGAACTGTGTATATGAGTGTCATATACGGATGGATATATTAAGAGACATGCAATCTAAAGAGTCCATAGATAGCAAATAAAGAAGGATACTTTATTTATGGTTAATCTATAGCTACGGTCCATTCTGTAATGTACAGTGATTCTATCCTGAATCATTTATATGGAGATATGAGAATGGAGGCACCTTCTATGATGTGATCATATAGGACTGGGCCATGATCTATATGAATCTCTCACCAAGATCTGTTTACCGATGAGATTCATAGATATCAACTAATGATGGCTATATATGGGTGATCTTAATCCAGAGTGTCTTATCGACCCTTTCAGGTTAATTTGTGGTCTTTGATATACCATGGGTGAGGTCAGATGCATTTTCTGAACAATATACTTTGTATGTTGGGATTGCGGTTTGGCTTGTGGCTGAGAAGGTTTGTCCACAATAGTGGAATCCACTCCTTCTTGTGAGAAGTACATGGTAGTTCCCTTAAGGGTTGATTTGGGGCATGGACAATATGAGCGCTCTCATAATTCCGTAAGGAAATAGGATTTATTGATCATTATAAAATCAACGGTACTTAAAGGATATATATAATTAGACAATCGAAGAGTCTATCACAATCCTGAGATAAATAATGGACTTATGGTTGCAAGTGTTATCATTTGAGCTATCAATGAGTACGATTATATAGCATAGTCTATCCTCGATAGTTTGGTGGTATTCATTTGTTAATCGATAGAGTACAACATTTATAGATATGGACATCGTGGCTCCATTTATTGAATGAGAGTAGAATACCATCATATGGATGTTTTGAGGTATTGGATATTAAATCTTAACGTTAAGTTTTCAATAGTGTCTATTAAAACATGGCTTCTGGACAAGTCAAAATATCCAAGTTTAAAATATGGTCATATGAGTAAATAAGGTAACTTTGAGAGCTATATGCTGTCTACGAGCTCTTGGCGATTACTGATATTCTTCATGAGGATACACTTTCTCCAATAAGGTTGTCTAGGGTATGAATGAGTAACATCAACTTATTCTATCTTTTTTAAGAGTTCAATTTTAGTTCTTTAGTTGAAAGAACTAAAATTAAGTAGATCGAACATAAGTGAATTATTTGTTGATTGTGATCGGGTTGTGTCTATTGGAGCTTAAATTTAGGTAGCCCGCCAAGATCCCCAATCCACACGAACTTGCATGGATCACTTGATATATTTTACCGCACCAATTTAGGGGTCCATCTAGACTTGTATTTAGGCATGTGGACTTGTTTCTTTTTGTAAGAATGGGTCTAGTTCACGTGTGGACTTTTTATAAAGGTCAAATGGATTTAATAAAATAAGAAAACAATATATTGGCCTATATATATGTGTTGGGCGGCAAGGCTATTTAGAATAGCTTAATTATATTATTTTAATTAAATTGAAATTAATTAATTTGGTGATTAATTAATTATTTAATTAAAAGTCAAAACCTTTTTCTTAGTGGGAAATGGTCTCCTAAAATTATACTATTGTTTGTAGTATAATTAATATTAAAGACTATATTTGATAAGTAGATAAATCAAAGGAATTATTTTTCTAATCAAATTAAAAAGTTTTTAATATGGTTACAAATACACTATTGAGTTGATTAGGAGTCTTGGTGTAGGATAGAATTCCGTTTTGAAAAGGATTCTTAACCACCAAGTAAATCTACCTAAGGAAAGGATTCTTAACTACCAAGTAAATCCTTCTTAGTAAAAGATTAAAGTCTCCTAATTATATTCTATAAAAATTTCGGCCAGCCCATATATATATGTTATAGGATAGAATTCCTTTTAGATAAGGATTCTTAACTACCAAATAAATCCACCTAAGGAAAGGATTCTTGCCAACCTAGTAAATCCTTCTTAGGAGAGGATTTATGATTATATATATATATATGTATGTGTGTGTGTGTGTGTGTATATGTATGTTAATTTCGGCAAGCCTAAGGTAATTTCGTAGATAATTTTGACCAACCTTATTTTTCTAAGAAAAGAATTTGACCGTCATGGGAATTTTGAGGGAGAAAAATCTGATTTTACTCTAGACAAAATTCGATCAACTCTAAGAAATAGTGTGTGATTCGAGAAAGAAGAAACAGGAAGAAAGAACGTTTAGTTTTCGATAGTACACTAATAGCCTTTACATCAAAAGGTTTTGTGTATAACATCGAATCAAGGTTCACACGAGTTTCAATCAAATTGATTGATAATTCACAAGTGACCTAACGTTCTTTCTTTTCTTCTTGGAGGATTGTTGTAACTAACAAAGAAGAAGATTTTGTTTGTTTCCATCCTCAGGTATACGATTAAAAGAAAGAGAGCCCACACTCCTAGGTGATTCACGTTCGTGATTGGATTGGATGATCTTATGGAATCAATTTGGCGCTTGTTCAATCGTCACGAGAAAAAGTACGACACTTTATATACATCAATTAATCTAGGGTCAAGGTTCTTGTTAGTCAAATAATTTTATTTTATTTATACGCAAACCCTAATTTTTTATTAAATTTTCTCATGCTTCCACTGCGCGTGGTTTTTTCCCTATACTAGGGCCTACTGGTTGAGTGGTGATTCCCTCCACAACCAATCGCAAGCGGATTTTTTCCATGCAAGTTGTAGCCTACTGATCTTGAACGGCATGGCTTATTGCCAGGGTCTAGGGCTTGAGCTGTATTGATCGGTAACGGAGTAGGATTGGGTGCTTCGATTTCTTTCCCTTTCTTTGGGCCTTTCAGGTGGATGTCGTGGATTGGCGTTCTAACGCCTGTAGATGACCCTGGGATGATCAAAGTTTGATGGCATGACTGTATCTGTAAAAGAGACTCAAACACGTGATAGAAAAAATGGTATGGATGTTCTCAAAGACGGAGCTAAAAAGTGTTATCTGAAAATTATCTCAAGGTGAGAAATATCAATTAGCACCATCAAGACCACAACCTTAGAGGTCGCGGTCAGGATAGGTACCCTAGGTACAGGGTACCAGGGTTAGGTGTTAAGAATGAGGTGACATAATAACGAGACACTAAAGAAGATGTGTGATGGAAATGACACCATTTTATTATCTAATTCTAGTTGATTACAAAGGATGTAAATCACTCCTTTCTCTCTCTGTCTTTCTTAATGGACTGGAGATGGCAACCTCGTGCCTATTGATAAGTGGACTAAATTTCTAGTTGGTGGTCTTGTTCTATTGATATAATATAGGAGATAAAGGAGCTTTGATCAATGAGGTGATTTTTCGGTCCCTATTTGTCCATATCTTATTCATGCATGTCAATGCGTATTTATAATGTAGATTTTTGGTTTAGCTGTTTATTCTCACACCTTAAATCGCTGAATCAAATCCCCCCATATTAGGCGAGATGTTGCGTTTAAATGTTGTTAACTTTAGCCGATGAACGGATTCGAAGATACCTTTATAGTGGATAATTTTTTTTCCTCTTTGGTTTCAATGACCTGACTTGCACGCATGTAAGGGTTTAATGCACGATGGAGTGTATTTCTGATCCCATATGTTTCCTTGGCAAGGTGCCTTAAAGAGGTCATCGAATTACGGTGCTTGCTACTTCGATCGGTGAGGTATATTTCAGTATCGATATTTTTACCGACCATTCTGGGTCTCTAATTGAGCTTGACCTAACTGTGTTGGTGCTTTTCAATGATGACGGAGCTTTACAGGTTTCCATTTTGCCTGCTCGGATAGATTGAGATTATACCTTGGTGAAGCGGTAAGGGATTGCAAGACAAGTTTGACACCCTACAGGTCTCTTGGCGAAGGTAAATATGGTATCATGCTCTAGAGAAAGCTGCGAGATACCTCGACCTCGGGGTACAAGGAGCTTGACTTGGTCACGTCGGGCTTTAATTAGTGAGCCTAGTGTTGGGGTTTATGCCCTAAAGATGTAATTTTTAAATAGATTTATGAAATAAATAAAAGGAAAAGTTCATTTCATTCTTGTTGTGCTGTTTATTTTATAACTTGTGCATATATTTAACATTCAAGATTGCCGGATGTAATCTTGGACTGTGTATATGAGTGTCATATACGAATGGATACAGTAAGAGACGTGGAATCTAAAGATTCCATTGATAGCAAATAAAGCTAGGTACTTTGTTTGTGCTTAATCTATAGTTACGGTCCATTCCGTAATGTACGATGATTCTATCCTGAATCATTCATATGAGATATCGGAATGGAGGCACCTTGTATGATTTGATCATATAGGTCTGAGTCATGATCTATATGAATCTCTCACCAAGATCCGTTTACAAATGAGATTCATATATATCAACTAATGATGGTTATAAGTGGGTGATCTTAATCTTGAGTGTCTTATCGACTCATTCAGGTTAGATCGTGGTCTTTGATATACCATGGGTGAGGTCGGATGCAGTTCCTAATCAATATGCTTCATATGTTGGGATTGCGGTTTGGCTTGTAGCTGGGAAGGTTTGTACATAATAGTGGAATCCACTCCTTCTTATGAGAAGTAGACAGTAGTTCACTTAAGGCTTGATTCAGGGCTTGGACAATATGAGCGCTCTCCTAATTCCGAGAGGAAATATGATTTATTGTCCATTAGAGAATCAATGGTATTTAAAGGATATATTTAATTGGAGGGGTATAACGGACATTATGACCCAGCTCTATATATGAACTATTGTCGAGGATCACACCATATGTAATAGCTATATCGATGGACACCGAGTGGTATCGGTCTGTGTACAAGCGTCTACAGTTGAGAGAGTGCAGCTTCGGGTTTTTTAGTGGAATAACACCGATTTTAATAATTAAGGAATATTAATTAAAGAGTTTAATTAATGATTCCGAGGATTATTGGAGCTCAAAATATTGTGGGTCCATTAGGTCCTCTTGCTAGCTTGATCGATTTAGGTAATAAGGGTCACGATTAACCAATTGGATTGTCCAATTAGATGTGTCACGAAAGTGACTCGTGTTTAATCGGGAATTAATTGAATAATGAGATTATTTAATTAATGAATGTTAATAGTTAAATTAATTAAATAATGAGATTATTTAATTATATTGATAATTATAAAGTATTAATTAACTATTAATTGGAGGGTGTTAGTTGATATATGGATTTAGGTGAAGATAAAATAATAGGATTATTTTATTTTTACTAAATCATTTATCTAAGTATTTGAATTTAAGTTTAAATTTAAAAATACTTATTATTACTTTTAATATATTTGATATATTTGAAAAGGATAATTAATAGATATATATCAATTAATAACAAGAGTTTGTATTGGATACAATTTGTGTGCATGTGAAACGACATACGTAATAATTTGCATATGATTCAAAGACAATGTGCGTGAAACATCATGATCAATGAATAACAATAATTGCAGTAGCAATTTTTAAAAAGCTATTGGGTGTGCGTTGGTATGATAGAGAGAATTCAAAAAGGTTTTTGATAAATATATATATTTTTTGTGTAAAGAGAGAGTGACGCATCAGTTGAAAATAAAAGTTTTTTTTGTGCACCGTACACCATTGAAACAAAAATAAGAATAATATTTTTTTTATAACTAGAATTGTTTGAGTTAATTTTCTCTTATAAGAAAGAGTTTCTTCAACTCTCTCTACATTCTTCATTCAAGTTCCTAAGACCGTGACGCGCCCACATGCAGTTACCAGTTCTGAGAGATAGCAAGGAAGATCAAGTGGTTCAGACAGGAGCACATCGTAAAGTGAAGGAATCTCAAAACGTTGGTAAGATTGGTTCAGACACGAGCATATTATAAAGTGATGGAGCCTCCAAACGTTGGTATGATTTTCTTCTTTTGATTATACTGATTTCAATTTCCTTTGTTTACATATTGTATGTATTAGTTCCAAAAAATAATTGTGATCCTAAGTTCACTGGTCACAGATACAGATTATGATCTGTATTAAAATATTTTAAACCTAGTTCGGCTGCGTAACTGGTGAACGAGGTTCCAACAATTGGTATCAGAGCCAGGTTATTTTTTGAAAAAGGAATTTTTTTGTCTGTGCTCATGTATGTATGAATGTGTAGGCACCATCTTTATGATTGTAAGAATGTTTCTAATTAAATTGTTTAATTTAAACATGGTTGATCATAAATTTTTTATGGTACTGTGGATTTAGGGTTTATGGGTTGTATAATTTTTATTTTTTATTTTTACTGTTATTGTATTGTAAATAAAATAAAAAATTGTAACTTGTAAACGAAGAACTGGAAACGCACGTCACGACTGTACAGTTCACGGTGGCACTGTTCACGGAATGATACTGTTCACAATACGGTATTGTTCACACATGGTACTGTTCATGCGGTACTGTTCACCGTCATTGTTCACCGGGGGTACTGTTTGTAGGCACTGTTCACATGGTACTGTTCACGCACGGTTCCGTTGGCAAGTGTTGCCTAGTGTGTTCCGTTCAGATTTCCCGTTTCGGATTCATGAGATGAATCGGAGTGACCTGAAGAGACTGGAAGATATCTGAAGTTACTAGAAGACCAAGGAATGCCTTGGGAATATTTTTTGTAATTTTAGATTCCAATTTTTAGGTTAAATAATCAACAGTACTAGGTCGATTCATGTATGCTTAATATTATGTGATGATAAAAGCATTGTCATGTATACATATGCGTTTTAGATTAGATGTGCATATACAAATATATTTGATATGTCATACATGCATCATAACCTGATACTTTATGTTTTTTTTTAATGTGATTAAAATGGGTAATACATAAATGGCTATGAATAATGATAATAGTTTTTTAATGGTTAGAAAACTTGGTAATTCTCATTAATGTTAATCTAGTTATTTAAGACTTTAATAAGTTAGATTAATAGGGTCATTTATTGTAATTAGGATTAATATGATTAATAACGTAATAATAAATTAACCGAATAAAGTGTTAGAGTTTTAATGGTTAAAACTTGGTATACACTATCATAATAATCTGACCTTAGTAAATAGTTAACTGAATGCTTAGATTATTCACTAATAGATTAGATTTTAATTGTTAAAAGTCATTAATAATTTATTAGTTAATTAGATTTTGTTTCTAATTAGTTAATACGCTAGATAACTTGATTAAAGTTAGTCGTTTAATCCTGTAGAGTCTAGGTGCATTAACGGTTAATAGAAAACCCTAATTTTAAAATAGTGAGTGGGAGAGGGATATATGACATATATATCCCGAGGTCTCCATCATTAGTTCAACACTGTGAGATCCAAGTGGGGCCTTGTGACAACTTTGCTTTGGTCCTCCGTAAGGAGGGTTTCCACAAAGGTCAATACCAAGGTTGACTTCCTAATAGATAGGATTTCTGAGGGTATTTCGGTATTTACCGACCCTAATACGGCAATTCTCGAGTTAAGCTCGTGAGATCTAAAATCGTGGGTTACACTTACGAAGGTTTTGATTAAGTTTGTTAATTTAAAACCGGACTGAATGAACGATGGTTAAGTGATATGGAATAATAGTTATTCTAGAAAGTCATTTAATTGAGAATGTCTCGATCCAATATGCAAAGACTTGACCGACCCTAAGACGGGACTTCTTTGTGGTATGTTGGATTGTCGTGGTATAGCAACTATTTTTAGGGTAGTTCTAGTTCGTTAAACATGTGCATGAATCATGTTTAAATTTATACCAAAGCACTCACACTTGTTTTAAATAAATGACTGAATGAATGTTTTGTTTATTTCATCAATAATGTCTTCTGCATTACTTCAAATTCTCGTAAACGACAAATTAACTTGATAACTACACTAGGTAGAAACTTAACATTAATACAATATTGGTCACCAAAGACCTCAAGTTTGTGCTTATGGAGGAATGTCCTCCATTGTCTGCTACCAACGGCACACGAACTGTTAGTGAGGCATACAAGTGATGGGTCTTATCTGATGAGAAGGCCTGAACATATCTGTTGGCTTCTATGACAGATGTGCTTGTCACAAAACATGAAGCAATGACTTCAGCATTCAAAATCATGGAGTCATTGCAAGCTTTGTTTGGGCAGCCCTTTGAGCAAAAACGACATGAAGTTGTTCGTTCTGCTATGCTCGCTAACACGAAGGAAGGTACGTCAGTTCGGGAACATGTCCTGAGCCTGATGTCCTACTTCAACATGGCAGAAGTCAATGGCGGGGCCATTGATGAACCCAGTCAAGTGAGCATCATACTGACTACTCTTCCGAAGAGTTTCGATCAGTTTAAGAGTATTTACGGGATGAACAAGTTAAAGTTCAGTCTTACACAGTTGCTCAATGAGCTTGCTACCTTCGAGTCCTTGATTAAGGACAACAAGGGTAAGACTGGTGAGGCAAATGTTGTCGACCCATCTTCCTCCTCAAATAATAAAAAGAGGAAGAGGTCTGCTAGGAAGGCGAAGGATAAGCCCAAACCCAATAAAGCCCAACGAAAGAAGAAGTCCAAGAAAGGTAAATATGATTTACTTGTTCTTGAGTCATGTTTAGTGGAAGATGATTCTTCACCCTAGATAGTTGATTCTGGGGGCACTAACCATGTTTGTTCTTCTTTACAATTGACTGATTGAAACTCGCGTGAACCCGATTTGATTTTGTACGCAAAACCCTTTTGATGTAAGGATACTAGACTACTATATAAAAAAAAACATTCCCTTTTTCTCTTATCCTTGGCCAAATTCTACACCCTATATCTATGAGTTGGTCGAATTTTGTCTAGAGCAAAAACAAATTTTTTCTCCCCAAAGTTCTCTCTTGTCTGGCCAAATTCTCTCTTGAAAATTACATAGCTTGGCCGAAATTCACACGTAGAAAATCATTAGGGCTGTCCGAAATATATAAGACCTATATATATTTACCGAATTCCTTACCCTAATCATTTAGGATTGACCGGATTTTACATGTATTTAGTTTAGGAGACTTAAACCTTTCCTAAGAAAGATTTACTTGAAGGACAACAATCATATCCTTAGGTTGATTTACTTAGTGACCAAGAATCCTTTTCCAAAAAGAATTCTTTTCTACACCAAGACTCATAATCCAACTAAATAGTGTATTTGTGATCATATTAAAGACTTCCTAATTTGACTAGATAAATAATTCCTTTTATTTATCTACTTATCAATTATAGTCTTTAATATTAATTATACTACCAACAATAGTATAATATTAAGAGACCTTCTCCTATTAGGAAAAGATTTTGACTTTTAATTAAATAATTAATTAATCAACAAATTAATTAAATTCCATTTAAATAAATAATAAAATAAAAAATAATATATTTAGGCTTTTAAACATTAGCCTTGCAGCCCATGACAATATATAGGCATATATATTATTTTTCATATTTTATTTAATCCATTGGACTTTTAAAAAAAGTCCACGTGTGAAATAGGTACAAAAAGAATCAAGTCCACATGCCTTAATACAATTCTAGATGGACCCCTACATTGGTTCGGTAGAATATATCAAGTGATCCATGCAAGTTCGTGTGGATTGGGGATCTTAGCGGACTATCTAAATTTAAGCTCCAATGGACACAACCCAATCATAATCAACAAATGATTCACTTAGGTCCGATCTATTAATTTTAGTTCATTCCACTAAAGAACAACAATTGAACTCTTAAATAAAGATATGATAAGTTAATATTTCTCATTCATACCCTAGACAATCTTTTTTGGAGAAAGTGTATTCTTGTGAAGAATATCAGTAATCGCTAAGAGGTTATAGACCGCCTATAGCTCTCCAAGTTACCATATTTACTCATATGACCACATTTTGAACTTAGATATATTGACTTGTCCAGAAGCCATTTTTCAATAGACACTACTGAAAACTTAACGTTAAGATTTAATATCTAATACCTCAAAACATCCATATGGTGATATTCTACTCTCAATCAGTAAATGGAGCCACGATGTCCATATCTATAAATGAAGTCCTTTATCGATTAACAAATGAATACTACCAAACTATCTTAGATAGATTATGCTATATAATCGTATTCATTTATAGATCAAATGATAACACTTGCAACCATAAGTCCATCATTTATCTCAAGATTGAGATAGACTCTCTGATTGTCTTCAAGTGAAAACTTTTATCCATTGACGGTTCTAGATAAAGTATTTCACTTTGATCTAATTCAATGCACCCAGTGTACTAGATTATTTTGCCCAAAGACACTACACTTTGATGATTTTAGACTCATCATAACACATTTGATCCCACTCAAATGCTAGCAAAAGAATCTACAACTTTGACAAGATAAATGTAGGGAAAAAATGGTTTAGAAACGCAACGGAAGCATGTTAAAAAAAATTAGGGTTTGCATATATATAAAAAAAATTCCCTTTTATGCAACGAGAACCTTAACCCTAGATTAATTGATGTATATAAAAGTATCGTACCTTTTTCGTGTGACGATTGAACAAGCGCCGAATTGATTCTGCAAGATCTTCCAATCCAATCACGAACGTGAATCACCTAGGAGTGTGGGCTCCCTTTCTTTAAATTGTATTCCTGAGGATGGAGACAAAGCAAATATCTTTTCTTTGTTGGTTACAAATATCCTCCAAGAGAAAAAATCCAAGAACGTCCGGTCACTTGTGAATTATCAATCAATTTGATTGTAACTCGCGTGAACCTTGATTCAATGTTATACACAAAACCCTTTTGATGTAAAGGATATTAGTATACTATCGAATACAAAAATGTTCCCCTTTTTTTCTCTACTTGGCCGAATTCACACACTTTTGCTTAGAGATGATTGAATTTTGTCTAGAGTAAAATCAGATTTTTCTCCCTCAAAATCCTATGATGGCCGAAACTTTCTCTTAGAAAAAATAAGCTTGGCCGAAATTCATCTCTAATGCTCCTTAGTCATGACCGAAATTCTTCACACATATATATCGGTTCATAAATCCTTTCCTAAAAAGGATTCACTTGGTTGGCAAGAATCATTTCCTTAGGTGGATTTTTTTGGTAGTTAAGAGTCCTTATCTAAAAGGAAATCTAACTACTCTTATAACCATATGTTGTTGGCCGAATTTTTGGTCTTTAATATAGATTAGGAGAGTTCAATCTTTCCTAAGAAGGATTACTTGATTGACAAGAATCATATCCTTAGGTAGATTAACTTTGTGGTTATGAATCCTTTTCAAATACGAATTCTACTACTAAGTAGTTTTACTTGGTGACCAAGAGTCATTTTCCGAAAAGAACTCTTTCCTACACCAAGACTCCTAATCCAACTCAATAGTGTATTTGTAACCAGATTAAAGACTTCCTAATTTGATTAGATAAATAACTCATTTTATTTATCTACTTATCAAATATAGTCTTTAACATTAACTATACTACCAACAATAGTATAATTTTAGGAGACCATCTCCTACTAGGAAAAGATTTTGAATTTTAATCAAATAATTAATTAATCAACAAATTAATTAATTCCCATTTAATTAAATAATAAAATAAAAATAATATATTAAAGCTATTATTAATAGCCTTTGCTGCCCATACCTTAATATAAAGGCCATATATTATTTTTCTTATTTTATTTAAATCCATTGGACCTTAATAAAAAGTCCACATGTGAACTAGACCTATTCTTACAAAAAGAAACAAGTTCACATGCCTTAATAAAATTCTAGATGAACCCCTAAATTGGTCTGGTAGAATATATCAAGTGATCCAAGCAAGTTCGGGTGGATTGGGGATCTTGGCGGGCTACCTAAATTTAAGCTCCAATAGACACAACCCGATCACAATCAACAAATAATTCACTTATGTTCGATCTACTTAATTTTAGTTCTTTCAACTAAAGAACTAAAATTGAACTCTTAAAAAAGATAGAATAAGTTGATGTTACTCATTCATACCCTAGACAATCTTATTGGAGAAAGTGTATCCTCATGAAGAATATCAGTAATCGCCAAGAGCTCGTAGACAACATATAGCTCTCAAAGTTACCTTATTTACTCATATGACCATATTTTAAACTTGGATATTTTGACTTGTCCAGAAGCCATGTTTTAATAGACACTATTGAAAACTTAACGTTAAGATTTAATATCCAATACCTCAAAACATCCATATGATGGTATTCTACTCTCATTCAATAAATGGAGTCACGATGTCCATATCTATAAATGTTGTACTCTATCGATTAACAAATGAATACCACCAAACTATCGAGGATAGACTATGCTATATAATCGTACTCATTGATAGCTCAAATGATAACACTTGCAACCATAAGTCCATTATTTATCTCAGGATTGTGATAGACTCTTCGATTGTCTTCAAATGAAAACTTTTAGACATTAACGGTTCTAGATAAAGTACCTCATTGTGATCCAATTCAATGCACCCAGTGCACTAGATTCTTTTGCCCAAAGACACTACACTTTAATGATTTTAGACTCATCATAACACATTTGATCCCACTCAAATGCTAGCAAAAAAAATCTACAACTTTGAAAAGATAAAGGCACCCAACCTTTTATAGATGTTTTCGTCAAGACTTCCATTAAGAAAAGCTATCTTGACGTCCATTTGCCAAATCTCTAGGTCTAGAGATGCCACAATAGACAAGTGAATCCTAATGGATTTAAGCATGGCCACAAGAAAGAAGGTATATTCATAATCGATACCTTCCTTCTGTGTTTAACCTTTAGCTACCAATCTAGCTTAAAGGTTTCCACCTTTCCATCTATTCCTTTTTTCCTCTTGTATACCCACAAGCACCCGATGAGTTTTATCCCTTTAGGCAAGTCTACAAGAGACCAAACTTTGTTTTTTAACATAGATTAAATTTTGGATTGCATTGCCTTTTGCCAATGGTGACAATCAAAATCTTCCATTGCTTCCATGTAGGTATAAGGATTATCATTGTCTGAGAGATTCACTACAGATTCTCCTAGACCGATGTATCTTTCGGGTTGTCTACTAACCTTCCGACTACGATGAGATATGGTAGATTGTTGATCTTATGTTAGTGTGGAACTTTCAATTGGGCTAGGTTGTGAAACCGCTTGTTGAATTGTATCTCCTGAAAGCTCATTCAAGAAAATTCTACTTTTAGGCACAAAACTACTCATATAGTCCCTTTCCAAAAATTTAGCATTTGTCAAAACAAATATTTTAAGATCTAAAGGACTGTAGAAACAGTATCCTTTTGTTCTTTTTGGATACCCTACAAATACGCATGTTTCTGAATGGGACTCCATCTTTTTGTCTTCCCTTTTAACACATGTGCAGGACATCCAAATATCCTTAAGTGTTGTAAACTAGGCTTATGCCCTGTCCACAATTCATGGGGTGTTTTTGGAACCGACTTAGATGGTACATCGTTTAGAATGTACATGACAGCTTGTAAAGCATATCCCCCAAAAGAATAAGGAAGCGTTGAATAACTCAACATAGACCGAACCATGTCCAAAAGAGTTCTATTTCTCCTTTCTGCCACCCTATTTTGTTGAGGTGTACATGGTGCAGAAAATTTAGAAATTATCCCATTATCAATAAGATATGGCTAGAACTCACCAGATAGATATTCTCTACCACTTTCAGACCTCAAGATTTTTATGTGTTTCTCTAGCTGATTTTCTACTTTAGCTTTAAATGCTTTGAACATGTCAAAAGCATTTGACTTATGTCTAATGAGATACACATAGACAAATCTGAAGTGGTCATCTGTAAAAGTGATCATCTGTAAAAGTGATCAAGTACTCATATCCACCTCTAGCTTGAATGCTCATAGGACCACAAACATCAGTGTGTTTCAATCCTAAACATTCGATGGCTCTTCTGCCTTTGGTCGTAAACGACCTTTTGGTCATTTTACCTTCCAAACTAGATTCACAAGTTGGTAGATCATCAATCATTAAGTCACTTAGAGGTTTGTCACTAACCAATCTTTTAATCCTATTATGGTTAATATGTCCTAGGCGCAAATGCCATAGGTAGGTTTCATATTTTGATAATTTTACTCTTTTATGATTAGGTTTCGTTGACTCAGTGTCTAACAAGTGAGAGATATTTCTTTGCAAGTAGAATAAGTCATTTTCCAATGTACCTTTACAAACAAATTTGTTATTCTTACTAATAATAAAACCTTTATTAAAAGTAACCGAATATCCAAAATTATTTAGACAAGAGACCGAAATAAAATTCCTCTTGAATTGTGGTACATAATAAACGTTTATTAAAACTAAATGGCTATAAGAATCTAAATTGATTCTAATATCTCCCACTACACTGGTAGACACCAATGCTTCATTGCCTAAATGTAAGTTGAATTCATTATTTTTCATTCTATTCCCTTGACACCACAAAGGAAACACTTCCCTTTGATAGGTTTCTTTCTTGGTCTCCTTTTAAGAAGGCTCAAGTTGTTTTTTCTTCTGTTGTCTCTTGACCTTCTTACGGGTCTTTAACAGTGGCAACTTACTAAGCATATGAATCTCTTGATCCTTGCATTTCACAATGATTGTCTTTGTGCTATGAATATCTTGCATCAGGCCTTGCAAGGTGTATTCCTTATTATTCAAGGTGTAGTCCAATTTAAACTGATCAAAGGAATATGACAGTGAGTTGATGATCATTTTAATTTTCGTCTCATCATCTATCTCAGCACCATTCAGTTCAGCCATGTTGAGATGTGTTATGACTTTCATCATGTGATCTTTCACAGCCTGTCCAAGTTTCATCCTAAGATTCATGAAAGCAATCACTGCCTCTCTCTTAGTCGTCCTAGACCTTATAGCTAACATCCCCTATAGAGACATCATTATATCGGCAACTGTCTCCATTCCTTCATGTTGTTATTGCAACACGTTGGAGATGATTGCCATAATGTAACGTACATTTAGCCATCTCATCTGAAGACTTCCACTATTGATACTCATCTCTTTGCTCCTGAGTAGATTCATTAGTTTGACTGTTAAATAATAGACATAATGAATTTATATTTTCCAGTTTGCAATAACAACCCAATTTTATTTTCCATGTGACATAATTATCATCAATTAAAGTATTATCTTTTAGGATGTTGATTAGGGATGGGGTCATGATTTCTTTTGTATAACAAAAATTTTCCTTTTCCATGTGACATGACTTCTTTTAAGGCGTCTGATCGAATTCCATAGAATTATTTACCAAGTTATCTAGATGCCAATTAGATACCTAAATCATTCTATGCATGTTTATACCAAAAGAGATATATGAGTGGCACTCCTATTCTATATGACATGTTATCAAACAATGACAAACATTGCAATATTTACAAAAATATAAATAGATACATTTTTTATCCATCCTATAAAAGCTAGTAAATTACATGTCTTGGAATACAAAAAAATCCTTTCTTGGTGAACAAGTCTTTACGCGACCTTCATCATTTGGACTCCCTCAGCTGCCTTCCATGGGCATGCACACCCTTGGCTTCCTCCTATGGGCATGCGCAGCCCACAACCCTATAAAAGGTTGTGCATGGCTTCCATAGAGCTGTCGTACATAGCCCATGGAACAACAACCGTGGCCGCGTGCACTTCGCATGCACGTTTGTTGCTATGGCTCCCACGGTCCCAAACTTGTTCCGGTTGCTCTGAATTCTTCAAACCTTCGAGTCTTCGATACTTGAATGTATTACAGAAGAGTTATAAAAAAAAAATACAGCATACAATATAGTGGTGTTTTTTTCTATTACAATATAGTGTAGTTTTTTTTATTACAACAACAAAATAAAAAAAAAATTAGCAACTACCAAGAAGGAAACTATGGTGATGATAGACCACCCTTCTTGTTAAGATCCCAAAACAAAATACATTGAAATTTTAGGACCAAAATTGAGCAATAACAATCCACATATAAAACATATATATTGATGAGAACAAGGCAGCTGCATCAAATGATCCATTGCATGTTCCGGTTGGGCCAATAACAAGGGCAAGAGCTAAGAGATTCAAAGAAGCACTAAATGGCCTAATTCAAGACACTTGGGCTGATTTTGAATTGTTGAAGTCCAAGATAAGCCCACATGAAGACCAAGGCATAATTAATGTCATCAAGGCAATTGATTGGGCCGAATAAGGAAGACTTGGGTGTGTGGCACAAGCTAGGAGAAGAGTCAACTTTGGCTGATTTATTCCCTTTTAATTTCCAAAGAATAATAGTTGATTTGTTTCCCAAATTAAGGGGCTGATTTGTTTCCAGATTTAGCTTTCCAATTAGGGAGCAAGTCAATAGTTTCTCAAATTAGTTTTCTTCTGATTATAAGGCCTTAATGGCCGAATTATCTTGTTTCCTTTTAGGATGGCTTATTGCCTTTCTTTTCGTTTAGGGTTTTAGTATATAAAGGAACGAATTGGATGTAATTCCACAGACTTGAATTGAATAAAAATTGTGAGAGTTCATCTCTTTTTGGTTCTGAAAACTTGACTTATCACTCACATCTTCTTCTTGTTCTTGAGTGTGGCGTCTTCAACTTCTTGATACCGTTGGTTCTTACCTCTTTATAGGTAACGGGTCGCGGTCCGATAACGTTCTTGTTTATAAACTTGGTTAGAAAACGATCCTTCGTTACCATATATTGGTTCCGGGTCTCACTGCTCTTGGTGAGGTTCATATCAGTTGGTATCAGAGCTTAGGCTTCTAAATCAGGTTTAATCTATCCTTGTTCTTTCTCTTATCTGTATTCATTTGTTTCAATAAAAAAAAAAAAAAAGTTTGATCAAACCAGGTACCAAAAAAAAAAAAAAAAAAAAAAGTACCAAAAGCTTGCTTGTGTCCACTTGATCAAGGTCGGTAAAAAAAAAAAAAAAAACAAAGAATTTTTTTTTTTTTTTTTGGGTCGTGTAGTTGAACCTATATCAACTATTTCTATTCATTATCTTGATTTCGTGCATTGATACTCAAAAAAAAAAATTTAATAGCTAAAGAATTTTGTCTTCATTATTCTTGTCCTTTTGCTCAGTTACTTCTATTTTTCTCGCACTTCTTGTGAGTGTCCGTATAAGTCAAAAAAAAAAAGAAGGAAGAACTGAAAGAGTTAACAAAGAGTGGAAAAAGGCAAGAGTGTGTGAGCTCATCAAAGGGTAAAAGCCAAAGAATTGAGTGAAAACACGAGTGTGAGTGCCACCATCTTTGAGAGTAAACACGTGAGAGAGTGTTTGTGAGGCTTACTAATTTCTTTTGCTTTGCAGGTTTCAAATATGTCACGCGATAAAAGTAGAGACTTATCTGATGATGCACCAGAAACGATAGATCTTAATTTTTTGTATAAAGCCATACAAAAAAACATGGAGCGGATGGAGATTAAGATTGGTGAGGTGCATGATAGGATAGATAAGGTGGAGTCTAGTTCACAAAGGGTGCAACAAATTAGGGTTCCTAATGTGGAACGAAGAGAAAGAAACCCACCTAGAGACGATTATGATGATGATTATGGGAATGACCTAGAGGAGGGTGATCGCATGTCCAATGTGGGTACAGGTAGATTGAGGCGTGAAATGGGAGGTAGAGGAGTTAGGTATGGGAATAGAGAAGATAGGTATGGGTATAGAGGAGATAGGTATGGAGAGAGGGCTGATAATAATTTGGGTAGTATAAAGGTGAAAATCCCAACGTTCCAAGGTAAAACTGATCCCGAAGCTTATTTAGAGTGGGAGAAAAGAATAGAATTGGTATTTGACTGCCATGACTATTCTGAATTAAAGAAGGTAAAGTTGGTTGCCATAGAATTTACTGATTATGCTATCGTTTGGTGGGATCAATTGATTGTGAGTAGAAGACGACATGGAGAAAGACCTATTGAGACTTGGGAGGAGATGAAAGCTGTCATGAGGAAGCGTTTCATTCCGAGTCACTATTATAGGGGTTTGTTTCAAAAATTACAAACCCTTACTCAAGGGTCTAAGTGTGTTGAAGATTACTACAAGGAGATGGAGATAGCCATGATTCGAGCTGATGTAGAGGAAGACCGAGAGGCTACTATGGCTAGGTTTTTAAATGGACTAAACCGAGACATAGCAAATGTGGTGGAGTTGCAACATTATGTTGAATTGAGTGACATGGTACACATGGCAATTAAGGTGGAACAACAGTTGAAGAGAAAGAGTTCAACACGGGTTGGGCAAAATTCGGGTTCTTCATCATCATGGAAATCGAATTGGAGCAAGAGGGATGACCAACCTAGTTTCAAGGCCAAGGCCGAACCTTCCAGAGATCATAAAGTCGGAGGCACATTAAAACAAGGTACATCAGATTCTCAACCTTCTAGAAATCGTGACATTAAGTGCTTTAAGTGTCTGGGAGCAGGTCATATTGCATCTCAATGCCCAAACAAGAGAGTAATGGTTTTGAAGGATGATGGTGAGATCGAATCTGAAGGTGAATCTGATGATGAGTCCATGCCACCTTTGGAGGATGCAAGTGATATTGAATATCCGGTGGACGGAGAGCTTTTGGTGGCGAGAAGAGCTCTTAGTGCTCAAGCCAAGGAAGATGATGAGGTACAACGTGACAACATTTTTCATACCCGCTGCCATGTTAATGATAAGGTATGTAGCATGATCATTGATGGGGGGAGTTGTACTAATGTGGCTAGCACTAATTTTGTGGAGAAATTGAATTTAACCACTTTGAGGCATCCAAAACCATATAAGCTACAGTGGTTAAATGATAGTGGGGAAATCAAGGTGACTAAACAAGTGTTGGTGACATTTTCAATTGGAAAGTACAAAGATGAAGTCCTTTGTGATGTGGTACCAATGAATGCGGGCCATATCCTTTTGGGGAGACCATGGCAGTTCGATAGGCATGTGACCCATGATGGGTATACCAATAGATACTCCTTTGTACTCAATAAAAAATCAATCACTCTTGTACCTTTAACCCCAAAACAAGTGTATGAAGATCAAGTAAGGTTAAGAAAAGAGAGAGATGTAAAAAAAGAGAGTGAGAGTGAGAGTTCAAAAGAAAGAGAGAGAAAAGAAAAATATTCTGAAAAAACAAAAAAAGAAAAAAAAGATAAAGTGGTTGTTGAGAAAAAGAGAGAGAGAAAACAAGTAAGCTTTTATGCAAGGGAGAGTGAGGTCAAAAAGGCTCTATTTTCAAATCAGCCAATGATTGTACTTTTGTACAAAGAGGCTTGCTTTAGTACTAATGAACTTAACCCTTCTTTGCCTAGTGTTGTTGTTTCTCTATTGCAGGACTTTGATGAAGTGTTTCCCGAAGAGATGCCTATTGGTTTACCACCAATAAGGGGGATTGAGCACCAAATTGACTTTGTACCCGGAGCACCCATCCCAAATAGACCAGCATATAGAAGTAATCCTGAGGAGACAAAGGAACTTCAAAGGCAGGTTAGTGAGCTCATGGAAAAAGGGTATGTACGTGAGAGCATGAGTCCTTGTGCGGTTCCCGTATTGCTTGTGCCAAAGAAGGATGGATCATGGAGGATGTGCATTGATTGTCGTGCCATCAACAATATCACTGTAAAGTATCGACATCCTATTCCTAGATTAGATGATATGCTTGATGAATTACATGGTTCTATTGTTTTTAC
This sequence comes from Dipteronia dyeriana, assembly GCA_032871835.1. Lineage (NCBI taxonomy): Eukaryota > Viridiplantae > Streptophyta > Magnoliopsida > Sapindales > Sapindaceae > Dipteronia > Dipteronia dyeriana. The sequence continues at coordinate 66,868,131 of CM065299.1, read as the reverse complement.
TAAAATTGATCTTAAAAGTGGATATCATCAAATTAGGATGAAGGAAGGTGATGAGTGGAAAACTGCTTTCAAAACAAAATATGGATTATATGAGTGGTTAGTTATGCCTTTTGGATTAACTAATGCACCAAGTACTTTCATGAGATTAATGAACCATATTTTGCGTGCTTTTATTGGAAAGTTTGTGGTTGTTTATTTTGATGACATTCTGATTTATAGCAAAAACTTGGATGAGCATGTTGAACATTTAAAACTTGTTTTAGGAGTTTTAAGAACAGAAAAGTTGTTTGCTAATCTCAAAAAGTGCACCTTTTGCACCGATAAACTTGTATTTCTGGGCTTTGTTGTTAGTGCTAAGGGAATTGGGGTTGATGAAGAAAAGGTTAAGGCAATTAGGGAGTGGCCGAAACCTACCAATGTGGGACAAGTGAGAAGTTTTCATGGGTTGGCTAGTTTTTATAGGAGGTTTGTGAAAGATTTTAGTAGTGTAGCTGCACCTTTAACCGAAGTTATCAAAAAGAATGTGGGTTTTAAGTGGGGTAATGAACAAGAAAAGGCATTTAACTTGATTAAGGAAAAATTAACTAATGCACCTTTGCTTGCTTTGCCTGACTTTGCTAAAACTTTTGAGATTGAGTGTGATGCTTCAGGAATAGGTATTGGAGCTGTTCTAATGCAAGAAGGTTGTCCCATTGCATATTTTAGTGAGAAGATAAGTGGAGCAGCCTTGAATTATCCTACCTATGACAAGGAGATGTATGCTTTGATTAGAGCATTGGAAACTTGGCAACACTACCTTTGGCCAAAAGAATTTGTGATTCACACGGATCATGAGTCCTTAAAGCATATAAAGGGGCAACACAAGCTAAATAAGCGGCATGCCAAGTGGGTGGAGTTCATTGAAACGTTTCCATATGTGATCAGGTACAAAAAGGTTAAGGAAAACGTGGTCGCTGATGCTCTGTCAAGAAGGTACGTTCTACTTTCTACTTTGGATGCTAAATTGTTTGGTTTTGAATACATTAAACAGTTGTATGTGGAAGATTCTGATTTTGGTAATGTGTTCAATGCATGTGAAAAGGCTGCATTTGGTAAATTTTATAGGCATGATGGATTTTTGTTTAGAGAAACTAAATTATGTGTGCCTAAGAGTTCTTTGCGTGAATTGCTTGTTAGAGAAGCTCATGGGGGAGGTTTGATGGGGCATTTTGGTGTAGCTAAGACACTAGATACTTTGCATGAACATTTTTTTTGGCCTCATATGAAACGTGATGTAGAAAGAATCTGTGAGAAATGCATTACTTGTAGACAAGCCAAGTCTAGGATTAAGCCTCATGGATTGTATACTCCTTTGCCTATACCTAATGGACCTTGGATTGATATTTCTATGGATTTTGTGTTGGGTTTGCCTAGGTCAAAAAGGGGTAAGGACTCTATTTATGTGGTTGTTGATAGGTTTTCTAAAATGGCACATTTCATTCCTTGTCATAAAACCGATGATGCATCACATATTGCTGATTTGTTTTTTAAAGAAATTGTAAGATTGCATGGCATGCCTAAGACCATTGTTTCGGATAGAGATGCTAAGTTCTTAAGCTACTTTTGGAAGACTTTGTGGGGTAAGTTAGGCACTAAACTTTTATTTTCTACCACTTGTCATCCACAAACTGATGGTCAAACTGAAGTAGTTAATAGGACTTTATCTACCTTGTTGCGTGCTATAATACAAAAGAACTTGAAAACATGGGAGGATTGTCTGCCGCATGTAGAGTTTGCTTATAATAGGAGCGTGCATTCTGCAACTCATTTTTCGCCTTTTGAAATTGTGTATGGTTTTAACCCATTGACTCCTTTGGATTTAATTCCTTTACCTGTGAATGAGCATGTTAACTTGGATGGAAAGAAAAAGGCAGATTTTGTTAAGCAAATCCATGAAAAGACTCGGGAAAACATAGAGAGACGAACTAAGCAATATGCCAATCAAGCAAATAAAGGGCGTAAGAAGGTTGTGTTTGAGCCCGGTGATTGGGTGTGGTTGCATATGAGGAAGGAACGATTCCCAGCCCAGCGGAGTTCTAAACTACTTCCAAGGGGAGATGGCCCATTTCAAGTGATTGAAAGAATCAATGATAACGCATACAAGTTGGATCTTCCAGGTGAGTACAATGTTAGTGCAAGCTTCAATGTTTCTGATTTGTCTCCTTTTGATGTAGGCGACGATTTGAGGACAAATCCTTTTCAAGAGGGAGGGAATGATGAGAACAAGGCAGCTGCATCAAATGATCCATTGCATGTTCCGGTTGGGCCAATAACAAGGGCAAGAGCTAAGAGATTCAAAGAAGCACTAAATGGCCTAATTCAAGACACTTGGGCTGATTTTGAATTGTTGAAGTCCAAGATAAGCCCACATGAAGACCAAGGCATAATTAATGTCATCAAGGCAATTGATTGGGCCGAATAAGGAAGACTTGGGTGTGTGGCACAAGCTAGGAGAAGAGTCAACTTTGGCTGATTTATTCCCTTTTAATTTCCAAAGAATAATAGTTGATTTGTTTCCCAAATTAAGGGGCTGATTTGTTTCCAGATTTAGCTTTCCAATTAGGGAGCAAGTCAATAGTTTCTCAAATTAGTTTTCTTCTGATTATAAGGCCTTAATGGCCGAATTATCTTGTTTCCTTTTAGGATGGCTTATTGCCTTTCTTTTCGTTTAGGGTTTTAGTATATAAAGGAACGAATTGGATGTAATTCCACAGACTTGAATTGAATAAAAATTGTGAGAGTTCATCTCTTTTTGGTTCTGAAAACTTGACTTATCACTCACATCTTCTTCTTGTTCTTGAGTGTGGCGTCTTCAACTTCTTGATACCGTTGGTTCTTACCTCTTTATAGGTAACGGGTCGCGGTCCGATAACGTTCTTGTTTATAAACTTGGTTAGAAAACGATCCTTCGTTACCATATATTGGTTCCGGGTCTCACTGCTCTTGGTGAGGTTCATATCATATATATCCATATATTCTAATGTAAATATATATTTGTGAATACCTAGAGTGCCATGTCTTTCTAAAACATGCAAATATACAATAAAAAGAAAAAGATTCACGAACACATACATAAATTAATCAAGGGTACAACTAGACTCTGATACCAATTGTAGGGAAAATTTTGTTCGAAACGCGACGAAAGCGTAGAAATTAGGGTTAGGTATAAACAAAAATTTTCCCTTTTTAGTAACAAGAACCTTAACCCTAGATTAATTGATTTATAAAAAGTATCGTACCTTTTTCTCGTGACGATTGAACTAGCGTCGAATTTAATCCGTAAGATCATCCAATCTAATCACGAATGTGAATCACCTAGGAGTGTGGGCTCCCATTCTTTAAATTGCATACCTGTTGATGGAAACAAACAAAATCTTTTTCTTTGTTAGTCACAATAATCCTCCAAGAGAAAATCGAAGAACGTCTGGTTACTTGTGAATTATCAATCTACTTGATTGAAACTCTTGTGATCCCGATTTGATTTTGTACACAAAACCCTTTTGATGTAAAGGATACTAGTGTACTATCAAAAACAAAAACGTTCCCTTTTTCTCTTCTCCTTGGCCGAATTCTACACCCTATATCTATTAGTTGATCGAATTTTATATAGAGCAAAAACTAAATTTTTCTCCCTCAAAATTCTCTCATGCTTGGCCGAATTCTCTCTTGAAAATCACTTAGCTTGGCCAAAATTCACACATAGAAAACAATTAGGGCTGACCAAAATATATACGACCTATATATATTGACCGAATTCCTTACCCTACTTTATTTAGGGTTGGCCAAATTTTACATGTATTTAGTTTAGGAGACATAAAGCATTCCTAAAAAGGATTTACTTGGTGGGCAAGAATCCTATCCTTAGGTGGATTTACTCAGTAACCGAGAATCCTTTTCCAAAAAGAATTCTTTCGCACAACAAGACTCCTAATCCATTTAAATAGTGTATTTGTGACCATATTAAAGACTTCCTAATTTAAGTAGATAAATAATAACTTTTATTTATCTACTTATCAAATAGAGTCTTTAATATAAATTATACTACCAACAATTGTATAACATTAGGAGACCTTCTCCTATTAGGAAAGGATTTTGACTTTTAGTTAAATAGTTAATTAATCGACAAATTAATTAATTTCCATTTAATTAAATAATAAAATAAAAATAATATGTTTAGTGTTTTATACATTAGACTTGCTGCCCACGAAAATATATAGGCATATAAATTATTTTTCTTATTTTATTAAATCTATTGGACTTTTATAAAAAGTCCACATGTGAACTAGACAAAAAGAAACAAATCAACATGCCTTAATAAAATTCTAGATTGACCCCTAAATTGGTCCGGTAGAATATATCTAGTTATCCATGCATGTTCGTGTGGAATGGGGATCTTGGCGGGTGATCTAAATTTAAGCTCCAATAGACACAACCCAATCACAATCAACAAATGATTCACTTAGGTCCGATCTATTAATTTCAGTTCTAAAGAACTAAATTTGAACTCTTAAATAAAGATAGAATAAGTTAATATTTCTCATTCATGCCCTATACAATCTTTATTGGAGAAAGTGTATCATTGTGAAGGATATCAGTAATTGCCAAGAGCTAATAGACCGTCTATAGCTCTCCAAGTTACCATATTTACTCATATGACCACATTTTGAACTTGGATATTTTGACTTGTCTGGAAGCCTTGCTTCAATAGACACTATTGAAAAATTAACGTTGAGATTTAATTTCCAATACCTCAAAACATCCATATGATGATATTCTACTCCCAATTAATAAATAGGGCCACGATATCCATATCTATAAATGAAGTCCTCTATCGATTAACAAATGAATACCACCAAACTATCAAGGATAGACCATGCTATATAATCGTACACGTTGATAGCTCAAATGATAACACTTGCAACCATAAGTCCATCATTTATCTCAGGATTGAGATAAACTCTTTAATTTTCCTTAAGTGAAAATTTTTATCCATTGATGGTTGTGGATAAATTAATTCACTGTGATCCTAATCAATGCACCTAGTGCACTAGATTCTTTTGCCCAAAGGTACCACACTTTAATGATTTTAGGCTTATCATAAAACATTTGATCCCACTGAAATGCTAGCAAAAGAATCTACAACTTTAATAAGATAAATGCGCACAACCTTTATCTTAAGTTGTGAATATTGTTCAAGATTAAGTAAAGAATTGTGTCAACCTCATACATATCCAGATGCATGATCAATTTTTCTTTTCTTATAGTCTTTTTTTATGATTATTTACTTTTGACAATTATAATATTTAAACTATAAATTTATAAGATTTGTTAAATTAGAAATCACTTTATTAATATGAAACAATTTTCAAAAACATTATTAAACCCTTGCTATTGAGCATAATCCTAACAATCTCCCACTTGCACTATAGCAAGTGTGTCATATCTCTCATCCCCATGTTCTATAGATGCCCGTCAAAACTCTTTTGTAGAAGAGCCTTTGTAAAGTGATTCGCTAGATTTTCTATTGATGCGATCTTGGTAATCGTAACGTCACCCCTATGCACAATTTCCCTCATAAGGTGATACTTTCTTTCAATATGTTTCCTTCTCTTATGACTTCTTGGTTCTCTCGAATTAGCCACTGCTCCACTATTGTCACAATAGATAGTGATCTGCTTATTCGCATCAGGAACCACTTCCAAGTCATTCAAGAATTGGCAGAGCCAGACAGCCTCTTTAGCAGCCTCATATGCGGCAACATACTCAACTTCCATGGTAGAGTCAGTAATACAAGATTGCTTGATACTCCTCCATATGATTGCCCCTCCTCTAAGTGTAAACACAGATCCTGATGTTGATCTTCTAGAGTCAAAATCCAATTGGAAATCGGAATTTGTATGCCCAATGAGAATTAAATCCCCTTCAGAGTATACAAGCATATAATCTATCGTTCTCCTGAGATACTTGAAAATATACTTGACTATCGTCCAGTGATCAGGACCGAGTTTTGATTAAAACCTTCTAATTATGCCAATAACAAAACAAATATCTGGTCTAGTACAGAGCGTTACGTACATGAGACTCCCAATTGCCGAGGCATATGGAACCCTACTTGTGAATTGCTCTTCATGTTCATTCTTAGGAACTTGTTCTTTAGAAAGTTGGATTCCATGTCTGAAAGGTAACATACCTTTTTTAGAATCTTGCATGGAAAACCTAGACAAGATTTTATCTATGTATGAAGCTTGGGATAATGTAATCGTTCTATTCTTTCTATCCCCTAAGACTTGGATACCAAGAATATAACTTTCTTCTCCTAAGTTCTTCATATCAAATTATTTTGCTAACCATTCTTTTACTGATGTCAATACATCTACATCATTTTCAATGTGTAGTATATCATCAATGTAAAGAACTAGGAAAACCAACTTGTCACCTTTAATCCTTTTGTATACACATGGTTATCATGGTTTTGAATAAATCCAAAACTTTTCATGGTTTGATCGAACCTTATGTTCCAGGATCTGGATGCTTACTTCAATTTATATATGGGTCTTTGCAACTTGCATACCCTTTCTTCTTGCCTTTTTAAATGAATCCTTCTGGCTGCATCATATAGATGCTTTTGTCAAGACTTCCATTAATTAAAGTTGTCTTGATGTCCATTTGTCAAATCCCTAGGTCTAGAGATGTCGCAGTGGATAAGAGTATCCTAATGGATTTAAGCATGGCCACAGGAGAGAAGGTTTCTTCATAATCGATACTTTCCTTCTGTGTATAACCTTTAGCTACCAATCTAGCTTTAAGGTTTCCATTTTTTCATCCATTCCTCATTTCCTCTTGTATACCCACTTGCACCGAAGGGTTTATCCCTTTAGGAAAATCTATAAGAGACTAGACTTTGTTTTTGAACATTGATTTAATTTCGGATTGCATTTCCTTTTGCCTATGGCGACAATCAACATCTTCCATTGCTTCCTTGTATGTATAGGGATCATCGTCGTCCCGGAGATTCTCTACAGATTCTCATAGACCGATGTATCTCTTGGGTTATCTACTAACCCTCCCACTACGACGGGTATGATAGATTGTTGATCTTATGTTCGTGAGGAACTAACAATTGGGCTAGGTTGTGAAACCTGTTGTGGAATTGTATATCCTGAAAGCTCATTCTGGACAATTTTACTTTTAGGCATAAAACTATTCATATAGTCATCTTCCAGAAATTTAGCACTTGTCGAAACAAATATTTTAAGATCTGAAGGACTATAGAAATAATAACATTTGGTTCCTTTTGGAAACCATATAAATATACATATTTCTGCACGGGACTCCACCTTTTTTGTCTTTCCTTTTAACACGTGCACAGGACATTAAAATATCCTTAAGTGTTGTAAACTAGGCTTTCCTTTTACATGGCAGTTTGTAAAGCATATCCCCAAAAAGAATTAGGAAGTGTTGAATAACTCAACATAGACCTAACCATGTCCAAAAGAGTTATATTTCTCCTTTCTGCCACACCAGTTTGTTGAGGTGTACCGGGTGCAGAAAATAGAGAAATTATCCCATTATCAATAAGATATTGTTGAAACTCACCAGAAAGCATCTGACTTATGTCTTATGAGATACACATAGCCAAATCTTAAGTGATCATCTGTGAAAGTGATGAAGTACTCATATCCACCTCTATCTTGAATGCTCATAGGACCACACATATTAATGTGTATCAATCCTAAACAATCGACGGCTCTTGTACCATTGGTCATGAACGACCTTTTGGTCATTTTACCTTCCGAACAAGATTCACAAGTTGGTAGATTATCCACCTTTAAGTCACTTAGAGGTTCGTCACTAACCAATCTTTTAATCCTATTAAGGTTAATATGACCTAGGTGCAAATGCCATAGATAGGTTTCATCTTTTGATAATTTTACACTTTTATGAATATGTTCCGTTGATTTCTTGTCTAACATGTGGGAGATATTTCTATACAAATAGAGTAAACCGTTTTCCAGTGTACCTTTGCAAATAATTTTGTCATTCTTACTAATAATAAAAGTTTTATTGAAAGTAACCGAAGAACCAAATTTATTTAGACGAGAAATCGAATTTCAATTCCTTCTGAATTGAGGTACATAATAAACATTTATTAAATCTGAATGCAAACTAGACTCTAGATTGACTCTAATATCTCCCACTATACTAGTAGACACCAACGCTTTGTTGCCTAAATGCAAGTTGAATTCATTCTCATTCAGTCTCTTCCTTTCCTGGAACCGCTTCTAGTTAAGCCCAAGTTGCTTTTTCTTATATTGTTTCTTTACATTCTTACTGGTCTTAACAGTAGCAACTTTACTAACTGTATGAATCTCTTAACCTTTGCCTTTCACAAGGATTTTCTCAACGCTTTGAACACCTTGTATCAGTCCTTGTAAGGTGTATTCCTTATTATTCAAGGTGTAGTCCAACTTGAATTGATCAAAGTAATCTGATAGTGAGTTAACAATCATGTCAATTTTTGTCTCACAGTATATCTTAACACCATTCAGTTCAGCAGTGTTGAGATGTGCTATGACTTTCATCAAGTGATCTTTCACATCCTATCCAGGTTTCATCCTAAGATTCATGAAAGCAGTCACTACCTCTCTCTTAGTCGTCCTGGACCTCATAGCAAACATCTCCTCTAGAGACATCATTATATCAGCAGCAGTCTCCATTCTTTCATGTTGCTATTGCAACACGTCGGAGATGGTGGCCATAATGTAACATTTAGTCATGTCATATGAAGACTCCCTCTGCTGATACTCATCTCTTTGCTCCTCAGTAGATTCATTAGTAGGAGTAGGTGGTTTAGGAGTACACAAAACGAACTTATGCTTTTCAGCTTGCAACAACAACCCAATATTCCTTTTCAATGTGACATAATTATCATTAGTTAAAGTATTATCTTTTAGGATGCTGATTAGGGATGGGATCGGATTTCATTTTAATAACAAAAATTATATAAGTAAACAATCGTGATATAGCGCTTTTGAATTTTTATCTTGAATTAAACATAATTAAATTGTAAAATTCAACGGTGATCCAACACCCATAAATGTCGTGTCTCTTTTGGGAGTTCGCACAATTTACTAGTTGGATTAGGTCCCACCTAATTGTTAACATAACAACCAATGTTTTCAACTTTAGCATTGCAATTTTATTAACAAGAACTCTTGGGAGGACATTAACAAAATCGCATTGAGTGTGTTACCAAGTTATCGACCTTTAATATAATCCCTCATGAATATCCCTCCTTTGGGAGTAAATATCGTTTGGGTTAATTGTCTAGTCTATCCTTATAAGGAAGTATCTTGCTAAATTCCTTTCATGAATACACAAAACATAAAGCTCAACTAAACTAGGAGGTCGTAGGTGTTCCAAAACACCTTATCCCACTCCCACAAAATCTAACCATCCTTCATCTTCATCTACTCAAGGAAACCTAGAGATTTGAATCAAACTACAAGAAAGGAGGAGTTCCACATGGGTCTTCTATATCTCTCATCTCCTTGTTATTTTATTGTATTTGTCACAAGTGGCTATACATCCCACTAAGGGATTGATGTGAAACACTTGTGGATACAAGGTTTTGTAATGAACTCTTTTTTTTTATATCAATCTATCAAATACGATCTATTCATTGTTTAATTGATTTCACCGATGAATTGTCTTTGATTGTACATTCCTCTCTTAGCAATTTGTTTAAGAAATTATTTGAGTGTTTCATTGGGTATACATCAACTTGATCTTTTTCAGCTCAATTGAATGGAAGGGTCAAACAAGAGTACATCCTCAAGTGAGACCCGGATTTTATAATCTCAATTTTTATCTAATCTCGAATGGGTAATCAATTCTATACATCTAGGTTGATTGCTTGTGAGAGGTTAAGCATCAATTCTATACATCTAGGTTGATTATTTTATGAAAAGATTAATCACTTGTTTTGAAAGATGCTTATTCATGGAAAATCACTTGTGAGTGAACAATACTATACATCTAGATTGGACTCCCATAAGGCATATACAACAATTACTATACATCTAGATTGGTTACAATCAATTTTTGTGCATTCATTTTATTAGAGTTCATACATGCCCATAATTCACTTGTTGGATCAATCTATTCCTTAGTCCTAACCATCAAATTTTAACACACATTTCATATTAACACTAATTGCATGCTAGAATAACCAACTTGTAGTTTTCATCTTAAAAATTAACCTTTCAAAAACCCAAACCATTGAAGTTTACTTTTCATGCATTGTTTAGTTAGTATTAGTTAACTAGTTTTAGCTTCATTGATTTCCCTTTCCCTGTGGATGACACCCAACATGCCATCATACTAGTTTTATAAATTTTTGAGGCAATGTTGTGGTTATAAATTTTGTTTTGAAGTCAATTTCTAGTGACAAAAACACACATGTCATAAACCTTAGAGTTATTCCACTAAAATCCCGAGGTTACAATCTCGAAACTGTAGAAATTTTACACAAAATAAAAAATCAGTGTCTATCGATATAACTATTAAATATGGTATGATCCATCAAAACTCTTTTGTGGAAGAGCCTTTGTTAACGGACCTGCTAGATTTTCTGATGACGCGATTTTGGTTATCGCCATGTCTTGCCTATGTACAATTTCCCTCGGAAGATGATACTTTCTTTCAATGTGTTTCCCTCTCTTATGACTTCTTGGGTCTCTTAAATTATCCACTACTCCACTATTGTCACAATAGATAGTGATTAACTTATTCGCTTCAGAAACCACTTCCAAGTCAATCAAGAATTAGCGGAGCCAAACAACCTTTTTAGTAGCTTCGAATATGGCAACATACTCTGCTTCAATAGTGGAATCAGCAATACAAGATTGATTGAGACTTCTCCATATGACTGCCTCTCCTCTATGAATAAACACAGATCTTGATGTTGATCTCTTAAAGTCAGAATCCAACTGAAAATCATAATCTGTATACCTAACGAGAATTAAACCCCTCTACAGTATACAAGCATATAATTTCTTATTCTTTTGAGATACTTTAAAATAAGTTCGACTGTCATCCAGTGATCAGGTCCAGGTCTCTATTAAAACCTGCTAACTATGCTAACAGCAAAGCAAATATCCCATATAGTGTAAAGCATTACATACATGAGACTTCCAACTGTCAAGGCATATGAAACCCTACTCACGAATTGCTCTTCATGCTCATTCTTAAGAGCTTGTCCTTAGAACGTTTGATTCAATGTCTGAAAGGTAACATATCTTTCTTAGAATCTTGCATGGAGAATCTAGACAAGATTTTATCTATGTTTGAAGCTTGGGTTAATGCAATCGTTATATTCTTTAAAACTTGGATACCAAGAATATAACTTGCTTCACCTAAGTTTTTCATATCAGATTGTTTTGCTAACCATTCTTTTGCTGATATCAATACACCTACATCATTTCCGATGGGTAGTATATCATCAGCGTAGAGAACTAGGAATGCCAACTTGTCGCTTTTTATCCTTTTGTATACATATGGTTCATCAAGGTTTTGAATAAATACAAAACTTTTCACAGCTTGATTGAACCTTATGTTTTAAGATCTAGAAGCTTGCTTCAATCCATATATGGATCTTTGCAACTTGCTAACCTTTTCCTCTTGGCCTTTTTCAATGAATCCTTCTGGTTGCATCATATGGATGCTTTCGTCAAGACTTCTATTAAGGAAAGCTGTCATGACATCTATTTGCCAAATCTCTAGGTCTAGAGATGTCGCAACGGTTAAGAGTATCCTAATGGATTTAAGCATGGCCACATGAGAGAAGGTTTTGTCATAATTGATACCTTCCTTCTATGTGTAACCTTTAGCAACCAATCTAGCTTTAAAGGTATCCACCTTTTTATCCATTCCTCTCTTCCTCTTGTATACCCACTTACACCTAATGGGTTTTATCCTATTAGGCAAGTCCACAAGAGACCATACTTTATTTTTGAACATGGATTCAATTTTGGATTACAATGCCTTTTGCCAATAGCGACAATCAACATCTTCTGTGGCTTTCTTGTACGTGTAAGGATCGTTGATGTCTTGGAGATTCTTTACTGATTCTCCTAGACCGATGTATCTCTCGGGTTGTCTACTAACCTTCCCACTACGATAAGGAATGGTAGGTTGTTGATTTTTTTTTTGTGTAGAGCTTACAATTGGGCTAGGTTGTAAAACCTCTTGTGGAATTGTATCTCCTGAAAGCTCATTCAGGATAATTCTACTTTTAGGCACAAAATTATTCATATTGTCCTTTTCTAGAAATTTAGCATTAATCGAAACAAATACTATAAAATTTGAAGGACTATAGAAATAATATCCTTTGGTTCCTTTTGGATACCCTACAAATATGTATGTTTCTGAACGGGATTCCATCTTTTCTGTGTTTCCTTTTAACACATGCGTAGGACATCCAAATGTCCTTAAGTGTTGTAAACTTGGCTTTCGCCAAGTCTATAACTCACGCAGGTTTTTAGGAACCGACTTAAATGGTACATCATTTAGAATGTATATAGCCGTTTGTAAAGCATATCCCCAAAAAGAATTAGGAATCGTTGAATAATTTAACATAGACCTAACCATGTCCAAATGAGTTCTATTTCTCCTTTCTACCACCCCATTTTGTTTAGGTGCACCAGGAGTAGAAAACTGAGAAATTATCCCATTATCAATAAGATATTGTTGAAACTCACCATATAGATATTCTCGACCATGATCAGATCTCAAGATTTTTATTTGTTTCTCTAGCTGATTTTCTCTTTCAGCTTTAGTTGCTTTGAACATGTCAAAAGCATCAAACTTATATATCATGAGATACACTTAACCAAATCTCAAGTAATCATCCGTGAAAGTGATGAAATACTTATGTCCACCTCTAGCTTGAACGCTCATAGGATCACACACGTCAGTGTGTATTAATCCTAAACATTCAGTGGCTTTTGTGCCTTTGGTCGTGAACGACCTTTTGGTCATCTTACCTTCCAAGCAAGATTCACAAATTGGTAGATCATCAACCTTTAAGTCACTTAAAAGTTCATCACTAACCAATCTTTTGAACCAATCAAGGTTAATATGACCTAGGCGCAAATGTCGTAGGTAGGTTTCATCTTTTGATAATTTTAATCTTTTATGATTAGGTTCAATTGATTCCATGTCTAACAAGTGAGCGATAATGTTATGCAAATAAAATAAACCATTTTGCACTGTATCCTTGCAAACAAATTTGTTATTTTTACTAATAATAAAACCTTTATTTAAAGTAACCGAATATCCAAATTTAATTAAACAAGAAACAAAAATTAAATTCCTCTTGAATTGAGGTACATATTAAACGTCTATTAAATCTTATTGCCTATAAGAATCTAAACTAATTTTAATATCTCCTACTGCACTAGTAGACACCAATGCTCCATTACCTAAACATAAGTTGAAATCACTCTCATTCAGTCTCTTCCTTCCCCGGAACCTCTTCTAGTTAGGCCCAAGTTGCTTTTTCTTCTGTTGTTTCTTGACCTTCTTTCGGGTCTTAACAGTAACAACTTTACTAATCGTATGAATCTCCTAACACTTACCTTTCACAAGGAATTTCTTAGCACTTTTAACATCTTACATCAGACCCTGCAAGGTGTATTCCTTATTGTTCAAGGTGTAGTCCAACTGGAACTGATCAAAGGAATCCGACAGTTAGTTGACAGTCATGTCAACTTAGGTCTTACCATTTATCCCAGCATTGTTGAGTTCAGCAATGTTGAGATGAGCTATGACTTTCATCATGTGATCTTTAAAACCTTGTCTAGGTTTCATTCTAAGATTCATGAAAATAGTCACTGCCTCTCTCTTAGTCATCCTAGTCTTTAGGAGACATCACTACATCGGCACCAGTCTCCATTCCTTTATGTTGTTGTAACACGTCAGACATGGTGGCCGTAATGAAACATTTGGCCATCTTATTTGATGCCTTCCACTGCTGATACTCATCTCTTTGCTCCTTATTAGATTAATTAGTAAGAGTTGGTGGTTTTGGAGTAGACAGAATGAACTTATGTTTTCCAGCTTACAACAACAACCCAATTTTCCTTTTCCATATGACATAATTATCATCAGTTAAAGTATTTTCTTTTAGGATGTTGATTAGGGATAGGGTGATCATTTCTTTATAATATAAAAAATGTTATAAGTAAACAATCATGATATAGCACTTTTGGAATATTTATCTTGAATTAAAAAAAAAAATTCAATTGTAACATTTAACGGTGATCCAACAACCATAAATGTCACACCTCCTTTTGGAGTTCACACCATCTACTAGTTGGACTAGGTCAGACCTAATTGTTAACATAACAACCAGCATTTTCAGTTTTAGCCTTACAATTTAATTAACAAGAACTCTTAGAGGATATTAATAAAATCACATTGAGTGTGTTACCAAGTTATCGACCTTCAATATATTCCCTCATGAATATCCCTCCTTTGGGAGTAGATATTGTTTGGGTCAATTATCTTGTCTTTCAATGCAAGGAAATATCTTGCTAAATTCCATTCATGAATACCCGTTGGGGGGTTATTACATGAAACTTAAAGCTCAACTAAACTTGGAGGCCGAGGTGTTCAGAAACACCTTCTCCCACTCAATTGTTTAAGGCATGTGATAGAATTTCATAGAATGATTTACCAAGTTATCTAGATGCCAATTAGATACCTAAACCATTCAATGCATGTTCATACCGAAGGAGATATATGAGTGGCACTCATATTCTGTATGACATATTATCAAACAATGACAAACATTGCAACATTTACGAAAATATAAATAGCTAAAATTTTGGTCCATCCTAGAAAAGCAAGTAATTTACAATTTTTGGAATACACAAACTCTTTTCTTGGAGAACAAGTCTTCATGCGGCCATCATCCGTTTCCATACCCCTTGGCTGCCTCCCATGGGCGTGCGCACCCCTTAGCTCCATAAAGGGTTGCCGTGTGCAGCCCATGGCATCCACAGGGCTTCCATGCGCAACCTATACCACAACAATCGTGGTTGCAAGCTCATTCGCACACAGGATTGTTGCTATGGTACGCACGGTACAAAACTTAATCAGTTGCTTCCAATTCTTCGAATCTTCGATACTTGAATATATTACAAAAGTATTTTAAACAATAAATAACTAAGGTTTTTTATTTACTACAACAGTAAAAAAAAAAATTAGCAACTATCAAGAAGGAAATTATGGCGATGATAGGCGACCCTTCTTGTTAAAAACCCAGAACAAGATTACATTGAAATTCTATGACCAAAATTGAGCAATAACAAATCACATTATAATATATATATATATATATATATATATATCCATATAATCCAATATATATATATATATATATATATATATATATATATATATACGAATACCTAGAGTGTCATCTCTTTAATTTATCAAGGGTACAACCTAGCTCTGATACCAATTGGAAAAAATCAAATCAAAAGCGGCAGAAGCGAAAAAAGGAATTTAATAAAATAATAAAATAAAAACAATATAATAGGCTATTATATTTAGCCTTGCCGCCCAAGTCCATACATGGGCATATATATTGATTTTTCCTATTTTATTAAATCCATTGGACCTTAATAAATGGTCAACATGTGAACTAGACCCATTCTTATTAAAAGAAATAAGTCCACATGTCTTAATACAATTCTAGGTGGACCCATAAATTGGTCCGGTAGAATTTATCAGGTGATCCATGAAAGTTCGTGTGAACTACGGAACATGGCGGGCTATCTAAAGTTAAGCTCAAATAGACGTAACCTAATAACAATCAACAAATGATTCACTTAGGTCCGATCTATTAATTTTAGTTCATTCCACTAAAGTACTAAAACAGAACTCTTAAATAAAGATATAATAAGTTAACATTCCTCATTCGTACCTTCGACAATCTTAATGGAGATAGTATATCCTCATGAAGAATACAAGTAATCGTCAAAAACTCATAGACTACCTATAGCTCTCCTAGTTACCATATTTACTCATATGACCACATTTTGAACATTGATATTTTGACTTGTCCAGAAGCGATATTTCAATAGACACTATTGAAAATTTAACGTTAAGATTTAATATTCAATGCCTCAAAATATCCATATGATAATATTCTACTCACATTTAATAAATAGTGCTATGATGTCAGTATCTATAAATGAAGTCCTCTATTGATTAACAAATGAATACCTCCAAACTATCGAGGATAGACTATGATAAATAATCGTACTCATTGATAGCTCAAATGATAACACTTGCAACCATAAGTCCATCATTTGTCTCAGGATTGAGATAGACTCTCCGATTGTCTTCAATTGAAAACTTTTATTCATTGACGGTTCTAGATAAAGTATTTTACTGTGATCCTATTCAATGCACCTAGTGCACTAGATTCTTTTGCCCAAAGGCACCACACTTTACTGATTTTAGACACACTGTAACACATTTGATCCCACTCAAATGCTAGCAAAATAATCTATATCTTTAACAAGGTAAACGCGTCCAACCTTTATCTTAAGTTGTGAATATTTTTGAAGATTAACTATGTGTCTACCTCATACATATCTAGATGTCCGAACAATTCTTCTTTTCTCATAGTTTTTTGACTCTACGATTATTTACTTTTGACAATTATAATAAACTATAAATGCTATAAGATTTGTTAAACTAGAAATAACTTTATTAATATGAAAAGGTTATCAAATACATTATTACACTCTTGCTATTGAGCATAATCCTAACATCCACAACTCTATAGGAGTGTCAGGAACAAATTCAGAAGGAACTACATCCAATATGTAAGTCATCGTTTGTATTGCATTTCCCCTTAAATGAGTTTGTTAACAGTGTGAAATTCAGATGGAACTACATTCAATATGTAGGCCATCATTTATATTACGTATTCCCAAAACTAGTTTGGTAATGATGAAAAACTAATCATAGATCTCACCACTTCCATTAGGGTTCTGTCACTCCTATCTGCAACACGATTTTGTTGTGGTGTTCCAGTAGTTTTGAGTTGGGATACTATCCCAAGCTTAACTAAGTAGTCTTCAAACTCTTGATCAATATACTCACTTCCATAATCTGATCGTAGAGCTTTGATTGTTTTGCCTAATTGGTTATCAACTTCAGCTCAAAATTCTTTGAACTTTTCAATTATTTTCGACTTAAGTTGCATTAGGTAAACATATCCGTATCTAGAGTAATCATTTATAAAGGCGACATAATACTCATAACCACCTCTAGCTTTAACAATCATTGGTTCGTAGGCATCTGAATGTATAAGCTTCAGTGGTTGTATAGCTCTAATTCCTTTTCAAGTAAAAGGCCTCTTGGTCATTTTACCTCCCAAACAAGTTTCGCAGATAGGTAAGGTGTTGATTTTTAACTGATTTAAAGGCCCACTTTTTACAAGTCTGTCTATCTTGTCAAGTTTAATGTGGCCAAGTCTTAGATGCCACAAATATGCTTCATTAGCTGAAGAAACCTTTTATCGTTTCATTTTAGGTTTTTCAACTTTAAACAATTTGGTATTGAGTAGTGATATATGAATTAACAGTCTTAAAACATGAAAGTTGTTTTCAATCAAAGCAGAATAATTCAATGCATTTTAAGAAATAAAACTGATTTATTACTAAAAGAAACTGAATAAAGTAGTTCGAATTACTTGGATACCGAAATCAAATTTCTGATAAACCCATGAATGTAATAAACATTGTCTTATAAACGAAAACAACTATTAAAAACCAGCCTAACTACTCCAATTGCATAAGCTGAAACAACATCCCTTGATCCAACGCGCATCGAGAAATCCCCCTTCTCTAGCTCTATCCATGAATCAGTCCACTACAAAGAGGAACAAACATTGTTAGTTGCCATTGAATCTACTATCAAAGGTGAAGAATCATCTTCCACCAATTAGGATTTAATTACAAGTAAATCTGATCTACCTTTCATTTTCTTCTTCTTTGAGAGCTCATTGAGGTACTGTGGACAGTTCCTCTTACGGTTATCAACCTTTTACCATTGAAAACACTTTCCCTTTGCTTTGTCAGTCATGGTGCTCTACTTCTTATTTTAGGCTTGTTTCTTCATTGGATTAGCAACAGCCTTGCCTACAAACCTCTTCCTCTTCTTGGATCCAAAAGAAGATGGTTCAGAAACAATTGCCTAACCAATCGTACCTTTATTATCCTTTGTCATGGACTCGAAGGTTATGAACTCATTCCGCAGCTGGGTCAGACTGAACCTCAACCTGTTCATCCCGTAGTTGCTTTTAAACTGATCAAACTCTTTGGAAGAGTTGTTAGTATGATGACCACCCAACTTGGATCATCAATGGCACCACTATTCATCCTTGCCCTGTTGAAATGGGACATCATACCCAAGACATGTTCCTAAACAGATGCTCCCTCCTTCATACGAGCAACCACTGCGGAACAAATAGCTTTGTGCCATTTTTTATCAGAAGGTTGCTCAAACATGTTCTGAAATGACTTCATCATCTCAAAAGATGTAGCCATTGTTTCATGCTTTGAAACAAGCACACCGGTCATACGTGCCAAAAGGTAGGAATAGGGCATTTTCATCAGATGAGACCAATTTCTGGTGGGCCTCATGAACATTTCGTGTTGTGTTAGATGTAGGATCTTGAGAACATTCTTCTGTAAGCTCATACTTCAGGTCTTTAGTTACCATGATTGCATTAATATTATTTTTTTATTTTGTGAAGTTTCCCCTGGTTAATTTCTTATTTACAAGAAATTAAAGTAAATCAGAAGACATTACTAAAATTAAACATAAACAAAGGAATTATATCATACATGCATTCATATCAAATGTTAAAAAAAATTTGGCATATAATTAAACATGATGCATAAACATGTTTATTGAACAAGGAAATATCCCTAAAATTGTTACTATGCCACGACAATCCAACATACCACAAGCAAGTGCTAACTTAGGGTCGGTAAAGAACTTGCATGTTGAATTGAGACATTCTCAATTAAATGATACACTAGAATAATTCTTAATTCTTATATCATTTTGTAAATGTAGGGAAAAATGGTTTGGAAACGCAACGGAAGCGTGAGAAAAAAAAAATAGGGTTTGCGTATAAATAAAAAATTTCCCTTTTATGCAACGAGAACCTTAACCCTAGATTAATTGATGTATATATAAGTATCGTACCTTTTTCGCGTGACGATTGAACAAGCACCGAATTGATTCCGCAAGATCTTCAAATCCAATCACGAACGTGAATCACCTAGGAGTGTGGGCTCCCTTTCATTAAATTGTATTCCTGAGGATGGAGACAAAACAAAAAACTTTTGTTTGTTAGTTACAAATATCCTTCAAAAGAAAAATCCAAGAACGTCCAATCACTTGTGAATTATCAATCAATTTGATTGAAACTCGCGTGAACCTTGATTCAATGTTGTACACAAAACCCTTTTGATATAAAGGATATTAGTATACTATCGAATACAAAAACGTTCCTCTTTTTTCTCTTCTAGGCAGAATTCACACACACCCTATATCTATGAGTTGATCAAATTTTGTCTAGAGCAAAAACTAATTTTTCTCCCTCAAAATTCTCTATTGCTATGCCAATTTCTCTCTTGAAAATTACCTAGGCATGGCCGAAATTTTCATCATAGAATTCATAGGGCTGGCTGAAAATCACACACATATATATAGGATCATAAATCCTTTCCTAAGAAGGATTTACTTGGTTGGCAAGAATCCTTTTCTTAGGCGGATTTATTTGGTAGTTAAGAATCCTTATCTTAAAGAAATTCTATCCTTTTGTATATATATATGGGCTGGCCGAATTTTATATGATATAGATTAGGATCACAAATCCTTTCCTAAGAAGGATTACTTAGTAGTTAAGAATCCGTTTCTTAGGTAGATTTACTTGTTGGTTAAGAATCCTTTTCAAAAAGGAATTCTATCCTAACACCAAGACTCCTAATCCAACTCAAAAGTGTATTTGTAACTATATTAAAGAGTTCCTAATTTGATTAGATAAATAACTCCTTTTATTTATCTACTTATCAAATATAGTCTTTAATACTACCAACAATAGTATAGTTTTTAGGAGACCATCTCCTAATAGGAAAAGATTTTGACTTTTAATTAAATAATTAACTAATCAATAAATTAATTAATTTCCATTTAATTAAATAATAATAAAATAAAAATAATATATTTAAGCTATTCACCATAGCCATTGCCGCCCATACCTAGTATAAAGGCCATATATTACTTTTCTTATTTAATTAAATCCATTGGACCTTAATAAAAAGTCCACATGCGAACTAGACCTATTCTTACAAAAAGAAACAAGTTCACATGCCTTATAACAATTCTAGAAGGACCCCTAAATTGGTCCGGTAGAATATATCAAGTGATCCATGCAAGTTCGTGTGGATTGGGGATCTTGGCGGGCTATCTAAATTTAAGCTCCAATAGACACAACCTAATCACAATCAACAAATTATTCACTTAGGTCCAATCTATTTAATTTCAGTTCATTCCACTAAAGAACTAAAATTGAACTCTTAAATAAAGATAGAATAAGTTGATGTTACTCATTCGTACCCTAGACAACCTTATTGGAGAAAGTGTATCCTTGTGAAGAATATCAGTAATCGCTAAGAGCTCATAGACCGCCTATAGCTCTCCAAGTTACCATATTTACTCATATGATCACATTTTGAACTTGGATATTTTGACTTGTCCAGAAGCCATGTTTCAATAGACACTATTGAAAACTTAACGTTAAGATTTAATATCCAATACCTCAAAACATCCATATGATGGTATTCTACTCTCATTCAATAAATGGAGCCACGATGTCCATATCTATAAATGAAGTCCTCTATCGATTAACAAATGAATACCACCAAACTATCGAGGATAGACTATGCTATATAATCGTACTCATTTATAGCTCAAATGATAACACTTGCAGCCATAAGTTCATCATTTGTCTCAGGATTAAGATAGAATCTCCGATTGTCTTCAAATGAAAACTTTTAATCATTGACGGTTCTAGACAAAGTATTTCATTTTGATCCTATTCAATGCACCCAGTGCACTAGATTCTTTTGCCCAAAGACATCACACTTTGATGATTTTAGACTCATCATAACACATTTGATCCCACTCAAATGCTAGCAAAAGAATCTAAAACTTTGACAAGATAAAGACGCCAAACCTTCTATCTTAAGTTGTGAATATTATTCAAAACTAACTAAAGAATTATGTCTACCTCATACATATCTAGATGTATGAACAATTCTTCTTTTCTCATAGTCTTTTGACCTTATGATTATTTACTTTTGACAATTATAATAATTAAACTATAAAAGCTATAAAATTTTTTAAACTAGAAATCACTTTATTCATATGAAAATGTTGTTAATTACAATATTACACTCTTGCTATCGGGCATAATCCTAACAGTAAAGTCCTCATTTATTGATTGGCTTATTTCGTGAACAAAACACATGTTGGGGGTTTTTATGTAAGGGTTGCTTGGGCTCTCAAGACCTTAAGAGAAGAAGCACCAAAGGTAAACTTCTAAGTGCTTGCTTGCTTTGAAAAGATAGTTTCACACACTCACAACTCATACATAATTTTATAAGTATATGTTGTGTGTTTATATGTGTGCTTTGATTATTTGATAACTCTTCTCACTTGTTTATTTTGATCACATCTTTCTGTTTGAATTGACATGCATTATGTGTTTCTCTCACACACACACACACGCACACACTCATTTGCATTTTAATTGTTACGCATGTCTGCTTCATTGTTTTACCTTGAATTCATTATATATTTTGGTGTGGTGGATTTTTCACTTTGAAAAATCCATAACAGGGTAGTGTGTGGGTCTAAGCGTAGGTGCCTACCTGCACAATGAGAAGATTGAGGATTTTCAATCTCTCGATGTCAGGTCAATGCGTGAACACTTGTGCAGGTGGAACAAGAGCATTTCACTGGTTGAGATTTTTCATCTCTCTGGTTGAGGCCCTTGCACGGACACTTGCGTGGCCTAACACGGGTTTACGCGGGTCATTGTTTGGGTCCGTGCACAGACCCGTACACTACACTGTTCTAGATTGTTTTTTTTTTCAAATGACAACAATTCATTTTTTACCCGTATAAATGTGTCTCTTCATATTCAAGTCGTTTCAAGAGTTCCAAATATCACGTCTTTTCCTTAGAACATACTTCAAAAGGGAAAATCTTCTAAGAACTCACCTTTATACACTTAAAGCTTTTCATTTGATCTTAAAAACATCATTATGCATCATATATGACTATATAGAGTGCATCCATACATGGTTAAGCATCATCACATCTTGTTTGGTAAGTTTCTCACTATCTTCATAGAAGTTAAGTGGTTTTCCTACCAAGCCATCTCTTTTATTATTTGTATGCTCTTAGAATATATTCTAGATACAAAGAGAGATTGTTTGTGATGACATGATTGAGTGTTGTATTGTGATAGCTTCATAGGATTGTTTGATCTATGTTTCACTAAGCTTTATGCCATGTCATTTACCTTTTGATATCTAGGTTTGTTTAAAATGTCATCTCATTATCATAGATAAGCATATATTGTTCCCTAGCCATGTTCATTCTTTGAATATCATCATATATTCACATAAGT
The DNA here is from genome assembly GCA_032871835.1 of Dipteronia dyeriana. Taxonomy (NCBI): domain Eukaryota; kingdom Viridiplantae; phylum Streptophyta; class Magnoliopsida; order Sapindales; family Sapindaceae; genus Dipteronia; species Dipteronia dyeriana. The sequence goes on along the minus strand of CM065299.1, from coordinate 66,845,297 downwards.
CATTTTATCTCTTCATTAAAAAGTAAGACTTGTGTTGCTTCCAAGATTAGGTAGCTTAAATAGCAAGCAGGTTGGATTAGGTTTGACTAATACCGGGATTAGGTAGTGGTGGTGGATTATATACAAGGATTAGGTTGTAATTCCTTTACCATCAATGGATTCAAGGTTCGAGTGTGGTGCACTTAACAGCTTGTGGTTTTTCCCATTTGGAGGGTTTCCACGTAAAAATCAAGTGTTCAATTTAATTCCGCATTATTACACTTGTTTTATTACTGTGACTAGTTATGGGTATTTTCATCTAATTAGCCATTAACAAAAATTGGGTAAATTTGATTAAAATCTATTAACCCCCCTCTAGATTGATATTAAACACACCATAATTTGTTGCAATTTGTATCAGAGTGGGTTCCTAGATATACTTAGGTGATCCTTGCTCATTTTGGTGTGTTTTGCATTTTGTGTGATTCTCTGATCATTCATACATTTGCATTCATAAAAACTATGAGTGGAAATGGTGGCAATGAGGGCGCTTATAGCACTAGACCTCCTTTACTCACCGGGTTAAATATGCCTCTTGGAAAGGCAAGATGGAGTCGTACATTTGTCAAATCCGTGATAGGGCATGGATGGCAGTTGAAGATGGCTAAACGCCATCGATGATGACTCCTATGGATGGAGGAGAGGATTACTCAAGCCGAAGGCACAATGGAACACACAAGAGTTTGAGGCATTGAAATGGAATTGGAAGGCAATGCATGCTACCCTATATGAAATGGATGAGAATCAATATAAATTGGTTCAAAACACTCGGGTAGCTAAGAAGGCATGAGACATTCTAGAGGTTACACATGAGGGAACTAAAGTCATTAAGGAATCAAAGCTTCAAGTTCTTCAAACACAATTTTAGTTGCTTAGGTTGGATAAGAACGAATGCTTTATCAACTTTAAAGTAAGGTTGATGGACATAGTGAATCAAAGTTATCAACTTGGTGACCCATATTCGGATATAAGAATCAAGCAAAAAAATATGAGATCTCAACCACATAGATTTGAGTCTAAGGTGACGGCTTTAGAGGAGAATAACTCTTACAGGGATATGAAGCCAAGTGGGGTGATTGAGAGACTTCTAGCATATGAATCTAGAAAGGGTCCTACCTCCACACTTTCTAAAAAGTAAAAGGGAATTATCTTGAAAACCTCTAAAGATGGGAACGAGGAGATTAATGACTCAGATGAAGAAATGGCCTTGTTGATGAGAAAGTTTAAGAAATTCTACAAGTCCGAGAAGAAAGGTTTCGGATCCAAGGGCTAAGACTTGAGGAAAAAGACTCCTTCCAAAAAGCTAGGACCTGGGTAAGAAAAGACCGAAAAGAAAGGGGTCCAATGCTATGAATGTGGTGGGATAGGTCACTTTGCCTCTGAATGTGCCAATCACAATGTCAAGAAAAAGGAAAAAAGTGATGGCCACCACAAGGAGTGAAAGTGATAACTCCAATGAAGGAGATGAGTCTTAGGTTGATGAAGAACTCATGGCTAACTTCATAGCCATTGCGTCTTCTCATAAGAACAAAGATGCTAGTGACGAAGGGGACGAGAGTCAAGAGGAAAATGACTCAAGTGATGATGGATCTTTATCACAATCCACAAATGAAAGTGTGGATAGAATGGATCTCAAAGATTATATGGCCAAATATGAGAGTTCAAGGTTAAAGAACAAGAATGAAATTAGGAGATTAAAGGAAGAAAGCCTAGAGCTCTCAACTAATGTTGACCATCTAAGTGAATAACTAGTGAGAACCGTGGAGAGTGAAGATATGCCGGGAAAAGAGTTAGACTCATCTAAGAGAAGTGAAGAAGGGTTGAAGAAAGAGCTTGAAGATGATAGAGAATTGATGACCAAGATGGACTGTAACACTAAAAAACTAGACCACATGTTAAGGGTTGGAAAGAGACCAAGTGATAAAAGGGGTCTTGGGTTTGAAGATAACAAGATGTCCTCCACTCCAAGCAAGACCATATTTGTTAAGAGCATGAACCTCAAGGAGTCTTCTCCTCATTAATCACCTAGGAAGAAACTTGACCTTGGAGAGTGTTCAAAAAGTGATCAAGTAAAGGTGGCACCAAGAAGTCTACCCCACACAAATCCTACAAGAACTCCTCAAGCTAACTTCCCTCAACCAAAAATCCATCAATGGAAGAGAAATATCATGCAATCTCAACCAAGTAAGCATTTATGTCTTGGTCAACAACAAAGAAGGAGGGATTCTTATCAACAACCAAGACAACCGTAAAGACATGGGAAGGCTTCAATGCAACCTAAAAGCTATGGTATGATTTCTAACTTCATACCTACATGTCATTTTTATGGTATTGATGGTCATATTATACCAAATTGCTTTCATTACATAAAATTGTGTAGAATTGAAAGCATTGTAGAGAAGAAAAAGGCAAAAGCCAAGATGCATGTCACTAGGAAAAATGAAACGCTTTTGCACGATCACAGGACATCTATAACCCATGTACCGTTGATAACTAGGAATGAAAATCTATCACCTAGTTGGATTAGAAGAGATGAACATTTTTTCCAAGTTGCACAAATTGCCTTAAAGGCAAATTCTTCTAATTTACTGTATTTGAATAGTGGGTCCTCTAGGTACATGACCGGAAACAAGAGTTTCTTTGAGACTCTTGTCATGGAGGAAGGAGAAAATATCACATTTGGTGATGGATCCAAGAAGAAAGTTAGTGTGAAAAGAACCATTTCTATTCTTGAGTTAACCTTCTTGTCTAATACTTTATTTGTTATTGGCCTAAAAGCCAATTTATAACCATTTCACACTTAATTGATGAAGGACTTTTCGTATTATTTTCCAATAATGATTGCTCTATCCTATTTCCTAGTGGGCAAACCTTGTTAAAAGGAATGAGATCAAGTGACGATTGTTATTGTCTTGAAGCAGTATAGTCTCTTGCAATGTGTTCAAGGATGAGCAAATTGAATTGTGGTATGAAATACTTGGCCATATAAACTATTGGGATTTAGGAATCTCATATAAGTACAATGTTGTGTGTGGCATGCCCAAGCTTGGAAGAAAGCCAATGGTGTTTGTGGACCTTGCCAACAAGGGAAACAAACCAATAGTATGCACAAAAAGACCAAGTATCTCTCCATAAAAGAGCCCCTAGAGCTTCACCACAAGGATCTTTTGGGTCATATACAAATTGAGAGTTTAAGTGGAAAGCGATACATTTTTGTTTGTATAGATGATTTCTCTAGGTACACAGGGACTTATTTTCATAGAGAAAAATCTGAAACTTTTGACAAGTTTAAAATGCTTTGTACCAAAATTCAAAATGAAATGAACTCTAACATTAAAAGCATTAAACGGATTAGGAGTGACCATGGGAATGAGTTTGAGAATGCCCATTTGGAAAACTATTGCAATAATCTAGGCATTTCTCATGAGTTTTTGGCTCCAAGGACACCTCAACAAAATGGAGTTGTTGAGAGGAAGAATAGGGTCCTTCAAGAGATGGCCCATGTGATATTGCTTAGCAATAATGTCCCCAGGAACCTATGGGCCAAAGCCATCAATACGATATGCTATATAGGAAATAGAGTCTTTCTAAGGCCCTGCACTAGGCAAACCTCATATGAGTTGTGGAAAGGTAGAAAGGCAAATGTTAGCTACTTCCACAATTTTGGAGGTAAATGCTATATTTTAAACGACCGTGATCAACTTGGCAAATTTGATGCTAAGAGTGATGAGGATATCTTTATTAGCTATGCCTTGAATAGTTAAGCCTACAGTAGAGCCTATAGTGTTTTCAATTTGAATACTCGAACCGTCATGGAATCATCCAATGTTGTCATTGATGTTACAATGCTCAAATCAAATGACCATGATGAGGAAGTAGCTATAGTTGACGACTCTGCCTTGGAAAAGGTTGTGGAGACTCCTAATGTTGGAAATTCTAATCCTGATGATGATATCACACAACCTATTGATCGAGTTCCTCTCTTGAACTCTAGTGAACCAGCTTTATGGGTTAGGAAACTCCATGATAAAGATGACATCATTGGAGAGGTTAATGATGGTATTAGAACTAGGCGTCAAATGGACAATTTAATTAGCTATACATGCTACACCTCTTAGATAGAACCCAAGAAGTTTGATAAAACCTTAAATGATGAATTTTGTGTTATTGCCATGCAAGAAGACTAAATCAATTCAAAAGGAATGAGGTTTGGACTTTAGTTCCTAGACCTAAGAACTCTAATGTGATAGGCACCAAATGGGTTTATAGGAACAAATCAGATAAAGATGGCAACATTGTACAAAACAAGACTAGGCTTGTAGCATATGGATACTCTCAAATTGAGGTTATCAACTTTGACCAGACTTTTGCTCTGGTTGCCTGTCTAGAGTCTATTAGGCTCTTTTTATCCATATCCTGTGTGCACAAGTTCAAATTGCATCAAATAGATGTTAATAGTGCATTCCTCAACAGCTTCTTGCAAGAGGAAGTGTTTGTTGAGAAACCCAAAGGGTTTGTGGATCCACACCACCCCGATCATGTCTATCGCATCAAAAAGGCTTTATACGGGTTGAAACAAACACCGAGGGCTTGGTATGACTGTCTCACTCTATATCTTGTTGATAATGTCTATCGTCTAAAGTCCATTATGCTTCTTTTATCCATCTCTTGTGTGAAAAAGTTCAAATTGCATCAAATGGATGCTAAGAGTTCCTTCCTTAATGGCTTCTTGCAAGAGGAATTGTTTGTTGAGCAACCCAAATGGTTTGTGGATCCATACCACCCTATCATGTCTATCGCCTCTAGAAGGCTTTATATGGGTTAAAACAAGCAGTGAGGGCTTGGTATGAGAGTCTTAATCTATATCTTATTGACATTGGATACTCAAGAGGTAGTGTTGAAAGACAACGATGAGCTCTTTATAGCTCAAATCTATGTTGATGTTATAGTTTTTGGATCCATAAACAACACCAAAGTCCAACAATTTATTGATGACATGTCTTATGAATTTGTGATAAGTCTTGTTGATGAGCTAAGTTACTTCCTAGGGTTGTAAATTAAGTAAATGGATGATGGGATCTTCATATCCCAATCTAAATATGCCAAAAACCTAGTGAAGAAAATTGGCCTTAAAAATGTCAAACATTGTTATACACCCATGAGTACCACTTTAAAGATACGCACGAATGCTAGTGGTACAAGTGTGGAACAAACACTATTTTGGGGCATGATTGGTAGCTTGTTTTACTTGACTGTAAGTAGGCCCGTTATCTCTTTTTGTGTGGGTGTGTGTGCTAGGTACCAATCGGATCCTAAGGAATCTCATCTATCTTCCATTAAGAGAATCATTCGCTATGCGAATGGGACATCCAACTATGGGATTTGGTACTCTTTTGACACTAATGCTAGTCTTGTAGGCTTTAGTGATGCGGATTGGGCAGGAAATTGTGATGACAGGAAAAGCACATCGGGCGGTTGCTTCTTCCTTAGGAACAATCTAGTCTCTTGGTTTTGAGAAGTAAAACTCAATTTCCTTTTCTATGGTGGAGGCTGAGTACATAGCCGCGAGGAGTGGATGCACACAACTCCTTTGGATGAAGCAAATGCTACTGGACTAAGGATTCAACCATGGTACTATCACTCTCATTTGTGATAACATGAATGCTATTAATATTTCCAAGAATCCGGTTCAACATTCTAGAACTAAGCATATTGACATCCGCCATCATTTCATTAGAGAACCGGTTGAAAATAAATGTATAGTACTTGAACTAGTGATTAACTAGTGGATTTATTTACTAAACCCTTAAATGCTACACGATTTAAAACACTTAGTAGATCTATTGGGATTTGCCTTCTGGAGTTGAATTTTGGATTTGACTCCATATGGGGAACTCATGCAAAGAGAGCTATTTTTACTTGTTGCGTGCAAAAATTTGGAAATGTTTATGCTCCTTTTTTGATTGCTTGAGTAGCTTGGTTGCACTTATAATTATATTATATTTTCTTCAGTAAGTGTGAACCTTACTTTGATTACAATCCATATCATTTTTATGTTCAAACATGCATTTTTAGACTAGGAAATCTACTTAGCAAGTACATGTTGAATGACCTTGTAAGTTCCTCAGTTTTTTGATTGGCTCATTTCGTTGACAACCACAATTGGGGATTAATGTGTAAGGGTAGTTTATGCCATTATTGCTCAAGACCCAACTCAAGCTTCAGAAGGTAAATCATTTGCTTAACCCTTTCTGAAGAGTTTTTAGTGCACACACACACTCTTATGCATGTCTTTGATCATCTTGCATGAATGTTTAAAGTGCCTTAATTGTGTACCTCTTTGCCATAAATCTTTCTTGGGTGTTTGTTGCATTTAGTTTGCCCTTAGAAGAGTTTTTTCCCCTTGACCGCGTCCTGGACCGCTCCATGTGCATTGCCCCCACCGCGGCCTACACAACAGTGTTTGACAGAGGATGCACGCTGAGGCTACCGCGGCCTGTGCACGTTGCATGCACAGCGGTCTCCCAAACGGAGTTTGCCAGTAATGCACCACTGGCTCTACCACGGTCTAGACATTGCCTGTACCGCTGTCCAGACAACGGAGATTCCCAGGCTATGCACCACTCGAGATACCGCGGTCTGGACACTTACCTAGGCGGCGGCACGCACAGCGGTCATGACGGGAATCAGTTGCCCCTTTTCCAAAATGACACCGTTTCATGTAGGGCACATTACATATATGTTCTCTTCTCTTCTCTTTAGCCTTGAGAGTCCAAGAAGCCATCTTTACTCACCAAGCTTTTCCTTGAGAGAGAATTTGACTCCAAGAGAGAGAGAGAGAGAGCTCCCAAGAATCCATTTTTACTCAACCAATATTTAATCCATGAGCATCTAGCATCTTCCAAGCATTGATTCTTGTGTTTGTCATTAACTAGGTAATCTCTACATGCCTTAGAATTTATTGTTCCATTCTTATGACATGTATGCCTAGGTTTAGCAATTATTGTTCATTAAATGTATGTTATTGAGTTTAATTGTATTTATAACATGCTTAGGTTGTTGATTGTTAGTTGAGATTTATATTTTGTGATAGCTAGGGTTTGTGACCATTTTGCCCTTCTAGCTAAATCTTTACGCTTTTCATTTAGATATTGTTTAGGACTCATTGATTGCATTTTGTGATTGCATTATAGTCCTTACCATGTTTTATGACAACATGTGTTGATTGGCTCTTTGTTTGATAACTAGTATATATTGTTGCATAATTATATCTAGTTAAGTCTTAATGAACATTCATTTAGACATTGATATCTAGGAATTGTACTTAATGATATTCTTAAATTTCTAGATAAGCATTTAGTGTTGCCTAGCATTACTTGCATGTTTGAATATTTTATCATATTCACTTAGGTTGTGTTTGACTCTTCATTGAGGTTAAGTCTTTTGACTAAGTGGTTAGGGCACAAGCAAATAGATCAAGAATCACTATTAAGACTGTTGGGTAGAGTGAAAGGGTTAGTAACTAGAGGGTGTGACAGGAGGTCAACCCAGATTGTAAACTTTCATTCAATAGTGGATTTGAGGATCTAGTGTGGCGCACATATTAGCCTGTGATTTTTCCCATTTAGAGGGTTTCCACGTAAGTATTTTGTGTTGTTATTGTTTTAAGCATAATTGATTTTATTGAATGCTTGTTTACTCGGGGTAATTGGTGCTAATATTGATTAATCGAAAAAATCAGTAATTGATTCGATTAAAACCTATTCACCCCCACTAGGTTATAGACACACACGTTTTAGGGAACTTTCAATTGGTATCTGAGTCGATGCCTAGATATACTTAGGTGATCCGTGCTCTGTGTGTGTCTTGCTTGTGCATTCTTGTTATATTCATCTTGTGTGGTGCATTTCATTTGCATCTCATTCATTTAACCCAAACACTACGAGTGAGCTTGGGATGATCAAAGAGGGAGCATCAAGTATAAGACCACATTTGCTTAAAGGTGATAATAATGCCTCATGGAAAGGCAAGATGGAGTCTTATATTTGTCAAATAGATGACCGTGCATGGATGGTGGTTGAAGATGGGTACATTCTTTCGAAAATGACCAATGATGATGGAGATGAAGTTCCAAAGCCTAAGTCTCAATGGAGCACACAAGAATTTGAAGCTTCCAAGTGGAACAACAAGGCAATGGATGCCATCTTATGTGCCATGGAAGACAATCAATATAAGTTGGTTCAAAACACTAGGCGTGAAAATGAGGCTTGGGAGATTCTATAAACAACTCATGAAGGAACTGAAGTGGTTAAGGATTCCAAGCTTCAAGTCCTTCAAATGCAATTTGAGACAATTCGGATGGAAGAGGATGAGTTCTTTAATGACTTCCAAGTGAAGTTGATGGACATCGTAAATTAAAGCCATTAACTAGGTGACCCATATTCGGATAGAAGGATCAAGCAAAAAATCATGAGGTCACTTCCCAAGAGATTTGAGTCTAAGGTGACGGCATTGGAAGAAAATAGCAACTACAAGACTATGAAGCTGAGTGAAGTGATTGGAAGGCTTCTAACCTATGAGTCTATGTGGACTTCTACACCTACATCTCCTAAGAAGCTAAAGAACATAGCTTTGAAGACATCCAAAGTAAAGATAGAGGAGGATGACTGAGATGACGAGATGGCTCTTATGGTAAAGAAATTCTAGAGGTTTATGAAACTTCACAAGAATGACTCAAAGAAGAAGATTGAGCCAAGGCAAGAGAAGCCTACAAGAAAAGGCATTCAATGCTATGAATGTAGTGGGTTTGGTCATATAGCCACCGAGTGTACTAATTCAAAGAAGAAGAAGAAAGGAAAAATGGTGGTTGTCTCATCAAGTGAGAGTGGAAGTGAAGAAGATTCCTCAAGTGATGAAGAGGTTATTCTCAACTACACGGCCTTTGGAGCTTCCTTTGTGGAAGATGTAGAAAAAGGTAACAAAGCCTTAAGTAGTGACCTTAAAAATGGAGTAGATGAAAAAGTAGCTAAGAGAGTGATAAGTGAAGCTAATTCTGTTGATGATTCCATCATGGCAACAAGTGACACTAGTGATGACTCTAGTGATAAGAGTTCCTCATCTCACTCTACAAATGGAAATGTAGAGAGTATAAACCTTGAAGGGTTCATTGAGCATTTTTAAAGCTCAAGGTTGAATATGAAGAAAGAGGTTCAAAAGCTAAAGGAAGAGAACCTCAAGCTATCAACCGAAGTGACTCACTTGAGTGAGAAAGTGAAGAATGGAAGAAATGTGGAAGAAAGCCTGAAAGAGGAGCTTAGAGAAGCTAGAGAGTTGATTGCTAAGATGAATTTGAGTACGGAGAAGCTTGAACATATATTGAGAGTTGGCATGAAGCCAAGTGACAAGAGAGGTCTAGGGTTTGAAGATGACAAGGAGACCTCAACGTCTAGCAAGACGGTATTCGTCAAGAGCATGGACTTCAAAGAACCTCTTCCTCCACTTTATCGTAAGAAGAAAATTAAACTAGGAGAGTGTTCTAAAAATGTCCAAGTCAAGATGGCACCAAGAAGTCAAGCTCAAGCTCAACCAATAAGAGCACTTCAAGCAACTATCCCTCAAACTAAAAGCCATCAAGCCAAGAAGCATTTCCTGCATGCTCAACAAAGGAAGTAATCTTCTCCAACTCAACAACAAGGGAGAAGAGAATCAATACCATACCAAAGGAAAGCTCAAAGACATGGGAAAGCATCTTTGTCCTCACAAAGGAATGGTATGACCCCTCATTTTATTCCTTCATGTCATTTTTGTGGTATTGATGGTCATATTAGACCAAATTGCTTCAAGTACATTAACATGTATAGAACTAAGAGCATGATTGAAAGAAAAAAGGGGAAAAGCCATATGCATGTGCCTAAGAAAGCTAGTGTTAATGATCCTAGGAGTAATATGATGATCTTGACCACTAGGAATGACAATGTGTCACCTAAGTGGATTAGAAAAGATGAACCCACATGCCATTGTGCTAAGGTTTCACCCATAGGCTCAACTAGGTCAAATGGATTTGGTAAGTCTATAGGGACTCATATCCCCTCTTGACTCGTTTGCTCATTGATAATATTTATGCTTCTTTATTAATTGCTTGAAATGATTGGTTGTACATTTTTTTAATAATAAGTGTGCAACTTTGCTTTACATGCAATCCATGTCTTATTTATGACCAAACATGCATTTTTGGAATAGGAGAATTGATTGGGAAGTACATTTTGAATGACCTAGAATTGATCTCCATGACATGTTGATTCTGTATATGACATGCTTTAAAGTAATATGCATGATGAAATTGTTGAATGCTCTAAAATGAATAGAAAAAATGTTTTTATGAAAGCAATTTTGAGACTTCAATCAATAAGGATCTTGTATCCATTTCAAGGATTTTACAATCCAAAAGTCTCTCTCTCTTTACTTGTTGAACAAGGCTACTATCATACGGGAATTCCACCCGAAAAAATCGAAAAGGGCGCAACAGTCGCTCATGTCTTGTTTTGCTTGTAAAGTTTGATATAGTTGTTCTTAAAATGAATTTATTTTATAGTCTATATCTTGCTTACTCCATGACAAAGGGTGAAATTGGTTTGAATTCTCTTGGAAACCTTTGTTATTTTGCTTTTCCAAATACCATGTTTTGATCTTGAATACAACTTGTCTTGTATGCAAAGCATTCGTTCACACATTTTTTTTATGTAATAAAACTCCTTATTCTCTCTTCTTAGTTGAGTTGCATAAATTTGGTTATATGATTTTGCATATGTCTTGTGCCATAAGCTCTCCTTGCTAATGTCTTCTTAAGGGGATACTCCTTTGTCTATCTCATGACAAAATGGGGGAGTTGAGAGTTGCAAATGAGGGGAGTTTGATTGAGGGGGAGAATTTTCATTTGTATTGTTGATGCATGTTGCTTGTTTCTATTGTATGCAAATTGCTTTTGTTTTTATGTCTTTAATCACCTCACATACACTTGTCTTGGAAAGTGTAGTTATTTTGTTTTTGTAGGGATGTTGATTCTATAAGAGATGGATGACTTGAAGATCTAGTTAACTAGACATCTATTTGTAGTGTAGAAAAACATTGTTAATCCCTGTTTTTTGTTTTTTTATTGGTGAGGATGAATTGTGAGTGGTGGTTTTGTCATGAAATAGCCAAAGGGGGAGATTGTAAGTTCCTCAGTTTTTGAATGGCTCATTTCGTTGACAACCACATTTGAGGATTAATGTGTAAGCGTAGTTTAGGCCATCATTGCTCAAGACCCAACTTAAGCTTCAGAAGGTAAATCACTTGCTTAAATTTTTTTGAAGAGTTTTTAGTGCACACACACACTCTCATGCATGTCTTTGATCATCTTGCATGAATGTTTAAAGTGCCTTAATTGTGTGCCTCTTTGCCATAAATCTTGCTTGGATGTTTGTTACATTTAGTTTGCCCTTAGAAGAGTTTTTTCACCTTGACCGCGTCTGGGACCGCTCCCTATGCATTGCCCCTACCGCGCTTGCACAACGGTGTTTGACAGAGGATGCACGCTGAGGCTACAGCGACCTGTGAACGTTGCAAGCACAACGGTCTCCTAAGCGGAGTTTCCAAGTGATGCATCAATGGCTCTACCGCAGTCTGGACATTGCCTGTACCACTGTCCAGATAGCGGAGATTACCAGGCGATGCACTTCTCGCAATACCGCGGTCTAGACACTTGCCTAGGCCGCGGCACGCACAGCGGTCATGACGGGAATCAGTTGCCCCTTGTCCAAAATGACACCGTTTTGTGTAGGGCACATTATATATATGTTCTCTTCTCTTCTCTTTAGCCTTGAGAGTCCAAGAAGCCATCTTTACTCACCAAGCTTTTCCTTGAGAGAGAATTTGACTCCAAGAGAGAGAGAGCTCCCAAGAATCCATTTTTACTCAACCAATCTTCAATCCATGAGCATCTAGCATCTTCCAAGCATGGTTTCTTTTGTTTGTCATTGACTAGGTAATCTCTACAAGCCTTAGAATTTATTGTTCCAGTCTTATGACATGTATGCCTAGGTTTAGCAATTATTGTTCATTAAATGTATGTTATTGAGTTTAATTGCATTTATAACATGCTTAGGTTGTTGATTGTTGGTTGAGATTTATATTTTGTGATAGCTAGGGTTTGTGACCATTTTACCCTTCTAGCTAAATCTTTATGCTTTGCATTTAGATATTGTTTAGGACTCATTGATTGCATTTTGTGATTGCATTATAGTCTTTGCCATGTTTTATGACAACATGTGTTGATTGGCTCTTTGTTTGATAACTAGGATATATTGTTGCATAATTATATATAGTTAAGTCTTAATGAACATTCATTTAGACATTGATATCTAGGAATTATACTTAGTGACATTCTTAAATTCCTAGATAAGCATTTAGTGTTGCCTAACATTACTTTCATGTTTGAATATTTTATCATATTCACTTAGGTTGTGTTTGACTCTTCATTAATGTTAAGTCTTGACTAAGTGGTTAGGGCACAAGCAAAAATGTCAAGAATCACTATTAAGGCCGTTGGGTAGAGTGAAAGGGTTAGTAACTGGAGGGTGTGACGGGAGGTCAACCTAGGTTGTAAACTTTCATTCAATAATGGATTTGAGGATCTAGTGTGGTGCACATATCTGCCCGTGGTTTTTCCCATTTGGAGGGTTTACACGTAAATATTTTGTGTTGTTATTGTTTTAAGCATAATTGATTATATTGAATGCTTGTTTACTCGGGGTAATTTGTGTTAATATTGATTAATCGAAAAAATCGGTAATTGATTCGATTAAAACCTATTCACCATCCTCTAGGTTATAGACACACACGTTTTAAGGAACTTTTAGACCTATAGTTATCTCCATGACATGATGATTCTTCAATGACATGCTAATGAAAAATGATAAAGCATGAATTGATGATTGCAATTGTTAAATGCAAAACAATGTGTGAAAATGCTAGTGAGACTCAAATGTTTAATCAATGTCTCTCTTTCTTTATTAGTTTAACATGGCTACTATCATACAGGTATCTTATCCGAAAAAATCAAATAAGGTGCAAATTCCCTCATGCCATGTTTCGCTTATAAAGTTGGATATAGTGCTATTAAAACTTGACATCTATGAAAACTCTATATCCTTACTTCTCTCATGCCAAATGATGAAATTATATTGAATTCTAATGGAAACCTTTATCATTTGCATTTGAACTTGAATTCAACATGTCTTGTATGCAAAGCATTTTTTATTCACACATTTTCATAAAATATATCTCCTTGTTTCTCTCCGATTAATTGAGTTTCATAAATATGGCTTATATGATTATGCAAATATCTTGTATGCTCCTTTCTCTCTTTTCCTTGAGTGACCCATTTGGGGACTACTCCTTTGCCTATATCATGCCAAAAAGGGGGAGTAGTATATTGTAAGGGGGAGTTAGGAAGTTGGCATTTTGGGGAGATTACATATTGAAAGGGGGGTAACCCTTTGAGGGGGAGCATTGCATTCACATACATTGCATGATGTTGTTCTTAGTTTCTTAAATGCAAATGCTTTTTATTTTCACTTTTTCATCTCACATACACTTCGTTTGAAAAGTATATTTGTTTTTGTTTTGTTGTGTAGGGTTGATAGTTCTACTAGAGATTGAAGATTGAAGAGTTGAAGTTTTTTATGTCTCTTTGTATTGTAAAATATCTTTTTGGTGCTTTGTTTATTTATTTTTTTATAAGGATCAATGTGAATGGTGGTTTTGTCTCGAAATAGCCAAATGGGGAGACTGTAAAGTCCTCATTTATTGATTGGCTTATTTTATGAACAAATCATATGTTGGTGTTTTTATGTAAGGGTAGCTTATGCTCTCAAGACCTCAAGAGAAGAATCACCCAAGGTAAAATTTTACGTGCTTGCTTTCTTTGAAGAGATAGTTGCACACACTCACAACTCATGCATAATTATTGTGGGTATATGTTGTGTGTTTATATGTGTGCTTCCTTGATTTGATAACTCTTCTTGCATATTTATTTTGATCACATCTTTATATTTGAACTGACATGCATTATGTGTTGCTCTCTCTCACACACACTCATTTGCATTTGAATTGTTATATTTGAATTGTTATTCATGTGTGCTTCATTGTTTTACCTTGCATTCATTGTGTGTTTTGGTGTGAAGTGAAAAATCCATAATAGGTCAGTGCATGAGTCTATGCGTGGGTGCCTACCCACACACTACTCGCGCAATTAGAAGATTGAGGATTTTCAATCTCTCGGTGTAAGGTCATTGCGCGGACACTTGCGTAGGTTGGAACCCGTACAGTCCTATGCATTTCACTGGTTGAGATTTTACATCTCTCTGGTTGAGGCCCTTACGCAGGTCACTGTGCGAGTCTAGACCCAAGCACAGACCCGCGCACTACGCTGATCTGGCAAGTTTTCTTTTTAAAAAGACAACATTTCATTTTTAACCCATATAAATGTGTCTCTTCATATTTAGCTGGTTTCAAGAGTTCCAAATATCACATCTTTACCTTATATCTTATTTCAAAAAGGAAAAACTTCAAACAACTCACCTTTATGCACTCAAAGCTTTCCATTGATCCTAAAAATATCATCTTCCATCATCTATAACTATATAGAGTGCATCCATACATGGTTAAGCATCATCACATCTTGTTTGGTAAGTTTCTCGCTATCTTTATATATGTTAAGTGTTACCAAGCCATCTCTTTTATCATTTTTGTGCTATTAGAATATATTCCAGATACAAATAGAGATTGTTTGTGATGATATGATTGAGTGTTGTATTGTGATAGCTTCATAGGACTGTTTCATCTATGTTTAGCTAAGCTTTATGCCATGTCATTTAGATCTTGATATCTAGGATTGTTTTAAATGTCATCTCATTATCCTAGATAAGCATATAAGGTTCCCTAGCCTTGTTTGTTCTTTGAATATCATCATATATTCACATAGGTCATTTTATCTCTTCATTGAGAAGTAAGACTTGTGTTGCTTCTAGTATTAGGTAGCTTAAATCGCAATCAAGTTGGCCAAGGTTCACTCATACCAAGATTAGGTAGTGGTGGTGGATTATATACTGGGATTAGGTTGTAATTCCTTTACCATTAGTGGATTCGATGTTCGAGTGTGGTGCACTTAACAGCCCGTGACTTTTCCCATTTGGAGGGTTTCCACGTAAAGATCAAGTGTTCATTTTAATTCCACATTAACTACACTTGTTTTATTATTGTGACTAGTTAGGGGTATTTTCGTCTAATTGGCCGTTAACGAAAATTGGGTTAATTTGATTAAAATCTATTCACCCCCTTTAGATTGATATTAAACACACTATAATTTGTTTCACATTTAACCATCTTTTATTTTAGTGAGGATTTTAAGTTACCATTTTAATTAAATCCTTGTTAATGTATCCCATCATTTTAGATCTCATGAACTTAATGTGAGAATTGCTGCCTTGGGGTCAGTCAATCCCAAAATTCATTCAGAAATCCTATCCGTTTAGGAGGTCAACCTTGGTATTATGAAGGAGCCCAGAAGCATAGTGTACAGGTCCCTTACTTGTGCACAACCCGTGCAGTGCTTGTAGAGTAGATTGAGAAGAGCTTGTGCGCAGGTCCCTTACCCATGTACTACCCACGAACTGCTTGTTCCTACTATGCTCCAGTCGGGTTTCTTGTAATTTTAAGAAGGGAAAAGCTGTCCTTTCATGTGTATTTTATGCCCTAGGCACTCAAACCTATAAATACATCACTTAGCCACAAGACCCATCTTCCAATCATTCAATTAATCATTCATTCCACACTTCATCTTCTCAACCTAAGCAAGAGAGAGAGGAGCTTCCAAAGGCTTCCATAAAGGTTTTCCTCATTGGATGCCTCCCCACCATCACTCTCCACAGGCAACCACCCATCTTTGGAGAAGATTCAATCGGAAATGGCACCCTACCTTGTCTATGAGGAGGATAAGCTTTAATGGAGCTTGGAGATCTAAGATGACAATTAGGCCTATCTCCGAGCTTAGAAATCAGAAAGTGACACCTTGGGTTTCTTCTATTTACTCTTCTCTTGTATTTTCTTTATTAGATATGTATCCCTATTTAGGAAATATGTAACCATAATACTAGTTCCATTTATTTCATTGACTTCTATTGATTTTGCCTTGTATTTTCTCATTCAAATGCACTTAATTTATTCTTGACTTGTTACTAAGTAGGATTGACAACTTACATTCATGCCATGTAAAGTAGAAATTGATGTGTGTTTATTATTTGGATTAGGAGTAGATTAATGTGATTTAGGAGTAGATTAATTAAGCATCCCATAATTGATCATATGAAATGCATGTTTTGGATTAACTTGGGTACTTTTGTTTGTTTGGGTGGAACTCGTGAAGAATATACACTCTGCCTTTGTGGGTTTCGGTTCTATAAACCTACATGCTTATGCAACCCTTGAGTGTTGCTCTCACGATACACCCATGGTGAGTAGCAGTCAGATTACGATTCTTGGTCTTTGCTCGAAAGATATACTCTCGGCGAGTAGTGGTCAAGGGTCCATTTATCTAGAGTGAGTAGTGATCAGTGGTCGATACTATTTTTGTCCTTTTATTTTTTATTCTTAAACACCATCCTTGGTTGTTGCCATGCGATACACTCTCAATGAGTAGCTTTAGAGCACCAGACGACTCTCCCATTGCCATATCTAGAGTTCGTATTAAAGGCTAGGTTGTCTTGGAGTGTCTTTGAAGTTAGGTTTTTTAGGTGGTGCGAATGTTTTGGTGATCATGAGTACCATATGTATCCATTCTCTTGCATCTCTCCTATTTATCCTATTTTTGTTTATCTCATTTAATCATCATTCTCACCCCTCCATGATTTCTTATGTTTTCTTTATTTGTTTCTTTTCATTGCTGTTGTTCAAACACACACACACACACATAAAATTTTACAGTTCACACATACCAATCTCACCCTTGCCATGTTTTTATTTACATTGCTTTCAATAATCACAAAAACATGAGTTGATTGACTGATGACGCCTCTTTGTCGACGATACCCTTGCTTACCACCCTACTAAGTTATCAAAACTTAAGAGCACATTGCATAGGAAAAAATTTATAAATATCCAACAGAAAAAATGCGTTCATAGTCGAGTTTCTAGGTCATTATTACAGGTTGTTAGAATCTTATTCTATTAACAAGTAAAACAAACCGATTTTTAACAATTAAAAATCTAGTTTATTAATTGAATGCTAATATTTGTAAACTATTTTACTAAGTATATGATAAATAATGTGATTTGCCAAGTTTTAACTATTAACTAATCTAACTAGTTAAAGAGATTAGTTAATAATGAGAAGTTTTTACTCCTAATCTCATTATTAATAGCCAATTATGTGAATATTCTACTTTTAATCTCAATAAAAAAATAAAAGCACATAATTAAATAGGTTGTTGTGCATGTATGATATATTATAATGCAAGTGTAGGCACTTCAAATTTATGTGGCTTGTATATGCATGGCAATGCTTTAATCATCTCATAAAAAAAACATACATGCGTAGACCGAGTATGATCAGTTATTTATCTTAAAAACAAATTTTCTAATAACAAAATAAAAAAAATCCAAGGCATTCTTTGGCCTTCTTGTAATCCTTAAATCTTCAAGTCTATCTTTTGCATCTTTTGGGATTTCAACCCAGTTCAACTTCATTTTTTTAATTTAATAACCGATCCATCTCATGAATCAAACCGTAAAGCCCAAGTGTTACACCACATATCAGAGGCCTAAGGTATAAATATATATTTTTCTTTTGCCATAGGCGCTTGCGAATACACAACCCTAACATACCGAACACACAGCCCTTAAGGGACCATCACGTGGCTACCATTAATTGAACAAGATCGTGCAGAGCAGCATGCAGCGCATGCGGCTTTCTGCTACATGCACGTGCCGTACACAGCAGCAGCCTTACGAGCATGCGCAGATGGCTGCCTACTGGTTACACGCATGCATGCACGGCTGACTGCTGCTTGCACGAAACGTGGGCAGCTGCAGCCTTGTGCAAGTACGCGAAATGTGAGCAGCAGCAGCCTTGCATGAGTGCGCACATGGCTGCCTTCTGCTTGTGCAAAGCGTGCACAGCAGCAGCCCGTTGTGCTTAAGGCTTTCACGTGGCTGCCAGAAGTTCCACCTTCGTGTCTTCTTTAATCATCTTCTTCGTACAATATTGCATTAATATATTAAAAAACACTGATTTACAATGAATAATATGCAGCAGAAAATTACAACCTTAAACATAATCTTAAACTCATCATATCATTCAATTAACGGTCAACCAGGTCTACAAAAAAAGAATATAAACCCTAGATCGTGCATACACATATCATACTTACCAAAATCAAATAAAAAACAATCTTAAGATATTTGTTTAACTTAATAAATTTCCTCTGATACAAATTGATGGTCTCGAAGATCGAAAGATCAATAGTAGAGATTTTTCATAAAATCAATGCAATAGAAAAATAGGGTTTTTAAAATGTTATTTTCGGACCATTATTTAACAATTACACGAATATATGAAAAGGATTCAAGAATACCTTTTGTTTTCTCCTTTCTTTGTTCTGCATTTGTCAACACAAAGCCTTCCAATATATGACCCGAGATCTAGCAACTGTGAGTGGGCACATCACGGATTTTGAGAGTGCTGGATGAAGGCTACAGAGATGGAGAACACAACCCCTTGCCTTAGCCTAGGGTTCGGCCATCTTGGGAAGAAAAAGAATTTTTCTTTTCTTTTTATTCTCCTTAGTCACACACTTACTCTCTCTCTATTAGGTTAGGTTATTTTGCTTCCTAATATTTTATATATATATATATATAATATTAGAAGACTAGGGTTTTAGTGACCCTGTTAAAATAGGATTATAAATCCCATATTAATATGTATTGTCACTAAGACTTAAACCCGTGATCTCTTTAATAGAAATAATACTTAGAAAAATTAATCAAACTCTTTAATAAATATTTCTTGATTATTAACCTCGGTGTTATTCCACTAAAAATTCGAGGTTGCACTCTTGTAATTGTAGATGATTTACACAAACCGAAATATCAATATCCATCGATATAGCTATTACATATGGTATGATCCACCACAAGTAGTTCATAATTAGAGCAAGGCCATAAAGTCCATTATATCTCTCTAATTATATATTTTCCTTTAAGTATAATTATTTCTCTAATAAACAATTATATCCTTCCCTCCTTTATGGAAGAATGAGAGTGCTCTTATTGTTCAAGTCTTGAATCAAATCTTAAGGGAACTATTTCTCTACTTTTCGCAAGGAGTGGATTCCTCTACTGTGTGCAAACCATCCTACACACAAGCCAAACCGTGAATCCAAGATATAGAGTAATTGATTGGGAATGCTACTTTGATATCACCTTTGGTATGCCAAAAACCACGATCTAATCTAAAAATGTAAGTAAGAACTCAGGATTAAGATTACCTATATACAACCATCGATTGTCAATATATGTGAATCTCTACATGTAACGGATTTTGGTGAGAGATTCATATAGAATGTGGTCGAGTCCTATAAGATTACAATATATAAGGTGCCTCCATTCTCATATCACCATATTACGAAATTGACCGCGGTTGTAGATTAACCACAAATAAAGTTTCTAACTTTATTTGCTCTCTACAGACTCTTTAGATTGCATGTCTCAAATCGAATACCTCAGTATATGACATTCATATAATCAGTTTGAGATTAAATCTAGTAAACTTGGATGTTTAGCACATGTGATATAAATGCATGAGTCTTATTTATTGAATTAAATAACTACTTCTTTATTTATTGAATTAAATAACTACTTCTTTTATTAATATTTTTTCTAACATTTACAAATTACAAGCTTTAGGGTATAAATCCCAACAGTGGAGAGGTGTGGTGATTTATTTGGCCATTATTTCATTTTTTTCTTCTAGGGTAGCTTTTTGTAATGTTGCTAGCTGAATAGCAGTGTTCAAATCAGAACATTTGAACATCTTCACTGAGTTCCTAATTTCACTTTTCAATCCACTAGTAAAACTAGAAAAGAAGATCTCATCTCTTAGCCATAGGTTCTTAGCTATCTACCTATGTTGTAAATCATCAAATCTATCTTCGTATTCTGATACAGTGGATATCTGTTTGACTCTTTGAAACTCTCCAACCACATCTTCTTGTTATGGATCCATAAACCTCACCAAGAGTGATTCAATGAACTATTCCCAACTTATACCCCCCCCCTTGTTTTATAGAAAGACTGAAACCAGGCTTCAGCTTTCTTTTGAAAATGTATGTGAAAATAAACAAACGCATGTATCTAACAACAAAGAGGGGGTTAAATAGGTTTCGATCAAATTAATTACCAACTTTTTTTTATTAGTCAATATTAAAAATTTATCCCATATTACCAACCATTCAATTAGTGCTAAACATGCTCAAAACAATAAAAACACAAGATTTGTTTACGTGAGAAACCCTCATACTGGGCAAAACTCACGAGCTATCATTCTAGCCACATGTGGTCCTCAAAATCCACTACTTGAATGAAAGTTTATATCCTAGGTGGACCTCAAGTCACACCAATCAGGGTCATTAACCCTTTCACTCTAGCCTACATGCATTTAATAGTGTTCCTAGACCAACAAGCTTGTGCACTAATCCTCTTAGTCACAAAGCTTAACAATCAATGAAGAGGTTAAGCAACCTATGTGAATATGTAGAAATATTATATCATGCAATTAATGTTAGGCAACACTAAATGCTTATCTAGATATTTAAAGAATATAATTAGTGTAAATCCTAAATATCAATATCTAAAGGCAAAGAAAGAAGATTTAGCTAGAGGGCAAAATGGTCATAAATGAAAGAGCATTCTTAACCAATAAACAACAAACACAAACATACTCAAAGCATGCTTAATGAAAGAAACATGTAATTAACCAACAAAGTAATAGCTAATCCTAAGTAAAACAATAACATAAAAATAAAACTAGAAGTTTTAAGACATGTTCGATTATCTAGTCAAGAAGAGCATGAAGACCCATGAAGAAAAGAAGCATGAATGAAGCTACACGCATAGGGGGTTTGTGTTTGGTTAAAAAAATGAAGAGTTTTTGGTTGTCTCTCTCTCTAAAAAATCACTTTCTCTCTCTCAAGGAATCAATTCTGAATCGACATAAACGACATGTAGAGAAAATGGAGTATAAATACCAACCATCGATAAAGATACGTCGTTTTGGAAGTTTAAAAGATGTTTCAGGGAAAAAAGGTATTGCAGCAGTTAGGTACCACGGTCGGGGTACCGTGGCACTTGGACTAGTGAAATCCTTGTCGCTACCAATGTAAACTTACCGTAGTTGGAAAACCGCAACACTAGGACTATGGAAAACACTATCGTGGTCATGTTGTTGCCTTGATGACCAACAGTGCCGTGATCATAATGCTACCATGTCAGGTTCATTACAACATCATTTGGACCATAACACACATAAAAATACACCATACAGGTTTGAGAGGAAACATGAGAGTAAGCAAAAAAAGAAGGACAATACATGTTAGTGTGTGTGTGCAACTAAATATATTTAAATAGAGTTAAGCACAAGTGATATACCTTTAAAGTGCTCTTGAGCTTGAGGATGCCATCAAAGTTTGATTACGAACAATGAGGCCTAATATACTCTTACAAGCAAAAACCCGAATTTGGTTTGCCAACGAAATAAGCCAATCACAAAATGAGGAAATTACAGTATAGATGCCACTAATACTTTGTTTTTTAGGGCCATGGGGTGTATGAGGAAAAACATATCACATTTTCCGATATAGGTATTTGGATCTATCCCATCAAACTTGAGGAAATTTAATTTTGGTGGTTTAAACCATGATTCAGTTGTTACCTTGGTTATGGATTGATGAATACCTTATTGCTTATGTGTCTATCCTATAGGAGCTAATCCAAGGATTGGCTTCCCATTGCCTTCTTCCAGGTTTACTCACTTGAATCCGATAGTGAGCAGTTTATGTATTTTGGTATATTGGTCTGTCATTTCTGATTTGATGGAATCAATCCCTTCGTCGATGTTATGTAATTTTTCTTCAATGTTCTGAATTTTTGCCTCTATGACTTCATTTATGGACTTTATGTCTACAAATCTTCCCTCCATGTACTAATGGTGTCGAGTTCCATCTACCATTGCCACATGTTGTAGGAAGGAGTGTTCTAATACCACTTGTAATGCCCTTCAAAGAAGAGCAATTGAGAATAATACTTTCTAGAATTCTAGAAGAGAGTGAGAGGGAGAGTAAGAGAGAGAGAGATAGAGATTTGGAGAAGAATTAGAACCGCAACAGAGAAGAAATTGTGTTATATCCGTTGTTATTCAAGTTTGTTAAACAACAACAACTTATACTATTCCAGAATTGTAAAAAGCAAATGACAAATGGCCGATCGAGCCAATTTTGTGTTACATTTTGGCCCCAATTTCCTCATCCTTTGGTTAGATTCGTTGTGAATTCTCATATTTAATGGCTCTAATTTAGTCAATACAGGCATTCATGGTATTTCAGGATATGAAGATCAAAATCGGGACTTCTGGTGTAGAACAAGTCAGATGTACAGGATGAGTGCCTAGATCACTGGTAACATGCGAATCTGTACCCGCATGTATTATCAGAAAACTGGCATAAATTTTACCGAAAGTTGACTTCGTCAAGAAGAGTTCGTTGGTCCATACTTACATAATGCTACCAGTGAAGCCATCTCCAGATCACTAGCAAGGATTCGTTGGTCCACACAACACAATGTTACCCGAAAAATAACATGCAAACTGAGAGTTAGAATTCCTTAAAGTGAAGTTCACTGGTCTACTTTATGTTCCCTACCTGTTATTATGGTCCGCGAAGTTACCCATATCTAATGACATCAGTATTTTTCGGACCTATTTTTTGAATGCCTATAAATATGTGCTATTCTGATTTGAACAATTGTTTGGACATGACCTCACAGCCCCTTACCTCATATTGAATCTAAGAATTTCTCCCACCATATCCAGACCCATCCTACACAACTTCTTACCCAAATTTCTCACCATAATCACTTCTACACCATTCTCTTCACTTATATTTCACTTTAACCCAAACACCCATTTAAGGATCACTAATTTAACACATTAAGGGAAGAGAGAAGCTTGAATACTTAGGAAATCTTAGCATACCAATGAGTTTCTTCTTATCTCTTGCTTCTATAATTCTTCTTTGTAAACTTTATTTTGAGTACTAAACCCCTTTGTGGGAGTTGATTTGACAACACATGAGTTATAGGTAATACACCTTATATCTTAGTATTAGATCTCTTAGTTTCATTCATTGTTCTTAAAGTATTTGATATATCTTTGGATTTGGTAGGAATATAAACTCTTAATTCATTGTTTTGATGTCAAATTAATTTGATATTTTTAAACTGGATCAAATATCTCCTTGAATTGAGTAAGAAACCTAACTCTCAATTCAAGGTGAGATACGCACATTTGGTGATTAAAATAAGCTATTTTGAATGGAAGGCATGTGTTGTAAGCATATCAATCCGACATATCCTGGCTAAAAATTGAAGGGGTGGATTGTGAGCATCTTAATCCAAGCCATCCCGACTACCTTGAATCTATCTATGCCTAATGAGAAGATCTCTCTACACTTAACCGATTATACCAATCGTTGTTGTGTGGTGAGAGTTTAGTGATTCTCAAATCATATATAATTGTAGATTGCCCTTAAAAAATCGTATCGTTTCTGAAAACGATAAATGGTTTGCCCACTATTTGTGTTTTGATTGTATCAACTTCCATTTCCATCTCATATCTTTTCACACCACATTCTTGCTAACTTAGTTTAATTATAGTTTTACCTTAATTGTTATTTGCATCTTAGTTGTTAATTTCCAATAAACGTTATCACATTCTACTTCTAAGCGTTACTAGTATTAGAGTATTAATTTTATCATCACTACCTTCGATCCATGTATAATGATACCACATTTTCCATCATACTTGTTTTTGAAAACATTTTGAGCATATTTTAAGCTCTTTACAAATTTCTTTTTGACAAACAATTTCCATACCAAAAACGACTTTGTCAAAAATAGCTTCACTGCCGGGGATCGCAAGCGTAGTAGTGATTAGATTAGTTTAATATTAGTTTCTTTGAAGTTTTAGTTTCTTTTGTTTCTTTTTATTTCTTTTGGTAGTTTTTTTTTCTCTTGTTTTAGGATAGATGGAATACTTCAGAAAATACATGGGACTTATGAGCAGACAGAGCAAAGCTACATGCCTTATGCCAATTCATACAACAAGGATTGGAGGATGACACGAATCTGTTATATATGCAATACCAAAACAAAAATTATAAAACTGCAATTTTGCTCATCAAAATCTATAAAACAAGTCTTGTGTCAAGTTGGAGTGTTGTCCATATGGATTGAACTATTAGCAATGATCAAATTGAACTCTAGCACTATAAAAGCAATAAAAGTAAATTTAAGTTGAAAATTTTGATTAACAACCAATATGAAAATTATAACTAAACTAAACTAGCATGCAATTAACACTACAAGAATATATTAAAGGACTGCATAGGTCCTACGAGATCCCACCGCGCATCAGGACGTGTAAATAAATACACCCATCACTTTCAAGTGAGCCCTACCACCACTCTAACTGAAATCTCTCTTTTCCCCATCTCCCTATAAGGTAAAACTTGCTTTTCACGTTTCAAATTCAAAGACAAAAGGTATAATTCTCTTTACCTATCTTGTTCTAACTTGTTTTGAACCTTAAATTTCATCTCTCCTTCTCAAATCATCTCTACCAATTTGCATAAACCCTAACTTCTCTATAGACCCACAAATTCTTACCAATTTTTGATTAATTTTCATGTATACATGTTGGGTTTGATTAATTGATGCATGTTATTTTGATTAGAGAGTGATTTAGAACAAGACTGGTTTATGGTTTTGTTAGCTTCAATTATAGGGTTTGGTTTGAATCCATTGAAATATTTACATGAATATATGTTATTTTCAAATCTTAGTTGATGTGCATGATGTGTTATATTATGTTAACGGGAAATTTTCTCGGGATGAGAAATTCCTACTAACACCCTCGAGACCACTACCACAGAAGTGGTGGCCGGGGTCTGTACTGTTGATACCTGACCTGTTTAGAAGTAAACGAGAGGCTGGATTGCAACAATACAAATGGGAGCTTTTATTGATTACTTGCTTCGATATATAGATCACTCTCTCATATGCTCACAGTCTCTATAGGATCTAGAAAGGTGACAACTTTGTGCTTGTCGAATAGTGGAAACGAAGGTGGCCGTGTTCTGAATATAGAATTTTGGCCTTCCCCTCTTCTTTTCTTTTCTTCTATCTGTCGTTCTCCTTCTATTTTTTTGTTTGATCCCCCTTTTCAAATCCCGCTTGGCCCTATTTATATATGGTCCAAGTAGGTTTAAATTTACTGATATCCTGCCTCGATCCTACGAATTCGTTTCCTCCTTATCGGGCGGGATCCTTTATTTAAAAGTTGTTGACCTCGAGTAAATAGCGAAAAAGATGATATTGTTAACGAAAATGAGTTTGTTTCCTTTTAGGAATAAAAATCTTGACTCACACGTAAACGGAATTAATGTTGGTTGTCACATAGATATGATCTTGTATGTAATCGCGGCATGTCTTTTCATGGAGGTCACCGAGCTAGCTGCCTGTTGTCTCATAGAGCGAGGTAGATCTGTGCTTCGACTCTGTTCTTAGAAGCTTGGGATGGATTTTCCCTGATCCTTGGGAACTTGAGGTGTCTTTATAGACATTTCTGGGAAGTAGTTGGGGTTATGTAGATTTAGGTGTGATTCCTCTTTCATGGCCAGCAGGGACAGCGGGTTTCTGGAGAGGTTGGCGGGCATCTGTCTAAGACTACTGTTAAGCTTGTCCTTCAAAAGTCTTAACCCGGAGGAAAGCCACTTTGCTTGTCGGGCTTCTTTCGAATGTCTCTTGAGCTTGGAGACCCCACCTGGCTTTCACAGGATGGTTGAGGAGCTCGACCTCAGGAACAGAGGTTCCCCGATAGGTGGCCTGGCGAAGCCCAGGTTCCAGTGTTCGTGTAGAGACTCGTCCTGGTCTCGCCTAGCTTGTTTTCTGATAGTTTTGAAGTCAGACCGCCCTTCCCTGCTCCTACGGGGTAGCTTTATGGTCTATCTGGGCTTAATGGATGTTGATTATGGGCATTGACTTGTTGCGGGTAAGTGGAAAATTTCTCTTTGACCCCTGGCCAAATTTTACTATTAACATATTGTTTAGATTCAATTTGTGCAAAAAAACATGCTTGGAATTGTGATAAGAGTGCATCTTGAGTTACCCATTGCGTATCTGCAATCTGCACAATGCACGGGTACTGCGCGGGTTTCCTACTTGCGTTATACCCATGCACTGCAGCCAAAAAGTGTCAAAAGTTTATTTCTTTCCTATTTTTTCATGGAAAGTCTATTATCTACTGTTTAGTTTTATTTTCTTCCTAATATGGGGTTTTTTTATGCAGATGTCATCCAAGGCTAAGAGTATGGCAAAGAAGAGGAAAAAGAAACAAGCTCCTCTTGCACCACAATGCGTCCAGAATGAGGATTTCCCTAACCGATTAGAACACTTTAGGAGGAGAGGGATACTTCTAGAAAGAGATAAGGATTTGATGGACTTAGATAGCATGCCTATTTTGCAAACAGTGGAAAGATGAGGATGGCAGACATTAATGAGTACCCCAATGCGATATAGCCGAAAACTTATGGATGAATTCTATGCAAGCATGGTGCCTGGTGACTTTCAGCACAATTCCAATGTGTTGGTTTGTGGGGTTTAGGTGCGTTTGACTATTGATAGCCTAAATGATTACTTAAATACCAGGCTTTCAGAGGATCCAAAGGTGTTGGGTAGGATGAGAGATTGGGTCACATGGAATGCAGGCTTTGTCAAACAGAATGTGGCATTTTTAAACCAACTGGTGATCTATCATATGGAGTTTAGGTAGCCCTAGCATATCACATCAACCACAACAACCTTCAGCTTGAACTCAGCTTGTGGAGTATATTCATATCCCATTCCCTCATGCCCATGTCACATAGGACCATAGTCCCCTTTGAGGTAACCATTATCATATTCTACATTAAGAATGACAAGCCCATCAATGTTGGTCTCCTCATCAGGTGGGAAATAGCACAAATAGGGCGCTTGCTTGTAGAAAAGCAACCAATCATCTTTCCTTGCCTAATCACAAACCATAACATAAGGGTAGGTGTTGACTTTGGGAATGTCGAGTTAGAGTGGCACCAAGAGGATATAGGGATGATGGATGACCACATGGACCAGTTTAGAAATTGAAAGGGACCTCACCAGTGATAGAAGAAGAACATGGAAAAAAAAGATGGGAACTAGAACAAGTTCAAGCAGAGCACAGTAGAAGAATGCAGAGGACATGGACTTCGAGCCAAGGCATCAAAATTTTAACCAAGGGGTTACTACTCTAGCCGTTGGTGATCATAGTGAAGTGCTATGGCAGTCACTTGTCTCAAGGATGTCTAGTTTACAGACTTCCATGAACACATTGAACTCAAAATTCAGAGTTCGAAATTGACAACACAAGGGGTATGAAGGATCTTTTGTCCAATATCACGAGCTTACGTAAAAAGTTGTAATTGGTCTCTTAAGAGAGAAGAAGCAAGAGATCCACCATATTTTCTTTCCCAATTGGAGGGCCCATGATTGATCTATACGCAGCAGAGCTTCGGGTAGCAGAGGAAATATCAAGAAAGGAAGAAGAAGAAAGAGCTAAAGCTAAAAGGGATCGAAGGGAAATGGGCCACAGATAGAAGACTTGGCCGAGTCATCAGATGATGAATGACCCTTACCTACTATAATTTTCTTGCATTGATAGTTGAACTGTTTTATCCATTATGTATTTTTAGTGTTCTGTTGAACTTGTTAAATTTAGATACTTCTAGCATTTACTTTTAGGTTCGTTATTTGATTAATCTAGTTAATGATGAATGATAATTTTATATGTTTGTGTATATTGTTTGTTTGAAAGAGTATTTGATTTTTAGATATATTTTTTGGTTGTAAACGTTTATAGTTAAGAATTGTGCTTCAATGTTAGGTTCTTCATCTCTTGGATTAGACACACCAAGAAATGCCATTTTGCTATGTAAGAATATTTATCAAAAAACAATTGTAAACCCAGATTGAC
Organism: Dipteronia dyeriana; assembly: GCA_032871835.1. Taxonomy (NCBI): domain Eukaryota; kingdom Viridiplantae; phylum Streptophyta; class Magnoliopsida; order Sapindales; family Sapindaceae; genus Dipteronia; species Dipteronia dyeriana. The sequence goes on along the minus strand of CM065299.1, from coordinate 66,816,850 downwards.
CTCAAAATTGATAAACAATATAGTGGCAAGTAGGGGTATCGTCCACAGAGATTGAGATATAGCTATGCAATCAAATTTTTGCTCTAGTATTAAATGCAATAAAAGTATAATGCAAATAAAATAAATTGAAATGGGTGTTTGATTTCTAAACTACTTTGTGAAAATATAATTACTATTAGGCCAAAGAAACTACACAAATCAAAAGATAAAGAAATGTGTGTGTGTGAAAGTATATAATGATAGATATGGGAGTCAATGCAATATAGACACAAATAGTGGGAGTTCCAACATTAGGCCCAATTCAATTACAATACATGGCTAATCTTCGTAGCTAGAGTTTCTGGGAAGGCTTGGATTGGAGTGCTCATAATCAACCCTTTTAGCTAGCCAGGATATGAAGGATTGGAGTTCTAACAACATATCCTATCCAATTCAAGTGAGCTTGATTAGACACTTAATGTGTGCTTAGTTATAAATTTATATTGGTACCTAATGTAAACCAAGAGTTAGAGTGCCTACTTGACTCACAAAGATACCACAATTAAACCTCTACAATGGAATGGGAGTCGGAGTGTCTACCCAAACCAAAGTGAGTATTGAATGCTTTAAAGACCAAATTCAACCACTAAGTGATATGGGAGCCAGAGTGCCTACCCATTTCACAAACATTACAATTAAAGCACAATTACTGAAATAAGTTCAAACAATCAACAAGAATCAAGAGTTGGAGTGCCTACTTAATTCAAGAGATAATTAAACATAATTAAGCACAATGAATGGAACTATATTGATCAAATCAAAAGGTGGAAATCCCACAATTCGTGAATTAATTACATCAACCCCTAAAATGGGTTTAGATACTCATGTCTATTATAAGAAATAAGCAAAAAGATGAGAATTGAAGAAAACCTATAGATGAATCTTCATTCTTTTAGCTCCAAATTGAGCTCTTTGGTTCCCTTTTTTAAGAAAATGATGAAGGTAATAAAAGGTTTGAATGGATTTAGGAGAGAAAAAATTACTAGATATAGAGAGAGGAAGTATGTGTTGTGTATATTATGTGGGTGTATGTGTAATAACTGAATCCATCATATACATAGAAGTCTTGAAATGGTCTGATTTTGTTAAAGCGATATGCTTGACACGTGAAATGTGTGGGTCTAACGTAGATAAGGACTCTTGTAGTCTTCTGATGCATATGATTTCCATCTCCTAGATTTGTTGAAATGCATGTGTTGGTTACGGGTGAAGACCCGCACATGTGCCCACACATGGACCTGATGCCCATGTTCTGCCCCCTGGTTAGCTCAAGTGCATGGGTTGTGCACTATTTATGTGCAGGTAGGGACCCGCACAGTTGCCAACCTTCAAACTCCTTCTCACGGTGAGCTGGTAGTGTAAGGGTAAGGACTCGCATAGTACCAGCGTATTGACACATCTATACATCTTCGATTCTGGCATGTTTTCTGCACAACTCTACGTTTCCATCTTTTCTTCCAAAATGTACCTAATTGCCTGCAAACATATCAAAAGAGCTATAAGACTCGCTGAAACACATGAAAACGAGACAAAGGAAATGGAATTTAGGGCTAAAATATATAACTATTTTGGCATGATCAAATACCCCTAAACCAAACCTTTGCTCTTCCTCGAGCAGACTCTTAAATGACATAAATAGGACACAAACAAAACTGACTCGATCTAAAACTTTCCTAGACTCAAAATAAGTAATTAAACAAGTCTTATGTCCAATCGGTGATGAGATACAAGGACGTGTGATAGAGAGAACTAAACATATGTAAAGTAATCTAAAACAACTCGAAGGCCCACTATCACGAATCGTACACCTAAGAGCACTCTCATATCAGGAACTACTAACTCCTACACCTTGACCACAATTCGCTTCGACTCTAATTCTCACCCGGTTTTACTCTCTTTTTACCGCTCAGGGTATTAAGTTCATACTCATTCAAGGTGTGCAAAGATGGAATTTATGCATAGAATTCTAATGCATTGCATACAACGCACATTCAAAAACTGATTATGTCTGTGAACTAGCCTAAGAATGAATCATTATGCCATAAACGTGGAAGATCAAGCATCAACAAACATTCTCAATCAAGACATACCTTTGGTTGTAATGTTTCCATGGAGTTTAATGTGATGAACAAAGAAATAGGAAAAATTTTGAGTTCAAAGATCACCAGTCATGTTTAATTATACTCACACACCCACACAAAGCTCTATTACACATTAATACACTTTAGCAACTAGGAATTTGCTTACATTAACACATTCGTGCTTCAAACATGTACTCTTCTTTGTGAGTCCTTTACATTAATTTCACAAGGCTCTTTTTTCTTTTTTTTATGCCTTTTCTTTCTTTTTGCTTGATTTTTCTTTTCTTTGAGTTTCTTTGCACAACATCACATATCATTTTACAATTTGGCTCTTAAGTGCAAATTTTAGCACTTTTACATGTTGAACCATTCCATGCATAATTTACATAATTGCCTAAATGCATGATATTTCTACATTAGAGCTCATATCTTTCGATCACACACAAAGAGCACACACGCACCCCTCATGATGGGCAATTGAGAGTAGGCTTGTGTTTGGCTATGGCTATATGGTTCCTTTTTTATTCCGAGTGAAAGATAAGTGTTCGGCCATAAAATTGGCATTAGAGCTCTCATAAGGGATTAAGAATGTGTTTAGACTAATTTAAGTAGTTAACTGCACACATGTTGCCTAAAATTACTTCCATGATTAGTCTATCAAGGAAATGAATGCATCAATCAAGCAATCCACTATATAAATGAATTGTATGTCCTATAGCATGTGGCGCATATGACGAGAAGAGTGTTTAAAGAATAGAAAAAATTAATAACTCGATGCGCTTTTTATTAGGCTTGTGTTTGTGAACTCACGGGTAGCCTCTACTATTAGAACAAGGCACAAGAACACCGAGTCCACTCAAATAAAGCACACATAAAAATGAAAGTATAACCCAGGAGTGACAACAATTTGCTACAAATGCTCACAATGCATATAGACTTGCTAAAAGCTCACGCTTAAGGTATCACATCCAAGTTAGTTAAAGCTCAAAATTTTGGTCATTGCGATAAATCAAAAAATTTGGACCAAAAAGCTAAAAACGACTCAAAACAAAGAAAAAGATGACTCAATAATGGAGTGTACACCCCTAAACCAAAACCCAACATTGTCCTCAATGTTAAAGACTAGAGAGTCTGGACTAGCGGCACGCACCTAACTCGACTCAAAACAAACCTAAGCACTGATCATGCATAATCAATGCCCAACAAAATAACAAGACTCAAAATGGCTCATCATAAAATAAGGCAATTCGATTCAATATGTAAATGAAGCACAAGTACCCGAGTACCACGATACCATTTTGGGACCCATCCGGGGTACGTATCTTACCTGCCTAGTAAGAAAAATGGTATTCGGAAGGTGCCAGCCTACCAAAACAATGCCGACAATAGTATATTTATACGTCAATGTACCTCGCCTGAAGGAATGAAGTCTGTTTATCTCCAACAAGGTAAAATAAGAGAAATTTGACTCCATTAATGAAAGATAGTCAACTCTTTAATTTCCATTCACAACGCCATTAATGAGAGAATATAAAGCTCCACATATGCATAGCCATAACGCAAGAGTCCAAACAAGAAACAAACACATCTTCCCCAAGATATTCACCACAAGCCGATTCTCTAGGGTCAACTACATAAATATAAAATCACACATAATAAGGAAAGGAGATCAATCTAGTGATCTTTAACTTGTATGCTAAGGAAAAATCCTAATTACACCATGTATAAATACAATGGAAAAAGCACATAAAAAAGAGGTTGGATTCGACGCATATCTCACTACTTATATATACACCCAAATGGCACACACAAATCGACCAGAATAAGATCGCCAATAGAGTGAAAGGCACCTTGCCTGATTCTCCATACACCATTACTATGGTATCATCCTATTTATGTGCATTTACCTTTACCTAGAACATTTCGGTATTGGTTATCACTCGATTACTATTGTAAGCTCTCCGGAGCACTATGGTTGTACTATTTCACCATTCTTGTAAGCTCCCAAGAGAACTCCTTTATATATATATATACGGAAGGGTTCCTCTCCTTCCTCTGAATACTGCCTTGGGGGTTTTTCAACATATGATCACTCGTGATACTTTTTCCCCCTTGGTCAGTCCACCTCGATAAAAGACTTGTCTTTCTCCCATTTATCTCCTTTATTATGCATGTGTGTATGAATGTGAGCTAGTCTCTAACCCCACAGGTCCTAGCGATCTATCTACATGTCAAGTTACTTCTCTAAAGAAGTTAGGAGAACCAAGATAGGTCTCAACCCCGACTGAAAGTACCTAAAGGTGAGGAGTTCCTAACGGGTGGTCCTATCTTTCATGACCACATTTATATCAATCAAGTGCACCAATCATTCCTTCTTACTTACTATATGGACCTGGAAACTACCAAAGAGTAGTGATTCTACCTCATTGCATGCTATTTGGATCGAAGTCACCTAGAGAAGAGACTGACTACTAGGACCAGAGTGCCAAGACAAGGGACCAGAACCTGCCCTCCATTCCAGCAAAAGAACCTCAAGCGCAATGTTTCTTCCATATGCACGAAGCCCGACGGACGAGAGGACTTGTCTCCTACCTAGCTACACCATACTCCATACTCATACAAGATCACCGAGGTATGAGGTACCTACCCCCCGCAACCTATCGGGTAGCGAGTAACGGTGTTGATCAAAATTCCTCACCCAAGGTGAATTTTCGGTTAACAATATTCAATAAAGTATTCACATCCACCAAGTATTCATATATGTCTATAAACAAAGATATAGAGATAAAGTGCATCAGATTGAGATGAAAAGATAAAACCGAGGTGGTTGCTCATTGGTCTAAAACTTGAGTAGATTCTCGCCCTTTTTTATGAGAACTCTTGGCTTGCTCACCCCTCCAAGACTTGCAAGTTATCGGTGTGTCTAATCCAAGAGATGAAGAACCTAACCTTAAAACACAATTTTTAATCACAAAGGTTAACAACCATAATATATATCTCAAAATCAAATACTCTATCAAACAAATAGTATGCACAAACATCCAAAATTATCATTCACCATTAACTAGGCTAATCAAATAACAAATCTAAAAGAAAATACTAAAAGTATCTAAATTTAACAAGTTCAAAAAAATACTAAAAATATAAAGGAATAAAACAGTTTAACTATCATTGCATGAAAATCATGGTAGACAAGGGTCACTCATCATCCGATTACTGGACCATGTCATCTATATGTGGCCTCTTGGCTTTCAGATCCCATTCAGCTCTAGCACTTTCTTCTACTTCCTTCATTGATATCTCCTCTACTGCCCAAAGCTCTGTTGCATATGGATCAATCATGAGGCCTTCAGATAGGAAAGAAGATATGGTGGATCTATTGCTCCCCTCTCTCGTATGGGACCACTCACAGCTTCTTATGCAATCTTGTGATGATGGACCAAAGGTTTTCCATACCCCTTGTGTTGTCAGCTAGGAACTCAGAAGATTTGGAGTTCAATGTGTTCATGGAAGTATGTATTGGCCATCCCTGAGACAATTGACTGCCATGGCATCATACTGTGATAACCAACGACTGGAGCAAAAACCCATTCATTAAAATCTTGATGTCCTGGCTCGAAGTCCATATCCTCTGCATCCTCCTGTTGTGCTCTACTAGAACTTGTTCTGGTTCCCATTTTCTTCTTCCATGTTCTTCTTCTTCTTCCACTAGTGAGGTCTCTTTCAATTTATAAACCGATCCATATGGTCATCCATAAATCCTCATGGTGGCACTCCAACTCCACATTCTGAAAGTCAACTCTTGCCCTTCTATAAATGTCTATGATTAGGCAAGGAAAGATGAGTGGTTGCTTTTGTACCCACAATGGCCCTATTTGTGCTATCTCCAAACTGACGAAGAGACCAACATTAATGGGCTTGTTATTATTAATGCACTAGAGGATAGTGGACACATTAAAGGGACTGTGGTCCTGTGTAACCTAAGCCTAAGGGAATGGGACATGAATAAGTTCCACAAGCTGAGTTCAATTTTTAGGTTGATATGTTTGATGCGATATGCTAGGGCTACCTAGAACTCCAAAGGATGGATCACTAGCTTATTTGCAAATTCCACATTCTGCTTGACGAAGTCTGCATTCTATATGACCCCATCTCCCATCCTACCCAACACCTCTAGATCCTCTGGAAGCCCAGTATTAAAATTAACAATGAGATCATCAATAGTTAAACACACCTCTATCCCTCTAACCAACACAGTGGAATGGCACTGAAAATCATATGGCACTATACTTGCATAGAATTCCTCCATAAGTTCTTGACTATATCGCACCGGGGTGCTCACCAATGTATGCCATCCTCATCTTTGTACTGTTTGCGAAATCGCCGTGCTCTCTAAGTCCACCAAATCCATGCCTCTTTTCGGAAGTATCCCTCTCCTCCTAAAGTGCTCTAAGCGGGTAGGGAAGTCTTCATTTTGAAAGCATTATGGGGCCGGATGAGCTTGTGACTTCTTCCACTTTTGGTCAAGCTTTTTTTGAATTTTGGATGATATCTGCAATTAAAAACATCCCATTTTATGAAGAAACAAACAAAATACAGTAGGTAATAGACTTTTCATGGAACAACAAGAAAGAAATCAGACTTTTGACCCTTTTTGCCTAAAGTGTGCGGGTAGAGAACCTGCACAGTACCCTCGCATCGTGCATATTGCAAATGTGCAATAGGTAACTCAAGATGCACTCTTAATCACGATTCCAATCTTGTTTCTGTTCACAAATTGAATCCAAACAATATAACACATCATGAGTGGTAATTGTGATAAATGTGGTTTCTAGGCACTTATCTTTCAGCTGTGGAGGTAAAAGAGTTAAATTTATTGTGAATGGACCGGAGGAAAAAGAGAATGAAGGAGGGTGTTTAGTCAAGGAAATACCCAAAATTAGCAAGAAAAAGTGCAAGGTTTGTGAGCTAGTTACAACGTTTGAATTGGCCTTGAAAATGGAAGTAGGCCACCAAGATGGCATCGAAGAAAATGAGGCAATGCAAACGGGAAAAATAAAATTTTAATGAAAGTAAGCTGTAAGAAGGGGCTAAAGAAGTTAGAAAATAAGAACAATAAGCTAAGGCTTGATGTGAAGCTTCTAAAGGGTGAAAATGAATTTTCAAGGGAGAAAGTTCATAATTTTTTTTCCATCAACAAAGAATTGAAAGAACAGTTAGGAAGCCTTGATGAAGAGAAGGAGTCTAAAGCTAAAGATCTAGCTCTTGCTACACTCTTTCATAAGAATTTGAGGAAGAATATGCAAGGAATACAAGAAGATTGATCATAGAAGTGGAACAAAAGTCAATTGCCTTAAAGATAGTTAATGAGCTATTGAAAAAGAAAGAAGAGCAGTTGAAAATTGCTAAAGTCAACAAATGTGACAAACTTAGTCCAACTTAACAAGGTAGAGAGGGAAGTGAAGACCCTTCAATGAAGGCAACACTAAAGGGTAGGTTGTGTGCGAGTAATGCTCGGGTTTGATATTCACTCAGTACCGGCACATTAGGGCTTTTAGTTTTGTCCTTTTTACACCAATTGACCCCTTTTCCACATAAAAATCTCAATTTTTGATCCAATCACCCGATTTGCACCAAATACCTGTAATTGCAATAAAAGAGCCATAAGACACATAAAAAAATCTGAAAACAAGACAAAGGATAAGGATATGAGGGCCAAAATATTAAACAATTTTGGCGTAAAGATCCCAAATTAGCACACCCACAGCTAGCCACATGCAGACCAAAACCAAGATCAAGGTCACCTCGATTCCCAGTGTCAGAGGATACTAGTATCAGGTTTCACGGTGCCTCAGAGGCTCGATGCCCAGATTCTTTTGTACCTAGAAACATTGATACCAATGTCCAAGGAAACCCAATGTCATAATGCACTAGTTTCCTGATACTTAGGAGCATCATTACTGCGGTCCACAAATTTCGGTACCCCAGTACCTCGGTTCCTATCCTTGACCGGTCCACCAAGCATTTCTCGTCAAACTTGCATAGATGGCATCAGCGAGGGAAGTGAGATCATGTCCTGAGGAAAGAAACGTGTAACAGCATACAACCTCCAATAGAAAAGGAGGAAAATTTGAAAATTTTCATGCAATTCACCGCTTTTAATGAGAAAATAGTTAACTCCATCAAAATGGCCATTCACAATGCCATTAATGAGAAAATAGTCAACTCCATCAAAATGGTCAATTACAACACCATTAATGAGAAAATAGTCAACCCTATCAATCCTACAAATAGAAGCCGTTTACTTGATTCTGGGGAAATTTTCACTATAATGGCCACCATCAATGCTAAATTAGTGTTTCTTTGATTGCTAATTGATTGACCAAATTAATGGAATGGATAGCGAGAATTGAAACCTATAAATAATACAAAACTCTCCCTCTTAAAGGGGGACCAAAGGAATAAATATACTGGGCTACTAAAAATACTGACACCATCACCGATTGAGCCAAGTTCTACTTATCAACTAGCATAAGTTCGCTATCACTTTCACTGTCAAAGATACCCTGCCAGAATTCCTTCTATGTCATCAATCCTTCTCATCTAATCATATATCGTTATGTGTTTATTAATAAAAGAGTCATTCAATGTTTATCGCATACTGTAACATATAGTTAATAGATTAGCTAGAAGAACTGGGACGGGTTCTGGCCCCGATCAGAAGGACCAAAGAGTAAAGAATCACTATTGGGTGGTCTCATCCTTCACGACCACATCTATGTCATTGAGGAGCACCTTCCCTCATCTTTAAATATGCACTTGTATGTGGCAAATACAGAGGAAAACTAGAGAGAAGACCAATGATCGGGTACCAAGTACTAGGACTGGGCATCAGGACAAGTACCGGGTACCAATGATCAGGTCCCCGGACTCTGACCAGAGACCAGAGATTAGAACGAGCACTCAGCCACACCATCTCCTCTCTTCACCCTTGAGACCCCACTGGGGAGCACCCATACCTCCCTGTTAAATGTTGTACAGAAAGTCCCCCGTAATAATTTTGGTGTCGTCTGTGGGGAAGCTCACTAGACTAACATCGCTTCCTTGTCTCTACATGAGCGTATATTTTCTATCAGTTACATATTATCACTTTACATGTGATTTAACACATTTCAGTGCTATATTCACTAAATTATTATACCATAATGTTATGATGTCATGATACTTTATTTCACCTTACTAGTCTTTTATTACTAATGTGTTACATAAAAAATTTGCACCGATCTTGTGAGCTAAATAAACTTTTACTATGTGATTGATATTTTGCCTTATTTATATATATATTGCTACTGAAATGTGTTGAACATGTGGAGTTCATGGTGGTGTAGATACAAAATATCAAACTGGTTTTTTACCATGCAAGCTCAACTTTCTACTAATGAGGTGATAGATGCATTATGCTGGCATACTATTCGTTATTTGAGATGCCCTTTCTCCATATTTGTATATACAGCTTATGCACCACGTGTGGTGCTCACTTTGACATTTGATGACTTTTGTTTGTTGTGGAGCAAATATGATGTATGGGATTCCTAGTGTAGTCGGTCTCCAATACTGCCCCTGTGTAGCATATCTACTCATATACTTGTGAGCTCCACTACAGCAGCTCCACACCTAGAGAGCATCTCTACAGCAGTTCTGCTCTGGTATATCTAGAGCTCCTATGTAGTAGAGTTACACATTTTCTACTTTTTTACTAAAGATTTGCTCTACTACTAGTAGATATCCTATCTAGAAGATCCACTGGATTTGCACCAGTTCATACAGATCCCCTCATGTCACAGGATCCACTCTTCAAAAGCTTCTTGGTAGCAGGTCAACACATGTACCCATGATGCCAACTCAACTGTGTAATTGTAGGAGCAACACGATCGATAGAAGACCAGTGGCTCTGCACTTCTTCTACCAGGTAAGTTAACACCCAAGTGAAACACTACGGTTCCGATTCATTCGAGGAGGGTATAGAGTCTTATTTCAGCTTCTAAAGACTTCTAGGATCTTAAGCATGCCTATGGACCAGCGTCATGCTGGTGACCTCTCTTTTTCTGTGTCGGGCAATTCAACGCTCTAGTGAGCCACCAAAATTTCAATCCATTCGAAGAGAGCCCAGAGGCTTCCCACATTTGTTGAGGTGTCTTACTTATCTAAGTAAGCCTCTAGAGCAACAACACCACTAAAAGGCCAGTGGCTCCTCACTTTTTATACCTGGCCATTCAATGCTCAAGTGAGTCACTGCGGTTTTGATTTGTTCGACAAGGGTCCAGATCCTTATTTTAGTCGTTAGGGATTTCGATAATCTAGAAAATTCTCTTAAACAATTATAGTGTCAAATATACCTAATGGGGGGTGAATATGTACAAGCTCAAGATTCTCGCAATCTTCTTTTCTTTACAATAAATTCAATTACACTAAGAAAATTTAACAAGTAGATTGATTTAACAAGTTGAATATGATATCAGTTAAACAATAGATGAATCATTACAATTCAAAGAAAGTAAGGAAAATAAAAAGAAAAAATCATCACAAGGATTTTTATGTGGTAAACCTCAAGAATGAGGAAACATCCACGGGTTGATACCAAAACCACCAGTAAATAGTAAATAACTATGACAAATAAGAGATACACACTTGAAAAGCAATCAACACAGGATTCAATCTTTAAGCAAACAACACCTATTTTACCCTCGGGCCTTTGTGAACTCACTATGCCTACTTCCTATCCAATATGTGCCTAACACACCTCTAGGAAGCAACTTCATATCCAAGACCTCTTGTCTCTATGAAAATTTCTTGTTTGTCTATCCAAGTCCTCCCGTCTCTAGACAAGACTCATTGCTTAGCTATCCGAGTCCTACCGACTCTAGCTAAGACTTCTTGCTTAGTTATCTGCATCTTTTTTACCCTAACTAAGACTTCTTTGCTTGACTATCCGGAACACTTTCTTAGCCAGGTCTTCATGGTCAAGTCAAAGCTTCACTCACTTTAACAAGAGACTTTAACCTTTTGTAAGGCAATGATCTAAGTGTAGTGTAAACATGTTAACATGATGCAAACACAAACAAATAGAGTAAGTAGATCAAACAAACTCTATGAAGAATTAGTCTTGCACAATTTAAGCATACAAACAAATGTTACTAATTCTTATAAACATGTTATTTGAAATATAGATTAGGCATTCAAAATCATTCACAAAAATATCTAGAAACCTAAACATGTCAATCAAAGCTAGAACAACAAGTTTTCAATAGAAATCACAAAACTAGCTTTGAAATCAAGTGAACAGGTTAACACTTGAAGTTCTTAACATATTCAACAAGCAATAGAAAAAAAAAACTAATAACTAGGTTTAAAAAATAGAAATCACAATCAAAATATTCTAGTTCATGAACATTAGCAAAAACCTAGAAATCAACAATCAAGATCAAATGCACAAAGAGATTCTAGATTCAAGTTCATATTCTTCAAGATTAGCTAAAATGCTATTCAATCAAAGACACAAGACCAAATCTTGAAAATAAATCAAACAAGACTATAATTGGAATCAAAACCATTCTAATCATTTTTCTCTAATCAAATAAGAAGATTCATCAAGTTAATCACAAAAGAGAAATGAAAGAAAATGATTCACTAACAAATAATGACACACGAGTAGAAATCAGATCATCACGAAAATTCTAGCAATCAATTGACTCTAAAAATGATTGGTAATTTTTCCTCTCATCAAGTGCAATAATTTTGGCTTTTGAAAATCTAAAATCGGAGTTGATTCGAGAGAGATATGATGTTTGGAAGTTGAGGAAATTTGGAGAGAAATCTTTTGCACAAGAGTTTGTTTTTCTTCAACTTCTTCACTTAATGAAAAGAGAGGGAAAAGAGATATTTAAAGGAAAAGGAGATAGGGAATCAACCATCAAATGGGAGGGTGCCACCTTTGCCTTCCCGTAGAGGTACGTGGCATCCACGGGGGCAAAGGGCATCGTTTCCCTTGAAGCCCACTCGCCTCTATGGGAAAGGGTGATTGGCCTCTTCTTCCTTCTTTGAGTCCTCCTCACTTTATTCAATCATTCTCTGGCCTTCAAACTCCTTTTTTGAGACCTAATATCTGCTTGGCAGCGGGAGTAGCCAGTAGGTTTCAGTCCAAAAAAGGATTGGATCATTGGGTTGCTGTAAAGATCATTCTCAAGTATCTTCAGATAACGAGAAACTATATGCTAGTATATTCCGGACAGGATTTGATCCTGTTAGGATAAATAGACTTTGAATTTCAGTTAGAAGGGGATTCTGGAAAATCCATATTTGGATCAGTTTTAACCCTTGGTGGTAGAGCCATAGCATGGAGGAGTGTTAAACAATCATGTATTGCTAACTAAATAATGGAAGCTGAATATGTAGCAGCTTGTGAAAGCAGCTAAAGAGGTTGTTAGGCTCCCTAAGTTGTTGACTAATATAGAAGTTGTTCTAGATCTAGATAGGCCCATCATCACACTTTATTATAAAAACAGTGGTGTTATGGCTAACTTTAAAGAACCAATAAGCCACAAGAGAGGGAAGCATATGGAGAGGAAATAACATCTCATCAGAGAGATAGTGCAGAGAGGGAATGTGATCGTGACCAAGATAGTGTTGTAGGATAATCATCCTGATCCATTTAGGATTCCTCACTTCTTTCTCTTATTGAAAACTAAAAATTTGTCATTCACAACCACTGATGAAAACCTTGACGGCTAAAGGTTGGGCACATTTATCTTGTTAAAGTTGTAGATTCTCTTGCTAGCATTTGAGTGGGATAAAATGTGTTCTAATGAGTCTAAAATCATCAAAGTGTGGTGTCTTTGGGCAAAATAATCTAGTGTACTAGGTGCATTGAATAGGATCACAGTGAGATACTTTATCCAAAACTGTCAATGAATAAAAGTTTTGACTTGAAGACAATCAGAGAGTCTATCTCAATCCTGAGATAAATGATGGACTTATGGTTACAAGTGTTATCATTTGAGCCATCAATGAGTATGATTATATAGCATAGTCTATCCTTAATGGTTTGGTGGTATTCATTTGTTAATTGATAGAGGATTTCATATATAGATATGGACATCGTGGCTCCAATTATTAAATATGTGAGTAGAATACCATCATATGGATATTTTTAGATATTGGATATTAAACCTTAACGTTAAGTTTTAAATAGTGTCTATTGAAATATGGTTACTGGACAAGTCAAAATATCCAAGTTCAAAATGTGGTTATATGAGTAAATAAGGTAAGAAGAGCTACAGGTGGTCTATGAGCTCTTAGCGATTGTTAGTATTCTTTACGAGGATACACTATCTCTATTAAGTTTGCCTAGGGTACGAATAAGGAACATTAACTTATTCTATCTTTATATAAGAGTTTAATTTTAGTTCTTTAGTGGAATGAACTAAAATTAATATATCTGACCTAAGTGAATCATTTGTTGATTGTGATTAGGTTATGTCAATTAGAGATTAAATTTAGATAGCCCATCAAGATCCTCAATCCACACAAACTTGTATGGATCACTTGATATATTCTACCGAACTAATTTTTGGGTCCATCTAGAATTGTTTTTGGATTTCGGAATCCAAAATTTTTAGAGAGGTACGGTCATGTGTGATCAAGACATGCGGGAACTCTTCAAAATACTTGGAATGGGTGACCAAGGATGTGGGAATCCTAGGACGACTCTAATGAGGTGCGATTAGCATTCCATTAATACGTTAAGAATAAAATTTGCACATTTTAATTAAATGGGCTCTTTAATTATATTAATGTATTAATTTAAGACATGTGGATTTGTTTCTTTTTTAGTAAGAATGGGTTTAGTTCACATGTGGACTTTTTATTAAAGTCCAATAGATTTAATAAAATGGAAAAACAATTTATGGCTTCGGCGGCAAGGGCTAATATAATAGATTAACATATTGTTTTGTATTTTATTATAAAATTAAATGGAAATTAATTATTTATTTATTTAATTAAAAGTCAAAAGAAATTTCCTAATAGGAGAAGGTCTCCTAGTGTCATACTATTATTGGTAGTATGATAATTATCAAACACTTTATTTGATAAGTATATAAATAAAATGAATTTTTTTATCTAGTCAAAATAGAAAGTATTTGATATCTATCAAAACTCTAATTGACTATCGGTCAAAATAGAAAGTTTTTGATAAAGTCACAATTTAATTTATATCCAATAATTAGTTATTGTGAAATTCCATTAAAACACGTGTCTAATAACCTAGAGGGGGTGAATAGGTTAATTACCTAATTTTCCTAATTTGTCAATATTCAAATTCACCCATCAAAACAAACATACAAAATCAAGTGAAAAGGGCAGAAAAATAAAGAACACTCGATTTTTACATGGAAACCCTCCAAAAGGGAAAAACCACGGGCTATTGTGCTAGCCACACACGATCGTAGAAATCCATTATATGAGCAAAGGTTACACCCTCAAGTGATTCTCGGACTCTCACTCTCGACAACCTTAGGCTATGGATACCGCCACTCACCACTCTTGGTTCAGTCCCTAGTGATATCCCCTGATACACTACTCTTGGCACGAACGCCTCTTACTATACCACCTTGGGCCTTTTATAGTCGCGTCCAACCAATTTCCTGTCAACCCCCCTTGGTTGCAAGACTTGACTTGCTTGTGCACTACACACCGATAGCCACAAGACTTAATTCTCAATGAAGAGATCAACAACCTATGTGAATATGTAAAAATATTCTAAATGCAAATAATGCTAGGCAAAACACGAAATGCTTATCTGGGAATTTAAGTATATCACTAAACACAATTCCTAAATATCAATGTTTAAATGAATGCTCATAAAGATTTAACTAGATATAGTCATGGAACATTATATCCTAGTTATCAAACAAGGCCATTTCAACATATGTTGTCATTAAGCATGGCATGGTCATTAATGCAATCATCAAAATGCAATTAATATAACCTAAATAGCTAGAGGTAAATATGACCTATATGCTAGCTATCCCAAACAATAACCTAAACATCAACAATAATCTCTACTTGTAATAGAAATCCTAATCTAGAGGCATACAAGTCATAAAAGAGATATCTTGCTAAGCTAGAACACAAGAATGATAAAAATGGTGTTCAAATTACCAAGTTACATGTGTTGATGAAGACCCATGCAAAGAAACACCTTAGATGAAGCTAGATGATGTTTGTTCCATGCAAGAATGATGGGTGTTTGGGTTTTGAGAGTTAAAGAAGCAAGCTTGGTGCTTTCACTCACTAGGGGAACTTTTTCTCTCACTGAGATCTGGAATTTTAGAGTTCTAGGTCTAAATAGGCGAGAAGATAACACATATATAGGCACAAGCAAAATGGCGTCGTTTTGATAGAAAACTGCCCAGATCCGAGTAGTGCACTGGTCTGTGCGCGGGTCCGGACCCGTGCATACCAGCTCTATGGCCACATAAATGTCTACACACTAGGACTCTAAAAAAGCATTAGTCAGGTGATTGCACGAGTCACTGCACGGGTCGAACCCGCACTTAACCTGCGCACTTGGAATTCAACATCCTAGCCTTATTTACAAGAGGCTCAAAACATGATCAAAAGACATCCAAACTGTTCGTATATTATACCGTTGGAAAGGTATGGATGTCTACTTTTTATTCCAGTTAACAAAACATGATTTGGATGACTCTAGACAAAGTTAAGGTCAAATGAGTGACCAAAGGTCAGATTTGGACAATAGCAAGAGTGCCCAAACTCATGGAAACAACCATGTGACCAAAGACCAAAACCAAGAGAAGGATGAGAGATTCTCAAATGGTCACTCAATGTGCTAAAACAATCACACCATCATGCAAGTGCGAACAACACATAAAACCACACTTAAAGCTAAGTAAGAAGTGTGTGATAACACATACAACAACTCAAATACATGTAAGTGTGTGTGTGTTCAATAACAAATGCATGTCAATGTAAATGCATATAAATGAAATGAGAGTGTGTACAACTAAATCTCTTCAATAATAAATAAGCGCAAGTGAACTACCTCTTAAAGTTCACCGGGATCTTGGGCGATTGTCATCAAAAGCCTAACCTACCCATTACACATTGAATCCCTAATGTGATTTGTCATGAAATATGCCAATCATAAAATTGAGGTTCTTACAATCTCCCCCTTTGGCTATTTCATGAAAAAATCACCGCTCACCAAGCAATCCTCATAATACAATCAAAAATCTAGCTATTGTTCATGAGAGTCCATTCTACGTCACAAAAAGAGATACCTAATATTCTAAGTCTTCAAGGTCTTCAAGGTCTTCAATCTCTTCGTAGATCATCATACCTACACACAATAACAGGAAAGCACTTTCCAAGAACAAGTGCATGTGAGGTGAACAAACATAAAACGCAATTGCACTCAATAAAACAATATAAACAAATGCATGTGTAGTGCTCCCCCTAAATGGGTTACTCTCTCTCATGATCCATCCCCAAAGCATAACCAATGATCCCCCTATATTTCTCAAGACTTCTCCCCTTTTTTGTCATAAGATAGGCAAAGGAGCTTCCCCTATCAGGTTGCTTTAGCAAAGAGAGCTATTTGCTCAAGAACATTGCATAATTATATACACAAAATTTATGCAACTTAAAGAATTGAGAGAGATTCAAGGAGTTTTATTTAAAGAAAAATGTGTAATAGTGATGCTTTGCAAGCAAGACATGTTGCATTCAAATCCAAAACAAATGGTATTTAGCAATGTAAACATCAAAAGAGATTCAAAAGAATTCAAACCAATTTGTACCCTTTTGTCATAAGCAAACAAGACATTGTTTCAAAATTTTGAAAATAAAGCAACTATATCAATCCTTAAAGGCAAATCAAGACATTGGACCAAGAGATCCTATTAAATTTTTCCAGATAATTATCTATATGATAGTAGTCTTGTTTCACCATTAAGAAAAGAAAGAAGACTGATTTGGATATAAAATCCTTTTTAATTGCATGGATATAAGATCTTTATTGATTAATCTTCTCATTTGCACTCACACACATTTGCATTGAAGCAATCAAACTCAATTCATGCATATCATTTTAAGCATGTCATTATAAGCAAGTCCACATGTCATGGAGATAAATTATAGGTCATTCAAATGTACTTTCCCAATTAAATCTCCTAGTCCAAAAACGCATGTTGAACATAAATATGACATGGATTGCAAACAAAGCAATGGTGCACACTTATTAAAAAAAAACATATAAGCATATGTGTGCAACCAAGAATCTCAAGCAATTACTAAAAGAGCAGTAAATTAATTAACTTTTTGCATATTGCAAATCATGCAAGTTTGCTCTCTTTGCTTGAGCTCCCTTCAAGTCAAATCCATCCAAGTCAATGGGAGACATGAGCCTCTATAGACTTACCAATTCCATTGGACCTAGTTACATCTATGGATGTCTCATGGGTACTAAGGCAAGCGGGTTCATTCTTTCTAACCCACATAGGTTCCACTTTTTCATTTTTAATGGTCATAAACAATTTTCTAGAATCCCTAGGTTCACGTAAACTTGCCCTCCTTTTCAACCTTTTTACTTTCATGCTCTCTACACCTCTTAATGTCATTAAAGCAATTTGTTCTTAAGTGACCAAGCTTACCATAAAAATGACAAGTAGGTACAAAGTGAGAATTTATATTATTTTATTGTGATCTCATCTGGGCATCACCATATTGATGAGGTTGTCTTTTGTGGTGCATCGGTTTGCTTCTCCTTAGAGCTTGAGCCGATTGGTGGCACCTTTACGGTTTTTATCCTCGAGGTGGTTAAGTCGATTGAACTTTCCTCCTTGGTTGGTCATGTATCTTTTGATCCCCCAATTTCCTCATAGTTAGCTTGTTGGAGAAGGTGATTGACTTCTCAAGATCTTGTCCTTTCTTCTTGGATTGCCTAGGCTTTTGTTGAGTTACCAAGGCTTGTGTGGACTTTCCTTGAGTTAAAGATTTCTTAGATGAAGCTTTGATCTTGCCTTGAGATTAAGGTTGTTTGATATTAGCCTTATTTGATTCTTCAAGGCACCTCATCTCTCTTTCCTTGACAATCTTCAAGGAGTTTTCTTTATTGGCAAGCTCATCTTTAATTGCCTTCATCCTTTGGTGGCAATCTTCAATCTCCTTCTCATACTTGGACACATCAATCTTGTTCATCTTCAAGGAGTCATCAATGGAGGTCTCCTTCTCCATAGTCTTTAATTTGGAGATAAGAATGGAGATGTCTTCTGTTTGCACATCTATGATCTCTCTATACCGATGAAGTTGAATTTGACAATTTTGCTTGTTTTCTTCAAGGGTACAGATCTTTTCCTCTGAGAAAATCTTCCACATTCTCAAAGTCTCATTTCCCTTGGAGAGCTCTTCATTTTTCTTCAAAGCTTTGAGAAGAGCTACTTGACACTCATTAATTGAGTCAATTTCCTCATCAAGGCATTTGCCTTGGTCACTTGTTGTCACACCAGCCCTTTTCTCTATATTAGAGTCAAGATTCAAGACCATGTGTTCCTTCATCAAAGTCTTCCACATAAGAAGCCCCATAGGTCGTAAAGTTAGGCACTCACCCTTCACCTTTGGAAGAGTCCTCTTTACTCTTCATGAACAAGGTCTTCTTATTTACCTCTATTTCTTTGAAGTTCATTTTCTTCTCCTCCTTCACATTGGAGGTCATACTCTTCTTATGAGATTTTTCGAATCTCCTAAATCTCTCAACCATGAGAGTCATCTCCTCATCGGAGTCATATTCCACCCTTTCAATATTAGAGGTCAAATCTCCTTCTAACATCTCAATGCCACTCATGGTGTTTAATGAATGAGATGAATGCAACAATCAAATGCAAACAAATGCAAGACACACAAACACGAGCTTGGATCACCAAAGTATGTCTAGCAACCCACTTTGTTACCATTTGAAATTCCCTTAAAGCGCGTGTCTAAAAACCTAGATGGGGGTGAATAGGTTAATTACCAACTTTTATTGATTAGTCAATATTCAAATTCACCCATCAAAACAAACATACAAAATCAAGCGAAAAGTGCGGAAAAATAAAGAACACTTGATTTTTATATAGAAACCCTCCAAATGAGAAAAACCACTGGCTATTGTGCTAGCCACACACGATCGTAGAAATCCAATATATGCATAAAGATTACACCCTCAAATGATTCTCAGACTCTCACTCTCGATTACCTTAGGCTATGGACACCGCCACTCACCACTCTTGGTTCAGTCCCTAGTGATATCCCTTGATGCACTACTCTTGGTGTGAACGCCCCTACTCTACCCCCTTGAGCCTTTTATAGTGGCACCCAATCAATTGCTTGCCAACCCTCCCTTGGTTGCAAGACTTGACTTGCTTGTGCACTACACACCAATAGCCACAAGACTTAATTCTCAATAAAGATATCAACAACCTATGTGAATATGTAAAAATATTCTAAATGCAAATAATGTTAGGCAAAACACTAAATACTTATCAAGGAATTTAAGTATGTCACTAAGTACAAATCCTAGATATCAATGTCTAAATGAATGCTCATAAAGACTTAACTAGATATAGTCATGCAACATTATATCCTAGTTATCAAACAAGGTCATTTCAACATATATTATCATTAAGCATGGCATGGTCATTAATGCAATCATCAAAATGCAATTAATATGACCTAATTAGCTAGAGGTAAATATGACCTATATGCTAGCTATCACAAACAACAACCTAAACATCAACAATAATCTCAACTTGTAATAGAAATCCTAAACTAGAGGCACACAAGTCATAAAAGAGATATCTTGCTATGCTGGAATACAAGAATGATAAAAATGGTGTTCAAATTACCAAGTTACATGTGTTGATGAAGACCGATGTAAAGAAACACCTTAGATGAAGCTAGATTATGTTTGTTTCATGCAGGAATGATGGGTGTTTGGGTTTTGAGAGTTAAAGAAGCAAGCTTGGTGCTTTCACTCACTAGGGGAACTCTTTCTCTCACTGAGATATGGAATTTTGGAGTTCTAGGCCTAAATGGGCGAGAAGATAACATATATATAGTCACAAGCAAAACGGTATCGTTTGATAGAAAACTTCCCACATCTGCGTAATGCACGGGTCTGTGCGCGGGTCCGGATCTGCGCATACCAGCGCTGTGGCCACACAAATGTATGCACACTGGGACTCTAAAAAAGCACCTGTTAGGTGATTGCACGAGTCACGCCCCACACATAACCCGTGCACTTGGAATTCAGCATCATGGCCTCATTTACAGGAGGCTCAAAACATGATCAAACGACATTCAAACCGTTCATATATTATACCGCTGGAAAGGTATGGTTGTCTAATTTTTATTCTAATTAACAAAACATGATTTGGATGACTGTAGAAAAAGTTAAGGTCAAATTAGTGACCAAAAGTCAGATTTGGACAACAAGAGTGCCCAAATTCATGGAAACAACCATGTGACCAAATGCCAAAACCAAGAGAAGAATGAGACATTATCAAATGGTCACTCGATGTGCTAAAACAATCACACCATTGTGCAAGTGCGAACAGCACACAAAACCACACTTAAAACTAAGAAAGATTTGCATGATAACATATGCAACAACTCAAATACATATAGGTGTGTTGTTGTGTGCAATAACAAATGCATGGCAATGTAAATGTATATAAATGAAATGTGAGTTTGTGCAACTAAATCTCTTCAATAAGAAATAAGCACAAGTGAACTACCTCTTGAAGTTCACCGGGATCTTAAACGCTTGCCATCAAAAGCCTAAACTACCCTTTACACATTGAATCCCTAATGTGATTTATCATGAAATAAGCCAATCATAAATTTGAGGTTCTTACATATTGGATAATTACACTAATGAATTAGAATAGAATTCATGGAGTGGAAAAGAATTTTGAAAGTTGATATGAGTCTTGGTGAATGTAAATCCTCCTAGAGAGAAGATTTTTGGCCACCAAATAAATCCTCCTAGATAGAGGATTTGGCCACCTATATATATGACCTTGTGGAATTTAGCCTAGCCTAAGAAATATATAGAGAGATTTCAGACAAGGCTTGTTTCAGAGACTTGAGAGAAGTTTTTTTTATTTTATTTTGCTTATATAGATTAAAAAAATCATTCAACCCATTGTGTAAAGAATTCGGCCAAGCATAGAGAAAAGAGGGAACGTTTTATTATCGATAGTGCACTAGTATCCTTTACATCAAAAATGTTTTGTGTATAACAATCAAATCGGGCTCATGCAAGTTTCAATTAATAGATTGATAATCCACAAGTGACCAAACGTTCTTAGGTTTTCTCTAAGAGGATTATTGTGACTAACAAAAGAAAAAGATTTTGTTTGCTTTTCATCCTCATGTATAAAATTCAAAGAATGGGAGCCCACACTCAAAGGTGATTCTTGTTCGTGATTGGATTCGAAGATCATGAGGATTCAATTTGGCGCAACTTCAATCGTCATGAGATAAAGAGTTTAATTAATTATTTCTTAGTATTATTGGAGCTTAAAACTTGGGGTCCATCAGGTACCCTTGCTAGCCCGATTGATTATAGATAATAAGGGTCACGGTTAATTAATTGGATTGTCCAATTAATTATGTTATAAGGTGACATGTATTTATTTAGGGATTAATTGAATAATAAGATTATTTAAATAACTAGATTGCATCCCACGCGATGTGTGGGAATTATAAAATGTAATGCAATAATAATTTAAATAGTCATGATTTAATTTATTTGTATCAGATATTGGATGCGTTGGTAATGAAAAATAATCATAGGGCATTTCTCTAGATTTATTTCTTTGACATCTCTACATGTGGTATGTTGATGCTCTATGATAATATATTATTCATCAAGCATAATGTAAAATATATGATCTAATAATGGTAATAATTCTCATTAAAGTATAATTTGTCGAAAAATATTTCTCATTAAATCTAGAAAATCAACCGTTGATTGAAACAAAAAATGAAGAGTTTAAGAATATAAAACTGAATGGTTGAATATATAATATTTATAAGAAAATGAATTAACGGTCAGACATTCTCATACCGACACATGACATATTAAGGCTCCAAAGTAAGATAAAATAATTAATAGTATATAAAAATCATAAGCCAATCCCATAATTAATGGGATAATGAATAGAATGAATAAGTAATTCCATAACTAATAAGATAAGGAATAAATCTTCATAAGGAACCAAAAACAAAATAAAATAACTTACCAAATATTATATATATTTATAATAGTTAAATAATTAACAATACTTTAAAAAAAAAACTAATTAATACGATTTTTTGGCTTGTTAGCAAAAAAACAATTATGGCTTGTCTTTTAATCTTACCAAATAATGGAATACTTAAAAAAACAAATACTTAATATTTAAAAATAAATTTATTCACTATCCAATTAATTATAAGATTGCTTTTTGATTACCTAAAGATATGTTATTTATGAAAAAATATTATATTATTAAAACTTATTATACTTAATAACTAAATAATGTAATACTTAAAAAAATTATGGTTTATCTTTTAAACGTATCAAATAATATATCACTTCAAATAATAATAATAATAATAATAATAATAATAATAAGGCTTAATAATAAAAAATCAATTATTATATTGATTTAGAGAATTTATCCACTATTATATTAAGGATTGTCTATTGATTTTCTATTGATATTTTATTTATGGAAAAAAAATTATTTTATTAAAAATTTTGCAATTATTAATAATTACTTAATAGAAAAGTTGTATTGCTCTTTGAGACTCTGTTATACAATATGTCGTATATGAAATCCACCAAGCATACACGTCATCAATAAGAGGGAGAAAGTTGTCAGATGGACGTCCAAATAAGCACTTAGGAAACATCCTACGATGCGTCATTAAGGAGAAGAAACCCAAGTAAACAAGTATCAAGGCAAGACCTACTCGGGATCAGCTAAAACAATTAAACTTACTCGAGGTGAGTAAAAAGACATTTTTCACTCGGATCATGAGACGGCATTCGGACCAACATACTTAACATTATACTCGGGATAAGCACGACCACCGAGTAAGAAGCTTAGAGAGTATTCCACAAGTCAAGTCAAAAGGCACCTTATTAAAGAAGGATTCTAAAGAAAGAGAATGTTAAGCATAAAGGGTTCCTCCTACGAGAACACTTCTGATTCTCCAAAAAGTCTACTCTTATAAGGAAATAAGTCCTAATCGGACTATGCTACTAGAATCTCATTTAATCTCATTACTAGCTTCCAAAACAGGAAAGAAGATAAATCTACTTCAATCAAGTAACTGAAATCACAATTAAATACAAAGATCCTGTATTACTTGTAAAAGGAAGATTAGGGTTCTATAAAACGTATAAATTGACCCATAATCTCATATAGACGATATAGCAGACACAACAGTGATACAAAAAATATTAAAAGAGAGAGAGAGATCGAGGGTTGTAATTACTTTCTTCATAGTGGATTTTGGCTAGGTGGATCATATAACAACCCGTGGATGTTTCTCCGATCACCGGAGTTTTTTCACGTAAAACTTGTGTCTTATTACTTCCTTTTTCTCTCCTCTTTGATTTATAGCTAAAATCCGGTCCTTGTTAGCTTTTCTGACAAAATCCAGAAACGAACGTCAACAATTGGTGCTAGAATGAGGGGCGTGTCAAACCTCCGACCTTGTTAAAAGCGATGGCAGGAAGTAGAAGTAGTTCAGGGAATGGCCAAAAATCACCAGGCGATTTCCATGTTTGCACATTACGAGATCCTGCAGTAAACACAGAAAACCAGCCTGCACACCTGGCAGGGATCTAGCAAGTACCTCCAACCAACAGAGATTTGACACTGCGTTTCCAAGAGGCATTGCAACAATTGGTGACAGACGAAGCAAGGGAAGGGGTTGATATACTGGCTGCAGAAGCACATACTCTCAATCCTCCACCCGTAAGGATGGGACCCAATAGTCTTTACAGAGGCAGATTCCCATGAAGTCGATGAGATGGATCCGTATGGAATCCCAATAGTCTTTACAGAGGCAGATTCCTTACAGGGGATAGAGCCGTATGGAATCCTCCTGAGGGTATGGTCGCGATTTATGGATCAATGCTATGCTATGGTGTCACACTTTCTTTTCAGCCATTTATTGCCTGGTTTTTGGCTGAAGCAGGGATAGCCCCAGCTCAGTTGGCTCTGAATAGTTATAAAGTCTTGATGTGCCTGTGGCATATGTTTAGTAGAATGAACCTTTCACCGTCTTCCCCAAATGAAATCAGGCATTTCTTTACGCTTAGACAGGTTAGCAAGACGGGGACCTATTTTCTTACATCTACTCCATCGGACGGCTGGGTCCCTAAAGAAACCAAGGTGAATCGGGAGGTCGACACCTTTGATGACCCAAAAAAGAAGGGTTTTGTATGGGGATTCCCTACATCCAACAAGTTCTGAAAGAACAGTTGGTTTTTCGTTGGAGGGGCTCTCGGGCTCAACGTCACTGTTTGATTTGGGGATTCCAGAACGGTGTTGAGTGTTCCCCGTTTCATCTGTTCCCCCGAAGTGTGGAATAAAAAAAAATTGATTATAGTGATTCCGAGATGAAGAGGCTGACTCTGGCAGCTGTTCGTACTCTAGAGAAGAGGAGCAAGAGCTACCTTTTTAAAGAGGATTTGATAAAGCTCCACTTCTTCAGACAGATTTCGGGCCATCGCAGGCGATGTAAGTGACCTGGAGCCCTATCTATTGTATTTTTCTGCTTTTCATTTTCTGACATGAATCTCTTTTTTTTTTTAAGTGTTCGATATGGACGTCGTTAGCGATCTTCAGGCTCGCCAAAGAAAGTCGATTCTACAGGCGAGTAGAAAAGAAGCTTCCTATCAGGGCGATGAAGGTATTGTTCCACCCGAGTCTGATGAGGAAACCGATATTGCTAAGGAACAGATACCCGGGTACGTTCATCATGGTGCTCAGCCTTCTACTCAGGATTCTTCTGGTCCAAGTGGCCAAAGTGAGCCAACTGACACCCAACTGCCTGATAATAGGGAGAGGCAATGTGAAGGCCCGGGTGAAGAGCCTGTTAGGCTGTTTGAAACTTGCCATGGTGGTGACATCTTTAAGGATCAAGTGCCTACAGGTGCCGAATTCTTCGAGTCTTTTCATGACGATCTGCAGGAAGATCCTGCTGCTAACCTTAACTTCCACCGTTCTCAGGGTGAGAAGCGAAAGGCAGTTAGTTCACCTACAGGTCCTCTTAAAGTTCCTCGGGTAGTCTCATTCATCGACTCCAGCGATGAAAATGTTGCAGATGAGATTGCTCCGAGTGTTGGTGTTGAAGAATCAGAAGATGCGACGGCCTCAGAACAGAACAAGGCTTCTTCTATCCCGGAGGTTAGGAATATAGGGGCTGAACCTTCGGGGGTGCCGTTAAATCCTTCTCCTAGGATATGCTACGGGAGATGTCCTCCGGTCAGGCTTTTATCGGGAAGGACCGCTGGAGTGACTTTAGAGATGGTTCACTGTCCGAACGTCCTCAAAACGTTTTCAACGGTGCATCTTATGTAAGTTAAATTTGACTTCTTTATTGTTTTGCTTCTGCCAGATTTCTAAATATATTCCTTTGTAGATGGTGGCCGAATTTGCTGAGCTAATTCAGACGCAACAACGTCAATTAGATGGAATAAGGCGTCTAGCGGCTCAGCTGAAGGCGAGTGAGGAAGGCCGTGCTCGAGCTAAGAAAGCCTATCAGCAAAAGGTCAGTTCAGTGCAAATATTCACTGACCATTGTCTGGCGAAGTAGGTTGAAGCCGAGGAGAAGGTATCTTTGGCAGAGGAGAAGGTTGCATCGCTTCAAAATTTTCTATCTTCTGCTGAAGAATCCATGCTTAAGGCCGAGCAGGAGGTGGAGCATTCAAGGTCGGCGTATGTCCAAAAAATCGAAGATCTGGAGCACCAAGTGTTGACAGTTGAATCCCTATCCCGAGAGGCCAGGTTAGAACTTGAAGTCCAAAGGGTGGATCATTTTAAAAGATCCCCTGCTTACGATGCCCTACTTTTTCAGGAATTTCAACGCGGGCTAGTTTTGGCTGCGAATTCTTCAAAGTTAAGAATAGGGCGACTGAGAATGCTCGAGCTAATTGGAAGCTGTCAATCAAACATCACGTGGACCAGTCCTTGGAATCTCTCCGGATTCAGATGAAGGAGTGGAGAGCCTACTGCCATAATCAAGGCAAAGAGCCTCATCCCATGCATTTAGATATTTCATCCGAGCATTCTCTCTCCACCTTTTATACCAGTCAAGAGTCGGTCGAGGGTGTGGTCCCAGATGTCTGGCCTGTCCCAGGTGAGAATTACAGCCAATGGATGGATGATACCGTCGACCCTATCGTTTGGCCGTCTAACGAAAGCCTACTCTGTGAATACGAGATGGTGCCAGACCAGAATATCAGCAAAGGCTCGAAATCCTCACAGCCTTGACTTTTGTAAATTTGTAAAAGATTCCTTTATATTATTGCTGATTGTAACCATTCCTTTTAAGAGCAATAAAATTCTATTTTATTCTGAATTGAATGGTTTTGATCTGTTTATTGCTGATTGTTGCCGAGTGTGGTATTAAACTGGCTGATGTCCGGGTAACACAATCGAGTATCTTATTAAACCGATTGTTACCCGAATGTCTTTAATTGCCAAGTATCTTATTAAACTGGCTCTTTAATGTTCGTGTGACTTAACCGAGTATCTTATTAAACCGGTCGTTACCGGAATATCTTTAATTGCCAAGTATCTTATTAAACTGGCTCTTTATTATTAACCTAGTTATCTTGAAACAGGCAAGTTTACATGTGTTTCATACCCGGTTGTTACCCGAACATTAAGTCAAGGCTCACCATGTTTGAGTTCTTATGCAATACCAAGGACGTCTCCCCAGTTTCTATACACAAGGGTTTGCCGAATCGTTGAGCTCTCTTTAAAATTGTTCAACACAGCTACGCATTTCACCGGAACTTCTTCCGATAGCATCCCGAGCATTTTTCCAGAATCTGGTGCACCAGGTTTGCCCTTTTGCTAAGGTTGATTTGGCCTTGCTCGGCTGGCATGCTCCTTCGAGCTTCTCCACCCATTCAGGATTTGAGGGTCCCGAGTATTCTATTTGCATGTTCTTATTATCTTGCTCTTCCATATGCTCTTATTATCATCTGCTTCTTTTCTGAATTCCCGAATAATTTTTATTTATCACTGCAAAATCAACACATTTAAATTCCATAGCTAACATTTATCGCAACTAATAACCCTGACTAAGAAAACAAAAAAGGAAAAATAATTTAAGGATAGAAAATCTTTAGATATTGAGCGTTGCATGGTCGGAGTAAAACCCCTCAGTTGAGTCGTGCAATCCAATATGCTCCATGGCCAGCTATTCCCTCGACCTTGTATGGGCCCTCTCATTTATCTGCCAATGAACCTATAGCTTTATTTTTCGTGTTTAGTGATACCCTCCTAAGCACTAGGTATCCAAGCTGGAATTTCCTGATCCGAACACGAGAATTGTAGTGGCGAGCCATTCTTTGTTGATATGTTGTATTTCTTATTCAGGATTTCTCCCTTTTTTCTTCTAGCTTATCCAAACTTTGTAGTAGCATATCAAGATTCGGCTCTTCATCGTATAGCCTGACGCGAGGGGACGCATACGATGTTTCTATGGGGATGACAGCTTCTGTTCCGAACGCTAAGGTGAACGGAGTTTCTCCTGTTGAAGTCATTACTGTCGTCCGGTATACCCATAATACTTCAGTAAGCTTTTCCACCCAGCTTCCTTTTTTGGCATCCAACTTTGCTTTGATGGTATGCTTGATAATTTTATTTACTGCTTCTACATGCCCGTTTGTTTGAGGATGAGCTGGTGTCGTATAGTAGTTAGCAATCTGATACTTCTCGCACAACGGTCTGAACTTTTGGTTATCAAACTGGGTAACATTGTCGGTGATTATAGTGTCCGGAACTCCAAACCTATAAAGTATGTTCTTTTTTACAAAATTTGTGGTGTTGGCTTCTGTGATATGCACCAGCGCTTCAGCTTCTGCCCATTTTGTGAAATAATCGACAGCTACTATGGCGTGCTTTGCTCTACCCCCTATCCCAGCTGGCATTGGGCCGATCAGGTCTAGGCCCCACATGGCGAATTGCCATGGAGCAGTGAGGTTTCTGAGATTTTTTAGGGGTTGTTGGATGTCGTTAGCAATCCTTTGACAGGTATTGCAACTTTCCGACCATTGCTGTGCATCTGAGAAAAGTGTAGGCCAGTAATAGCCTTGCCTGAGAACCTTATGCACTAGACTTCTACCCCCAGTGTGGTTTCTGCAAACTCCTCTGTGGATCTCTTGAAGTATTTGATGTGTATCTTCTTCCGGTACACATCTCTAGAGAGCTCGGGAAAACTCATTTCTGTATAATTCTCCTCCGATCACGGTATACCTAGCCGATCGATACCTAATATGCTTTGCTAGTACCGAATCTTTCGGGAGTACGCCTTCTGCCAGGAACCATCTCAGCTGGACCATCCAACTGTCTTGTGGTGTTCGGACTTCTGAAATTTCCAAATGCTTAGGTTCAGATGTACTCGGTTTAAGGAGGTGCAACCAGAATGGTCTTTGGTCTGATTGTGGTTGTTGCT
This sequence comes from Dipteronia dyeriana, assembly GCA_032871835.1. Lineage (NCBI taxonomy): Eukaryota > Viridiplantae > Streptophyta > Magnoliopsida > Sapindales > Sapindaceae > Dipteronia > Dipteronia dyeriana. The sequence continues at coordinate 66,787,922 of CM065299.1, read as the reverse complement.
GACGCTAATTTAGACAATACGTCAGCCTTTTCGTTTTCTTCCATGAGGATCTGAGCAATCTTGTATTCTTTAAATTTTTAGAGGATTTATTTCGCGATGTCACGGTAGGCTATCATACCTTCATCTTTGGCCTGGTACTCGTCCATAACCTGGTTGACAACTACCTGTGAATCGCTGAATATCTCAACTTCATTTGCCCCGAGAGCTATGCAGACTCTAAGTCCAGCTAATAATGCCTCGTACTCGGCTTGATTATTGGTTGCTTTGAAATCAAATCTCATGGCACATTCAACATCATCTCCTTCTGGGGTGCGAACTACGATCCCTGCCCAGCTGCTATGAGTGTTTGAAGAACCATCAACATACAGTTTCCATGGAAAACTTTTATCCAACAGTCTTTTTGGTTCCAGGTTAAGTTCTGTAAACTCGGCTATGAAGTCTGCCATAACTTGTACTTTGAGGGAGGTTCTGGGGATATAATGAATATCGAATTCACTTAGCTCGATTGCCCATTTGGTAAGTCTTCCTGATATTTCTGGCTTTTATAAAATTTGTCTTAATGGTCAATTGGTGAGTACCTGGATTGTATGGGCCTGAAAGTATGGTCTCAGCTTTTTTGTTGCTGAAACCAATGCTAAGGCCATCTTCTCCGTCTGTGAGTACCTGGTCTCCGCCGGTAAGAGTGCCTTGCTGGTATAATACATTGGTTTTTGCACTCCATCTTATGTTCTGACTAAGACTAAACTTACTGCAAGCTCGGTTATTGATAGATACAGCTGAAGTATTTCCCCTTTTTACGGTTTTGAGAGAACCGATGCCTGTCCCAGATACTCTTTTATTTTTAAGAATGCCTGCTCACACTCTCTATTCCACTCGAGTCCTTTCCCTTTTTTGATTATCTTGAAAAAGGGTGTGCACCTATCTGTAGCCCTCGAGATGAATCTTCCCAAGGAAGCTAAACACCATGTTAAGCGCTGTACTTCTTTCAATGTTTTAGGTAAGGTCATTTTTTGCAAGGCCTGGATCTTCTCGGGATTAACTTCGATTCCTCCTTGGTGGACTTGAAAACCCAATAATCTCCCCGAAGAAACTCCGAATAAACATTTGTTCGGGTTTAATTTCATCTGGTATCTTCTTAGGACATCAAATGTCTCTCGGAGGTCCTGGGCATGCTCATCTGTCGAGACACTTTTAGTCAACATGTCATCAATGTACACTTCCATGTTCCTTCCTATTTGCCGAGTGAAGATTTTGTTGACCAACCATTGATATGTAGCATCTGCATTTTTTAAACCGAAGGGCATTACTGTGAGCAATATAAACCCTGATCCGTTGTGAAAGCTATTTTTTCTTCATCAGCTTTGTTCATCCAGATCTGATTGTATCCCGAGTAAGCCTCCATGAAGCTAAGCAATTCGTGACTTGCTGTGGCATCCACCAGCTGGTCTATCCTTGGAAGTGGAAAGCTATCCTTTGGGCATGCCTTGTTCAGATCCGTGAAATCTACGCACATCCTCCATTGTCCATTTTTCTTTTGGACGAGGACTACGTTGGCGACCCACTGAGGGTAGCTGACTTCTCTGATTGATCCAGTTGCCAGTAGCTTTTCCACCTCTTGTTTGATTGCTTGACTTCTTTCAGGATTGAACGACCTTCTCTTTTGTATTACTGGTTTTGAATTCGGGTTAACTGCAAGGTGGTGGGATATTACTCGGGCATCTATTCCGATCATATCTTCGTGGCTCCAAACGAACACATCTTTGTACTCTCTAAGCAGGTTGGTTAGGTCTTGCTTGACTTTTCCATCCAAGTTAGCCCCGATCTTGATTTTCTTATCCGATTCGTCTTCTTTAAGTACTACTTCTTCAACCAATTCTGTTTTGGATTCATACGAGTCCTCCCTCGGATCCAGTTCGAATGACAAGGACTCTTTACACTGATTTGGTTGCATTATGGTGCACACTTGTTCAGCATCATGCTTGTCTTTGTATACTGACAGGTTTGCTCTTCGGGCCATCTCTTAGGATCCCTTGACTATCCAACCCCTTCTTCTGTTGGGAACTTGATCATTAATGCATAAGTGGCCATCACGGCCTTTGTTTTATTCAGGAATGGCCGACCCAATAATGTATTATACAGCCAATTGTCCAAATCAACTACCACGAAGTCGAGCAGGACAGTCCTCTGGCATGGTGCCGTTCCAATCTTTACGGGTAGTTTTACCGTCCCGAGTGACCTAACCTCTATCATTTCAAACCCTCTTAATGGAGTATGGAAAGGCTGTAAATCTTTTCGGTCTAGTCTTAGCTGGTCGTAAACGGCCATGCTTAGGTTGTTTGTTGAACTCCCATTATCTATTAAAATTCTTTGGACTTCCCTATGGCCAATCCGGGCACTTATAACCAAAGCGACATTAGGCAGAACATCGATGCCATGGGAATCGACCTCTGTAAAGACTATTAGGTCTTATCCTTCCTTTACCCTTTTCGGGTCTGGCTCAACCGAGTTTTCGTCGAAGTTATTCCTTGCTTCTATTGCTTCTCCGAATTCCTGAGTTCGTTCTCGGTTGATTCTCTTAGTAGAGGGTCCTCCAAAAATTGTATGTATTACCTGATTGGCTTCGGGACTGGCCTTTTGATTTCGTCCAGAATGATCAACTTTAACTTCTTTCTTAGCTTCTGATTTCTCATCTTTTTTTAAGATTATATCCCGCAAATGCCCTTCCCAAATGAGAGTCTCTATGTAATCTCTGAGTTGGTATAACTTTGAAGTCTTGTGCCCGGTTTCCTTGTGAAACCTGCAATACTTGGTTGTATCTTTCCAGGCAAACTGAGACTGTCGTCGCGGTTCTTGCACCATATTTTTCTCTTCTATGATGGCTAGAATTTCTTCTTGTTTTTTTCCGAAGAGGGGTGTAATTGGTGTATCTACCCCGATATTTATCTGTGGACTGTTCGTCATTACACGCATTACCCTCATCCTTGTTTTTCTCCTTGCCGTTCCCTTTTAGTTTTCCCTTTTGATTCTGCCCCTTGGATTCAGCATCCTTCTGTTCAAGCTTTCCTCCGTGCATATAGCTCCCTCATGTAGCTAACTCTTCTTCTTCGACCAGTGCGTATCCTCCTGCCATATCCATCATGTCAGCATACCTGGTCAGTTGTGCTCTTCTCAAATCAAAGAATAACCGTCCATTCTGTAAGTTATTGGTGAAAGCAGTAATAATTGCTTCATCGTTTGCACTGCCAATTTCTGATACTGCTTGGCCGAATCAGCCTAAGTATTTCTTTAATGACTCGTCCTTCCCCTGCTTTATTTGAGAGAGGTAGGCCACCGACTTTTTCCTGTGAACATTGCTTAGAAATTACCTTGAGAAGCTTCTACTCAGTTCGCTAAAATTTCCGATGCTCGCCGGGGGTAGTTTCTCGAACCATCTTGACCCTGTGGCTCCTAGTGTTTGCGGAAAGTTGAGACACAAAAGGGGGTCACTGCAGGCATAGTGAGCCATAACACTTTTATAGCTTCTAACATGCTCCTTTGGATCTGTATCTTTTTTGAAATGCTTCACATGCGGCATCTTAAATCTTTCTGGGAAAGGGGTCTGCAAAATTTCCCTGGTGAATGGACTGTTAGAGTCATCGTCGGATAGATCGTTATAGCCATGACGTCTGACCAACGCTTCCATCTGACGCATGTTATTCTCGACTTCTCAAGTTAGGCTCTGGATTATAACATCTCTATTTCCCATCGGACTTCCCTAACAGTTAAACCGTTGGGTTATCGTCATTCTTTGCTCAGACTCTTCACTCTGATGCCGGACGTCTCGTGTGACTCCATGATGACGTTTGCGATGGTGTTGATCACTGTCTTCTGATGATGACCGACCTCTGCACCGGTCGTATTTATGATGTATGGCCCGTACTGTTTGATTGTGGTCCAGCCTCTGGTGAGGTTGTTCCTCTTCAGGTGTTTCCTGTCCAGCTGGGTTGATTGGGGAAGAGTTCCTTCTGGTTTCTCGTATAATTATTCTTGGCCCAACCACCACCAAACAGAGTCTTGCGGGTGGAGAATTAGGAGTATGTGCTCCTGCAGCCAGTAGATCAACCCCTTCCCTTGCTGCGTCTGTCACCAATTGCTGCAATGCCTCTTGGAAACGCAGAGTCAGATCTTTGTTGGTTGGAGGCACTTGCTGGATCCCTGCTAGGTGTGCAGGCTGGTTTTCTGTGTTTGCTGCAGGATCTCGTGACGTGTTGCTAACATGGAAATTGCCTGGTGATTTTTAGCCATTCCCTGAACTTCTACTTCCTGCCATCGCTTTTAACAAGGTCGGAGGTTCGACACTCCCCTTCCTCTAGCGCCAATTGTTGACGTTCGTTTCTGGATTTTGTCAGAAAAGCAAACAAGGACCGGATTTTAGCTAAAAATCAAAGAAGAGAGAAAAAGGAAGTAATAAGACACAATTTTTACGTGGAAAAACTCCGGTGATCGGAGAAACATCCACGGGTGGTTATATAATCCACGTAGCCAAAATCCAATATGAAGAAAGTAATTACAACCCTCGATCTCTCTTTCTCTCTTTTAATATTTTTTGTATCACTGTTGTGTCTGCTCTCTCGTCTATATGAGATTATGGGTCTATTTATACGTTTTATAGAACCTTAATCTTCCTTTTACAAGTAATACAGGATCTTTGTATTTAATTGTGATTTCGGTTACTTGCTTGAAGTAGATTTGTCTTCTTTCCTGTTTCGAAAGCTAGTAATGAGATTAAATGTGATTCTAGTAGCATAGTTCGATTAGGACTTATTTCCTTATAAGAATATAGACTTCTTGGAGAATCAGAAGTGTTCTCGGAGGAGGAACCCTTTATGTTAACATTCTCTTTCTTTAGAATCCTTCTTTAATAAGGAGCCTTTTGACTTGACTTGTGGACTACTCTCTAAGCTTCTTACTCGGTTGTCATGCTTATCCCGAGTATAATGTTAAGTATGCTGGTCCGAATGATGTCTCATGATCCGAGTGAAAAATGTCTTTTTATTCACCCCGAGTAAGTTTAATTGTTTTAGCTGATCCCGAGTAGGTCTTGCCTTGATACTTGTTTACTCGGGTTTCTTCTCCTTAATGACGCCTCGTAGGATGTTTCCTAAGTGCTTATTTGGACGTCCATCTGGCAACTTTCTCCCTCTTGTTGATAACGTGTATGCTTGGTGAAATTCACATACGACAAAAGGAAATATATAGGATTTTTTATTGATAGTAATCATTTTCATTAAATTTAGAATATTAACCTTTAATTAAAAAAATATATATAAGAGCTGAATATAATACTGAAGTGTTGAATATAAATTTTTAAAAAAAAATCATTAATGGTAAAGTCTTCTCATACCAAAGTTATTATAAGATATCATATAGATATTTTAATTTGTTTTGTAAAACATTTATTTGTTACCATTTATAAAAATAATTAAAATTCAAAAACATTTATTTTTAGAAATAATCATAATGTATTTAATGCATATTTAATACATTCTAAACAATTAAAAACTAAACTAAACTAAAAAGGTATATATAGATATAGACGAGTAATTTTTGTAAATAATGTATATAATCTATAATCTGGGGAAAATAGTAATAAAAAAAATATACCAAATATTTGATAAAATTTTAGGGTTTTGACTTATGAAATAATCGTATCAAAGATGACTTTTGAAATAATCGCATCAAAGATGAGTCAAAATGTATTTTTTTTTCAGAAACAACCTTAAGAAATTAAGGCCGTTATGGAAGAATCCGTCAAGTTACCAAGTCTGAATTATAAGAATTCCAAAACACCCTTGCATTATAATAAATGAAAACAGACAAAACAAAAAAGAGGATGCAAAAAAATGCAGTAAAAGGAACACAGTAAAATTGATCTAATTTTTTTTTTTATAAACCTTCTTGTAAATTCCTCGATTTTTTATTGGCTTATTTCGTTGACAACCACATTTTGGGATCAATATGTAAGGGTAGTTTAGGGTTTTATTGTTCGTAACCAAGCTCAAGCATCAAAGGTAAAATCACTTGCTTAACTTCATTGAAGAGATTTAGTGCACACACTCACACTCATGCATTTTATTTTAATTATCTTGCTTTCATGCTTATTTGTCCTTTTGTGTGCCTTATGTGTCCTATTTTTATTTGAGTGATTGAATGTATGTTACTGCCTTAAAGAGAGGATTTTTTCCTCTATACCGCGGTCTAGATCGCTCATTATGCAGTGCCCAGGCCGCGGCCGGTACATCGGTGCTTGGCAAAGGATTCGCGCTGTGTCTACCGAAGTCTATGCTTGTTGCCTAAGCCGTGATCTTCCAAGTGAAGTTTCACAGAGGATGCATGTTGTTCAGACCGCGGTCTGTGCACACTGCATGCAAAGCGGCCTACAGAGCGGCGTTGTCCAGACGATACACAGCTCTCTGTGCCGCGGTCTGGACACTTGCCTGGACCGCGGTACAGCCAGCGGTCCTGACGTGTTCTGGTTACCTTTCGCCCAAAATGACGCAGTTTCACTTTAGGCTTCATATATATACATCATCTTCTTCCCAACTCGTTTTTAAGAGCTTCAAAACCTATTTTTGAGAGAGAGATATTGTTCTTAAGAGAGAAAAGCTCAAAGAAGCCATTTTTACTCAACCCAACTTCATATCATGATCATCTAGCTTCATTCTAGGATCATTCAAGCATAAAGCATCATCTTTTTCTTGACTAGGTAACTTCTACATGCTCTAGACTTCATAGTTTTATTACAAAGATATGTTTGCCTAGGGTTTTAGTCTTTATTGCATATTAAATGCTTGTTTGAATGTTTAATTGCTTTTATGACGTGCTTGAGTATTGATTGTTGGTTGAGATGCATTAATTTGTGATAGCTAGCATTTAGGACACTTTTACCCTTCTAGCTAATTCTTCTTGCCTTTGCATTTAGAACATTGATATCTAGGATTTGCATTAATTGTCATTATTAATCCTAGATAAGCATGAATGTATTGACCTAGCATTTTTGCATATTGAATATTCTTGCATATTCACTTAGGTTGTCATTATCTCTTCATTGTTGTTTTAGCTTGTGGCTAAGTGGTTAGTGCACAAGGCTAGTGATCCAAAATCGCTATTAAGCCCCGTTGGGTAGAGTGAAAGGGTTAGTAACTGGAGGGTTAGATGGGAGATCAACCTAGGTTGTAAACTTTTACTCAATAGTGGATTTTGAGGATCGAAGGTGGTGCTCTAAATAGCCTGTGGTTTTTCCCATTTGGAGGGTTTCCACGTATATTTTTTGTGTTGTTATTGTTTTATGTTTGTTGTCATTTAATTGAGTATTTAAGTAGAATGAGGTTGAATTGTTAATATTGATTAATTCGTAAAATTGGTAATCTATCAAATTAAAACCTATTCACACCCCCCCCCCCCCTCTCTAGGTTATAGATACACACTTTCTAGGGAATTTCAATTGGCATCAGAGCCGGTGCCTAGATATACTTAGGTGATCCATGCATTGTGTGTGTCTTACCTTGTGCATTTTGTGTGTTGCATTACATTTGCATCTTCATATCATTCATTACCCTCAAACACAATGAGTGGAAACGGAAATAGTCATGAGGGAGCCTCAAGCACAAGACCCCCTTTGCTCTATGGGGTGAATTATGCTACTTGGAAGGGCAAGATGGAAGCCTATCTTTGCCAAATAGATGACTATGCTTGGATGGCTATTGAAGACGGTTATACTCCTCCAACAATGACCACTGACGATGGTGTAGAAGCTCCTAAGCCTAAGTCTAGTTAGAGTACTCAAGAGTTTGAAGCATCCAAGTGGAACAACAAGTCTATGCATGCCATTTTTTATGCCGTGGACGATAATCAGTACAAGCTAGTCCAAAACACTAGGATCGCAAAGGAGGCTTGGGACATTCTTCAAACGGCACATGAGGGAACCGAGGTAGTCAAGGACTCAAAGCTCCAAGTCCTTCAAATGCAGTTTGAGATGATTAGAATGGAAGAGCATGAATGTTTCAATGACTTCCAAATGAAGTTGATGGATATTGTCAACCAAAGCCATCAACTTGGTGAACCCTATTCAGATAGGAGAGTCAAGCAAAAGATTATGAGGTCACTTCCGTCAAGGTTCGAATCAAAAGTGACGGCACTTGAAGAGAATAGTGAGTACAAGAACATAAAGCCGAGTGAAGTCATTGGAAGACTTCTAGCTTATGAGTCTAGATGGAACACTTCACCCATACCTCTGAAAAAGCAAAAGAGCATTGCCTTGAAGACCACTAAGGTTGAAGAAGAGGAGGAGGACTCAGATGAAGAAATGACCCTCATGGTTAAAAGATTCAAGAAATTCATGAAGTTTGAAAGAAAAGGTTTTAGGTCAAAGGGGAAGGAAGTGAAAAAGAAAACTCCTTTCAAGAAGATTGAAAAGTTTCAAGAAAGTGACTCCAAGAAGGGCATTCAATGTTATGAATGCAGTGGCTTTGGTCATATTGCTCCAGAATGTGCAAACTTGAAGAAAAAGAAAAAGAAAAAGGGGAAGGCAATGGCGGCTACTTTGAGTGAGAGTGAAGACTTAGAAGAGGAAGAAAAGTCTTCGGATGATGAAGATCGAGTTACAAACTTCATTGCCTTCACAACATCTCATAATAGTAAGGAAGTTGTGAGTGACAAGGAAGAAGTAGATGACTCTAGTGATGAGAGTACCTCTTCTAACTCTAAGTTTAAGATTGATGAGGAAATGGACTATGTAGACTTCATAAAGTTTTTTGAAAAGTCTAGATTGAAAAAGAAGAATGAGGTTCAAGAGTTGAAAAAGAAGAATCTAGAGTTGACTTTCAAGATTACCAACTTGAGTGAGAAGGTAAAGAGTGGAAAAGAGTTAGAAGAGAGTTTAAAGTTGAAGCTTGTGATCACTCAGAAGAGTGAAGAAAACTTGAAGATTGAGCTTAAGGAAGCGAAAGAGTTGGTTGCCAAGATGACATCCGGAACCTATAGACTTGACAAGATACTATCATGTGGAAAGAGTCCTAGTGATAAAACGGGTCTAGGATATGTGGAAGGCAAGGATGCCACTTCCTTAAAGAATATCATCTTTGTCAATAGTCTAAAGGACAAAGAGGTTCAAGAGTCATACCAACATATGAGATCAAATGAGGTTGGTGAATCATCAAAGCAAGCACAAACAAAGTTTTAAGCTAAATCAAATTCACCAAAAGCTATAGCTCATCAAACAAGACCACAACCTCCAAGGAGCTCTCAAATTCAACAAAGAAGCTTTCACTCACAACCAAGAAGAGAAGCTAATGTGGCTCAACCGCAAAGGATGTTTCAAAGAAGAGATTCGGCTCAACACCAAAGGACAACTCAAAGGAGAGGGAAGTCTTCCATGTTTGCACAAGGATATGGTATGAATTCTTACTTTACTCCCATATGTCATTATTATGGTGTTGAAGGTCACATAAGACCGAACTGTTTTAAATTTATTAAGTTGTGTCGTTTTGAAAGCATGATTGAGAAGAATAGACTTAGAAGAGCCAAAATGCTTGCACCTAGGAATTTTAGAGCCAATAAACCTAAATCTCCTAGAAATGACAATGTTGCTACTAGGTGGACTAGAACAAATGAGTATGTTTGCCATGTGACCCAAGTGGTGTTCAAGGCGAAAGCGTCTAACACTTGGTACCTTGATAGTGGTTGTTCTAGGCATATGACCGGAAACAAGAGTTTCTTTGAAACTCTTGTGATGGAGGATGGTGGATTTGTCACCTTTGGTGATGGTTCACGTAAGAAGGTTCTAGAAAAAGGAAACATCTCCATCCCCGGTTTGCCCTCCTTGCCCAATGCTCTCTATGTAGATGGCTTACAAGCCAATCTCATTAGCATATCATATTTAAGTGATGAAGAGCTTTCGGTTATGTTTGGAAAAGTTGATTGCTCTATTCTAAGAGAAGATGGACATATTCTATTGAAAGGCAAAAGATCAAGTGACAATTGTTATTGTCTTGATTCTAATGGCATCTCTTGCACTTTGTCTATTTGTGATCAAGTTGAATTATGGCATCAAAGGTTAGGTCATATGAATTTTAAAGACTTGAAAGTTCTTGAGAGGTTGAAAGTTGTGAGAGGCCTTCCTCAGTTTGGAAATAAAATTGAGAGAGTTTGTGGACCTTGTCAACAAGGAAAGCAAACTAAGAGTGTGCATAAGAAGGGTAAGTATCTTGCCACTAAGGAGCCATTAGAGCTTCTTCATATGGACCTTATGGGTCCCATGCAAACCGAAAGTCTCGGTGGTAAAAAGTACATTTTTGTTTGTGTGGATGATTTTTCTAGATTTACTTGGACTTACTTTCTTAGAGAAAAATCTGAAATGTTTGATACTTTTAAAATGCTTTGCACTAAAATTCAAAATGAGAAGGATTCTCACATAAAATGCATTAAGAGAATTATGAGTGATCATGGGAGAGAATTTGAAAATGTTTGCTTTGACATTTTTTGTGATAGTCTTGGAATCTCTCATGAGTTCTCGGCTCCTCGAACTCCTCAACAAAATGGGGTAGTAGAGAGAAAGAATAGAGTCCTCCAAGAGATGGCCCGTGTGATGTTGCATAGCAACAATGTGCCTAGGAACCTTTGGGCTAAAGCTGTCAATACGGCTTGTTATATAAGAAATAGGGTTTTTCTTAGGCCCGGGACTAGGCAAACCTCCTATGAATTGTGGAAGGGTAGGAAGCCAAATGTTAGCTACTTCCACTCTTTTGGAAGCAAGTGCTACATTCTAAATGACCGTGATCAACTTGGCAAGTTTGATGCTAAGAGTGATGAGGGGATTTTCATTAGCTATGCCTTAAATAGTAAGGCCTATAGAGTTTTTAATTTGAAGACACGAAGTGTTATGGAATCATCTAATGTGGTCATAGATGATTGTAGGCCTAAGGCTAGTAACCATGTTGAGGAGATTAGTGTGGTTGATGATACTCCTTTGGTGAAGATTAATGAGATTTCTAGTAATGAGAAATAAAAGCTCGAAAAAAGGGTCACTCAATCTCTTGATAGAGATCCTACTTTGGACTCTAAGGAACCCGCTCCTTGGGTTAGGCATCTCCACAACAAGAGTGACATTCTTGAAAATATGAATGCGGGTGTGAGGACTAGACATCAATTAGCAAATCAAATTAGTTACACTTGCTAAACCTCTCAAATTGAACCCAAAAAGGTAGATGAAGCTTTAAGTGATGAGTTTTGGGTTCTTTCTATGCAAGAAGAGCTAAACCAATTTGAAAGAAATGAGGTTTGGACTCTAGTTCCTAGGCCTAAGAACACTAATGTAATAGACACCAAGTGGGTCTATAGGAACAAATCAGATGAGGATGGCAACATTGTGCGGAACAAAGCTAAACTTGTTGTAAAAGGATACTCTCAAATTGAGGGTATCGACTTTGAAAAGACTTTTGCTCCTGTTGCCCGTTTAGAGTCCATTAGGCTTCTCTTATCCATATCTTGTGTTCACAAATTTAAATTGTATCAAATGGATGTTAAGAGTGCCTTCCTTAATGACTTCTTGCAAGAGGAAGTGTTTGATGAGCAATCTAAGGGGTTTGTGGATCCTCACCACCCCATTCATGTTTATCGCCTCAAGAAGGCGCTATATGGGTTGAAACAAGCATTGAGGGCTTGGTATGAGCGCCTCACTCTTTATCTTGTTGACAATGACTACTCTAGAGGTAGTGTTGACAAGACTTTGTTCATCAAGTGTACTAAAGATAAGCTATTCATAGCTCAAATTTATATTGATGACATCATTTTTGGATCCACCAACAACTTGAAAGTTCAACAATTTATTGATGTCATGACTCATGAGTTTGAAATGAGCATGGTTGGTGAACTCAATTACTTCCTAGGTTTGCAAATCAAGCAAATGCATGATGAGATCTTCATATCCCAAGCTAAGTATACCAAGAACCTAGTGAAGAAGTTTGGCCTTGAGAATTCCAAGCATTGTGACACACCAATGAGTACCACTTTGAAACTTAGCAAGGATGCTAGTGGAAAATGTTTGGATCAAAGTCTATATCGTGGCATAACAGGGAGCTTGCTATACTTGACTACTAGTAGGCCCGATATAGCTTTTGGTGTTGGTGTTGGTATATGTGCTAGGTACCAAGCCAATCCCAAGGAATCCCATCTCTCCTCTGTGAAGAGAATCATTCGATATGTGAATGGGACATCCAATTATGGGATATGGTACTCTTTTGACACTAATGCTAGTTTAGTTGGCTTTAGTGATGCAGATTGGGCAGGTACTTGTGATGATAGGAAGAGTACATCGGGCAGTTGCTTCTTCCTAGGGAACAATCTCGTGTCTTGGTTTTGCAAGAAGCAAAATTCCATCTCATTATCTACAGCCAAGGCCGAGTATATAGCAGCTGGGAGTGATTGCACACAACTTCTTTGGATGAAACAAATGCTTGTGGATTATGGCTTTGAGCAAGGTACTCTAACCCTTTATTGTGATAACATGAGTGCCATCAATATTTCAAAAAATCCTGTCCAACATTCTAGAACTAAGCATATTGACATTAGGCATCATTTCATAAGGGAGCTAGTTGAGAGCAAATGCATTGCACTTGAACATGTTGGCACAAATGATCAACTAGCGGATTTGTTTACAAAACCATTAGATTTAACTATGCTTAAATCTCTTAGTAGGTCTATTGGGATTTGTCATATGCATTGATGGGTTTTGGTGGTTGACCCCATATGGGGAGCTCAAGCAAAGAGAGCGAACTTGCATCTTAATAAGCAAATAATTGTTCAATTTTGTCCTCTTTAATTAATTGCTTGAGTATCTTGGATGCATATATTATTATATGTCTTTTTATTGTGTTTTTGTCTTATTTGAAATGCATGTCTCATTTATGTTCAAACATGTATTTTTGGACTAGGAAACTTGATTGGGAAGTACATTTGATTGGCCCAAAGTTTATCTCCATGCTTGTGAAAACTTAATCTTGACATGCTTAAAATGTTATGCATGATGAATTTATTGAATGCTTACAAAATGATTGCAAATCTGTGTGCATGTGTCTTTTGAGACTTCATTCAATAAGGATATTGTATCCATTTCAAGATTTTCACATTCCTATAGTCTCTCTCTCTTTACTTATTGAACAATGCTACTATCATACGGGCATCTTGCCTGAAAAAATCTAATAGGGCGCAATATCCGCTCATGTATTGTTCAACTTGTAAAGTTTGATAGTTGCTCTTATGTTTTTGGTTGAACTATATCTTGTTTTCCATTGTCAGTTTGGTGCAAATTGGTTTGACTTCTCTTGGAACCTCATGTGTTATTTTCCTTTGCCAAATACCATGCTTTTGGAAGTTGATGTTGCATGTAATTCATTCAAGGCAATCTTTTGCACATGTTCCAATTAATAAAACTTCCATGAATTTCTCTCTCTCTTAATTATCCTGCATAAAGTTGTTGTATATGATTATGCATTTACATTGCAAATATCTCTTTTTGCTACCGCATCCTGGTGGGGAATACTCATTTGCCTATCTTGTGACAAAAAGAGGGAGTAGTGTTGGATTTAGGGGGAGTTGATATTGGCATGTTTTAAGGGGAGATTGACCTATTGTGAGGGAGTTGACCTATTTAGGGGGAGCATTTACTTTGTGCATTGTTGATTGCATGTTACTTGTTTCTTTTTCATGCAATTTGCACTTGTTTTTATTTTTCTTGATCCCTCTCATACACTTGTCTTGGAAAGTGTAGTTCTTTGTTTTGTAGGGATGATCATGCTACAAGAGATGAAAGATTTGAAGATTTAACTTTAGGTATCTCCTGTAACATAGAATGGTTGTTTGTTGACCTCTTGTTTATTTCTTGTTATTTGTTATGAGGATACCTTGTGAGTGAGTGGTTTTGTCACGAAATAGCCAAAATGGGATATTGTAAGTTCCTCGGTTTTTGATTGGCTTATTTCGTTGACAACCACATTTTGGGATCAATATGTAATAAGGCTTTATTGTTCGTAACCAAGCTCAAGCATCAAAGGTAAAATCACTTGCTTAACTTTAATGAAGAGATTTAGTGCACACACTCACACTCATGCATTTTATTTTAATTATCTTGCTTGCATGCTTATTTGCCATTTTGTGTGCCTTGTGTGTCCTATTTTTATTTGAGTGATTGAATGTATGTTTGTGCCTTAAAGAGATGATTTTTTCCTCTATACAATGGTCTAGACCGCTCTTTGTGAAGTGCCCACACCGCGGCCTGCACAGTGGTGCTTGGCAAAGAATGTGTGCTGTGTCTACCGCGGTCTATGCTTGTTGCCTACTCCGCGATCTCCCAAGCAGAGTTCACAGAGGATGCATGCTGTCCAGACCGCAGTCTGTGCACGCTGCATGCACAGTGGCCTACAAAGTGCCGTTGTCTAGACGATACACTGCTCTATGTGCCGCGGTCTAGACATTTGCCTAGACCGCGGTACAGCCAGCGGTCCTGACGCGTTTTGGTTGCCTTTCGCCCAAAACGATGCAGTTTCACTTTAGGCTTCATATATATACATCATCTTCTTCCCAACTCATTTTTGAGAGCTTCAAAACCTATTTTTGAAAGAGAGATATTGTTCTTTAGAGAGAGAAGCTCCAAGAAGCCATTTTTACTCAACCCAACTTCATCTCATGATCATCTAGCTCCATTCTAGGATAATTCAAGCATGAGGCATCATCTTTTTCTTGACTAGGTAACTTCTACATGCTTTAGACTTCATAGTTTCATTACAAAGACATGTATGCCTAGGGTTGTAGTCTTTATTGCATATTAAATGCATGTTTGAATGTTTAATTGCTTTTATGACATGTTTGAGTATTAATTGTTGGTTGAAATGCATTAATTTGTGATAGCTAGCATTTAGAACGATTTTACCCTTCTAGCCAATTCTTCTTGCCTTTGCATTTAGAACATTGATATCTAGGATTTGCTTTAATTGTCATTATTAATCCTTGATAAGCATGAATGTATTGACCTAGAATTTTTGCATATTGAATATTCTTGCATATTCACTTAGGTTGCCATTATCTCTTCATTGTTGTTTTAGCTTGTGGCTAAGTGGTTAGTGCACAAGGCTAGTGATCAAAATCTCTATTAAGGCTCGTTGGATAGAGTGAAATGGTTAGTAACTAGAGGGTTAGACGGGAGGTCAACCTAAGTTGTAAACTTTTACTCAATAGTGGATTTTGAGGATCGAGGGTGGCGCTCTAAATAGCCCGTGGTTTTTCCCATTAGGAGGGTTTCCAAGTATATTTTTCATGTTGTTATTGTTTTATGTTTGTTGTCATTTAATTGAGTATTTAAGTAGAATGGGGTTTAATTGTTAATATTGATTAATTCACAAAATTGGTAATCTATCGAATTAAAACCTATCCACCCCCCCCCCCCCCCCCCCCGCCTCTCGGTTATAGATACACACTTTCTAGGGAATTTCACTTCTTCTTGTCCTTTCACATTCACAAAATACTCCAAAGTACAAAACACCTATAATCAATCTCTTATTTACAATAAGCTGGACGCTAGAGTTGACCAATGTTTTTAATATGAAAATATTTACATATTCGTATCATAAATTCTTGCTTTTGTGAACTTATTAGCACTCAAGAAATTGAGGACCTTTTCTGACAGTGACAACTTGACCATAATTGATCCCAAAAGGCTGACTCCTCATCGAAAACCCTAATTTACAAATCAGCACACAAAGACATAAGTTAATTTACACATTATAACATAGTAATATTATAAATGCAAATTTTATAAGGAATGGAGAAAAGGGTACTGACAAAGAAAAATAAAATAGGAGAAAAATATGGATTACAACGTTTTTTTTTAAGTTTGCATTGAATAGCTAGAGTGAGAAAGAGAAATAGGGAGGACCATAAGAAGGTTGAAATGGATCAAATAATATGAGTAGTCGGCTATATATAGAAAAATATTAGAGAGGAGCATAATAGTGTATTGAATTCTTTTTTAGACTCCTCATACTACTGTTTATAATAAGTATGTAACTAATTAACAATATATATTACTTATCAAAAAAATTGACAATATATATTAAATAAGGCAGTTCATATTATGCAAGGGAGATGAATCAATAAGAGATCATTTAATGTCAAAACTCCACCAATTATTAGATAGATGTTATGAGTTAATAAGGACTGATTCAAATTAAGAAACTGATAAGGAAATAAATTCTAGACTTAAAATATTGAAATTAAGGAGTATAATAATAATAATAATAATAATAATAATAATAATAATAATAATAATAATAATAATAATAATAATAGACAAATTAACTAATTAACGATTAAATTTTAAAAAACTAATTAATGGCTCAATAATAATAGACAAATCAACTAATTAATGATTAAATTTTAAAAAACTAATTAATTGCTCAATTATAGGAGATTTATATATAGATATATAAATATAAATGAATATATACCATTTAAGTCCAAAGATTCCCACGGCGACACGTGGTGCTATGATGGTTAGCTTTTATATATTATATGAACATATTAATAATTAAATTAATTAAAGAATTAGATTATTTAATTAATGAATTAATAATTAATAATTAAATTTGAGATTGCATATTCAAATCAAGATTGAGACAAAGATAAAATAATTATATTGTTTTATTCTTAATAAGTCTACGTCAACTAGGGTTAGGTGGGAGTTAAAATCTTACTTTACCTAATAATTATTCTTTTAAATGTTTAGATAAATATTTGGAAAAGGATATATATATATATATATATATATATATATATATATATATATATATATATATATATAACTAGAAGACAGACTAATTGTGAATTAGTGAACCAAATACACAGAGCAAAAACCCTAGAAAGTCTTGGGTTAAAATTCAGCCAAGGAAAGAAAGAAAAAAATAATAATATTGTCTTCCTCTTGTGCAACCAAACTCATTTAGAAGAAAAAGAAGTTTTTCTTCAAGCCTCTACATCCTTCTGTACGATCCTTGAAGATCGTGACGCACTCATAAGCAGTTGCCAGATCGAGCGAGGAAGACTTGGTGGTTCGAAATCGGAATAAAAACTTAAAGAAACGAAGGAGTATGTCTTCAAGGATATGACCTAATTCTCTTTATCCATTTTATATATTGTTTATTGTTTACAAGCTGCATAAATAATTTAAAAACCCTTTTTATGATACGCAACATAAATCTAGGTTCCTACACATAAAGTGTGTAGGTTTACAGATCCAAACCCCATAAAGGCATGACATTTGCACTTCATGAATTCCCCCTAAACAACTGATAGTACTCAAATCAATCTACAACATGCATTTCAAATAATCCATCAACTTATGAGCAATCAAGGGATGCTAAATTAATTTAATCCTAAAATTACATTAATCTACTCCTAACCTCAATCATGAACATATACCAATTTCTACTCTACATGAACATGAATGTAAGGATAAGAGCTATCCTTGAACATGCATAAGAGTTGGCATACATACTTAATACAAGTCAAGTGTAAAATTATAAAGCAATTGTATGGGGCATAACTAGGAGAAATCAAATACAAGTCAATCAAAAATTAGGAGAAATTGATCGATAGATATAAAATCTTTCAATTTCAGGATGAGCATGATGAAACTGAAGTTAAGATTTGGGAAAACAACACTAGTAGAAAAAAAGATCTAGACTACAAGTGAAACATCATTACCAATAACGGACCAACAAAACTGATAGAATTTACATGAAAAGCGGTTTGGACATAGTGGAACAATCATCCATAGCAAAGACAAAATCATGAATCTTCTTAGAGGAAGGAATTCTAAAAAAAATCCAAAATCTCATCCTCTGAAACCATCAAAGGGATCACCCCATCGATAACCGAGAGATCTCTAACCACCAGGGAAGGATTAGAAGCAAAAAGAGAATAATAATAGCCAACGATAAGGTCTTTGATCACAACCCGATCATCGAAAAGAACTCCATCAATGAAGAGGGAAGACAAGACATTTTAGTGCTGACGCTTGATGGAAGCATGAAAGAACGCGGAATTACGATCCCCACCTTGAAGCCACTTCATCGAGATTTATCTCAAAGAAAGCTCTGTTGCCTGTATAATAAAGCATCCACCTTATGATGAACATGTTATTCGCCTAACAAACGGTCCTTAGAAAAACCCTCATCACCAATCTAAAGTTGAATAGATTGAAGCTTGACTATCTTTCTATTGATCTCAGAATTAAGATCCCCGAACACTTCCTAGTTCCAAGATTTGAGAGCCCTCTTCAAACACTTCAGCATAAGAATAACCATATAAGGGGGTTGTAGGGAAAAATCGGTTCAAAACTCGGTGGAAGCGTAGAATGAGTATTTAGTATATTTAATTTTTTTTCCCTTTAATAGAAAGAACCTGTTTATAGCCAAATTGGGCTAAGGACCAAAGGAAAATTTTTCACTCTCCTAGCCAGGGTCCAAATCCGAGATTAACTAACATGGTACCGAGGTTCCCAGAGTCGAGCTATTGAACAACTCCGTAGAAGCGAGGAAAGGTCATCGCAACCTAGGAACACCCCAGGTGAAGCCTGACATGATCAAATCGAGCTCCTTACACCGAAATAAGGACCCAAGGCAAGACCGATACAGTACGATCCCGGCTCCTAGAGGTCAAAATTACCCCAGAAGCCCGCCACCCTTTCCAAACACAGAGAGAGACCTATAAGGCATCAAGCCCTTACTACAGTTGTTAGGATTATGCTCAATAGCAAGAGTAAAATAATGTATTTGAAAATCTTTTCATATTAATAAAGTGATTTCTAGTTTAACAAATCTTATAGCATTTATAGTTTAATTATTATAATTGTCATAAGTAAATAATCATAAGGTCAAAAGGCTATGAGAAAATAAGAATTGTTCATACATCTAGATATGTATGAGGTAGACACAATTCTTTAGTTAGTCTTGAATAATATTCATAACTTAAGATAAAGGTTGGGCACCTTTATCTTGTTAAAGTTGTAGATTCTCTTGCTAGCATATGAGTGAGATCAAATGTGTTATGATAAATCTAAAATCATCAAAGTGTGGTGTTTTTGAGCAAAAGAATCTAGTGCACTAGGTGCATTGAATAGGATCACAATGAAATACTTTATCTATAACCGTCAGTGGATACAAGTTTTCATTTGAAGACAATCAGAGAGTCTATCTCAATCCTAAGATAAATGATGGACTTATGGTTGCAAGTGTTATCATTTGAGCTATCAATGAGTACGATTATATAGCATAGTCTATCCTCGATAGTTTGGTGGTATTCATTTGTTAATCGATAGAGGACTTTATTTATAGATATGGAAATCGTGGCTCCATTTATTAAATGAGAGTAGAATATTATCATATGGATGTTTTGAGGTATTGGATATTAAATCTTAACGTTAAGTTTTCAATATTGTCTATTGAAACATGGCTTCTGGACAAGTCAAAATATCCAAGTTCAAAATGTGGTCATATGAGTAAATATGGTAACTTGGAGAGCTATAGGCGGTCTATGAGCTCTTGGCGATTACTGGTATTCTTCACGAGGATACACTTTCTCCAATAAGGTTGTCTAGGGTATGAATGAGTAACATCAACTTATTCTATCTTCATTTAAGAGTTTAATTTTAGTTCTTTAGTGGAATAAACTAAAAATAAATAGATCGGACCTAAGTCAATCACTTGTTGATTGTGATTGGGTTGTGTCTATTGGAGCTTAAATTTAGATAGCCTGCCAAGATCCCCAATCCACACGAACTTGCATGGATCACTTGATATATTCTACCGGACCAATTTAGGGGTCCATCTAGAACTGTATTAATGCATGTGAACTTGTTTCTTTTTGTAAGAATAGGTCTAGTTCACAAGTGGACTTTTTATAAAGGTCCAATGGATTTAATAAAATAAGAAAAATAATATATGGCTCATATATATGGTATGGGCGGCAAGGCTATTTACAATAACTTAATTATATTATTTTTATTTTATTATTTAATTAAATGGAAATTAATTAATTTATTGATTAATTAATTATTTAATTAAAAGTCAAAATCTTTTCCTTGTAGGAGATGGTCTCCTAAAATTATACTATTGTTGGTAGTATAATTAATATTAAAGACTATATTTGATAAGTAGATAAATAAAATGAATCACTTATCTAATCAAATTAGGAAGTCTTTAATATGGTTACAAATACACTATTGAGTTGGATTAGGAGTCTTGGTGTAGGATAGAATTCATTTAGTAAAAGGATTCTTAACCACCAAGTAAATCCATCTAAAGAAAAGATTCTTAACAACCAAGTAATTCCTTATTAGGAAAGGATTTATGATCCTAATATATTTCGGCCAGCTCATATATATATAAGAGGATATAATTCCTTTAAGAAAACGATTCTTAACTAGAAAAAAAATCCACCTAAGAAAACGATTCTTGCCAACCAAGTAAATCAATCTTAGGAAAGGATTTGTGACCCTATGTTTATACCCTTGTGAATTTCGGCTAGCCCAATGATTCTTTGAGTAAAATTTCGGCCAACCTAAGTTTTTTCTAAGAGATAAGTTTGCTTGGCAAGAGAGAATTTTGAGAGAGAAAAAATTAATGTTTTACTCAAGACAAAATTCAATCAACTCTAAGTTATAGGGTGTGGAATTCGGCCAAGGAGAAAGAAGAAAAGAGAAAAAGAGAAGGATTTTGTTTTCAATAGTACACTAGTATCCTTTACATCAAAAGGGTTTTGTGTACAACATCGAATCAAGGTTCACACGAGTTTCAATCAAATTGATTGATAATTCACAAGTGGCCGGACGTTCTTGATTTTTCTCTTGGAGGATATTTGTAACTAACAAAGAAATAGATTTTGTTTGTTTCCATCCTCAGGTATACAATTTGAAGAAATGGAGCCCACACTCCTAGGTGATTCACATTCGTGATTTGATTAGAAGGTCTTACGAAATCAATTCAGCGCTTGTTCAATCGTCACGAGAAAAGGTACGACACTTTTATATATATATATATATCAATTAATCTAGGGTTAAGGTTCTTGTTATTAAAAGGGAAAAATTTTACTTATACGCAAACCTTAATTTTATTAAATTTTCTCATGCTTCCGTTGCGAGGGGTTTTATTTTCCCTACAATAGTATCTCTCTGCCTCACCAAGGGAGGAAGCAAATCTATCTAGGCAGGTAGGAGGAAGCTCACAGAAGCTCCATCATCGCTAACATGGTCATTTCAAGCTCTAAAAGGGACCTGGAAAGGTCGGATCGAGCTCCTAATATCAAGACAAGAGTACAAATCTACCTCGCCTTTCGAACAGAGAGCGCCATATTCTTAGACCTCCATGATGTATCTAATCAGGGTAATACACAGGATCACCTTCACTCTTTAAATTACATTGAAACACTGCGTACGTGTAGGGTAAGTGACAAACTTATCTTCATCTAAGATATACTTTAATCCGTTATTAAGCCAAAGTCAATGACATTTAAAATGCATATCCCGACAGATAAGGAGGGATTTAATTCAGAAAATAATGGCAGGAGAGTCACGAGTTTAACCTAGTTGGACTATGTATAAATAAGCCCGAGCATGCACGAGTAAGGGAGTTCAACAACACACAGAGCTAGAGATATATAGGAATGAGTTTTGACTCGGCCTAAATTGTGTGATCAGAACATGACCACCATAGCAATCTATATCTCGATAGGCACGAAGCCACCGCACCTATTGTACTCATGAATAACTAGGAGAATTTGAACGACTACTATATACACCATATAACTCAATAATAAATTAGTGTCATTTTCCCTTGCATGTTTCAGTATTTCGTGTTGTCATCATTTCCACCATTAAATATACGAACCAGGCATCAAAGGTACCAACCCCAGCCGTCACCTCCATGGTAGTGGACTCGAGGGTGCTAATGGAAATTCCTTACCCCGAGTAAATTTTTGGTTAATACTTTCTGGCACTGTCTGTGGGGACACCAGTACCCAATTAACCAAACCAAAAGTTTACGTGTTTACTATTTTACAAGAATTATAAGGATGTGCTCTTCCAAGGGACGCCCCGAGGCATCGGGATAACCTTCTACTGCATCGACACGAAAGGCTCCAATTGAGGGTAGGAAATTTGGGCACCATAGCCAAGCTCTGGCCCAGCCAACCGCTGCGCGGGCTCTTGGGCCTCCTATGATAATCCAGTCCATGCTCGACCAACAAGTAGTGGCATTCATGGAAAACGTCCGCCTTCGCCTGCTTATTGAGGGCATCGTAACCCAACAATTAAATCCCAACGCTTAGGGAGTGTCGAGTAGGCTCTGAACCAGGTAGTCGGCCTTCGGCGGATTGAGACCTCCCTTTCCAAAGCCAGTCAGCGATAGGGCAGGGCCTCAACCCTCAATTCGGGATAGGCTAGGACCCATGCCTCCAGTTTCTGGCAGGTCATCGTGTTATCAATCCAGGTAAGTCAAATTAGTAGCAGACGACTTGCCACTGGAGCAGCAAAAAGCTCCCCGTCCGGCAGCCTCAAGAAGGGAAACCCGAGCTATAGAAAAAGGTAGCCAGTAAAGCCCACGAGTAGATCTCGTTAGTAAAGAATACCGGGTCGAGGTCTCCAATTCATCGGAGGGATCTGACAGTGAGGGATCTGTGGTCGATTCAAAGAAGCATGGGAACAAGCGCTTGAGGGATACAGCAGATGAAGAAGGAGAAAAGTAAGGAGGCCAGAAAGGATCCCTTGAGCAAAATGAATGCTCCATTTACCAAGAGGATCCAGGACGTTGAGATTCTACCGAAATTCAAAATACCGGCAGACAAGTTCTCTGGCACAAAGGACCCCTTGAGCCACCTGGAGTGCTTCGTCTAGCAAATGGAAGTCCATAATTCAACCAAGGCCGCCATGTGCAGGATGTTCCCAACCACCCTGACTGACTACGTAAAGACTTGGTTCAGGAAACTGCCCACTGGTAGCATAGATTCATTCACGAAGTTATCAACCAACTTCTGCTCAAAACTCCAATGGGTCAAACCGCGTCCAAGGAATCCCATACACCTTAAATATGTTGCACCGGATTGAGGTAAAGCACTCTGATCATATGTGCAGTGTTTTCACAAGGATGTCATCCCGATGTGAGTCTTCACCAAGAAAGAGACCCTCTTCAACTTCCAACAGAACCAATGGGAGGGCAAGCTCTTTTGATCCTTCGCCAAGCGACCTCTAGAGACCTACCAAGTAGCCTATGATCGGGCTCTTGAGCATGTCGAGATTGACAAATAACTCAAGTCAAAATGGAGCATGACAACATGAGAATGTCGAAGCGCCAGAAAAAGGAAGCTCTCAGACCAGAGCTGGCTCAAAAAAACCAGAACAAACCTTCTAACAGGTCAACGTACCAGTTACCCGCTTCCCAACCTAGGCAAGAGAGGTATCCTGCGAGATGAACCCCTCCACAAGCTTCGCCTCCTAAAAGGACTATAGCCCTGTTACACAAGATGAAAAAGGGTATGATCACTACACCCCTTTAAACGTATCTCGAGAAATAATCTACCTCGCAATTCGGGACAAGGGGCTACTCCAAAAGCCTGCACCCATGAAAGCTCTGGCAGACAGGAGGAATAGGTACAAATACTGTAACTTTTATAAAGACGTAAGGCAAAACACTTCAAAGTGCTATAACTTTTGTAACCAGATTGAGGCTTTGATAAGAGGAAGATGTTTAATAGAATTCTTACAGCAGGTCAGGGACAACATCCAGATTGGAAAGGAGGTACAAGTAGAGATCTGTGACCATGCTGAGAAGGGGAAAGGGGAACAGAAGGATCTGATGCAACAAATCCAAGTGATTCACACTATCAGTAGGGGCCCACCCTGGCTGGCACCACTAATAGTTCCAATAAAAAACATGCAAGGAAGATTCCCCGTGTTGATGAAGGCTAGGGTATCTTCAAGGTTGACCAAGCCCGACTGGCCTATCCAAGTCAACACATATTATAATCACCAAGGCTGATGCCTACATCACTGTGCAGCCTCATAACGATCCATTGGTGATCACGGTACAGATTGCTAAATGTGTGGTTCACCGCGTGCTCATTGATAAAGGCAGTAGTGTAGGCATCCTCTTCAAAGACACTTTGGAGAAACTGAATTTGAAGTAGTGGTGTTACAATAGCTGCACAACTCCGCTGTATGGATTCAAAAGGGATTTGATCATACCTATGGGATTAAAGATCCTCCCGTTGATCGCTGGAACCGCTCCCCATCAATAAAACATTATGACAGACTTCGTTGTGGTTGACACCCCGTCGGCCTACAACGCGATACTAAGGTATGAGAAGTACGTGGGGAACAGCAAGCGACCAGAAAACGCTATACAGTGTCAGCCAATCCATAAGCTTTTGCAAAACAGTTCACGCAAGTAGTGACCATCCAAGATATGGAAGCACCAGGTGTAGGGAAAAATGGTTCAAAGCGCAACGGAAGCGTGAAAAAAAAATTAATAAAATTAAGGTTTGCGTATAAATAAAAACTTTTCCTTTTAATAACAAGAATCTTAACCCCATATTAATTGATATATATATATAAAGTATCGTACCTTTTTTTTCGTGACGATTGAACTAAATTGAATCCGTAAGATCGTCCAATCCAATCACGAACGTGAATCACCTAGAAGTGTGGGCTCCCTTTCTTTAAATTGTATACCTAAGGATGGAAACAAACAAATGTTTAGTGGAAGATGATTCTTCACCCTGGATAGTTGATTCGGGGGCCACTAATCATGTTTGTTCTTCTTTGCAGTTGACTGATTCTTGGACACAGCTAGAGGAGGAAGCCTTCTCAATGCGTGTGGGGTCAGGGGATGTCGTATCGGCCAAAGCAGTGGGAGCAATAAGATTTCAATTTTGTAATAATAATAGTTTTTTATTATTAAACAATGTTTTTTATACTCCTGGATTTACACGGAATTTGATTTCCGTTTCTAAGTTGTTAGAACAAAAATATTATGTTTCTTTTAATAATAAGTATGTTATTATAGGAAAGAATGGTCTGAATATTTGTTCAGGAATTAATGAAAACAATTTGTATGTGTTAAGACCGTTAATACATACTACACTGCTCAACACCGAAATGTTTAAGGTTGAAAAACCAAAAACTAAATGACATAAGATTTCTCCAGATAATGACACGTATCTCTAGCATCTAAGGCTTGGTCATATCAACCTTGACCGGATAGACAGATTAGTAAAAAGCGGACCTTTAAGTGAGTTAAAGGTTGGCACCATACCTGTCTGTGAATCTTGTCTGGAAGGTAAGATGACTAAGAGACCTTTTACTGGAAAATGACTTAGACCTAAAGAACCGCTAGAGCTTATACATACAGACGTCTGCGGACCAATGAATGTTAAAGCTAGGGGAGGTTATGAGTATTATGTCACCTTTATAGATGACTACTCAAGATACGGATACGTCTACCTGATGCAACGAATGTCGGAAACATTTGAAAAGTTCAAAGAATTCCAAGCTGAAGTTAAGAATCAATTAGGTAGGACTATCAAGTAACTACGATCGGATCGTGGAGGTGAGTAACTTGACCAAGAGTTTGAAGACTTCATGGTCGAGCATGGGATAGTTTCCTAACTCACAGCTCCCGGTAAACCTCAGCAAAATGGTGTAGCGGAGAGGAAAAATAGAACCCTAATGGAAATGGTGAGATCTATGATTAAATCTTGTTTAGTGGAAGATGATTCTTCACCCTGGATAGTTGATTCGGGGGCCACTTATCATGTTTATTCTTCTTTGCAGTGGACTGATTCTTGGACACAGCTAAAGGAGGGAGCCTTCTCAATGCATGTGGGGTCAGGGGATGTCGTATCATAGCAAAGGCAGTGGCGACTGACCGATCCCCGGGAACTCTCACGCGTGATCGTGTGACAAAGCGTAGCTCTCCGCCCAGGGGATTCTTAGAAGAGTGCTCTGATAGGTATCTGTGGGTGTCACCCCAAGGAGTCGGCACCGTGCCCACACCCGAGAGATGGGAATTGGTACCAACAATTGGTATCATAGCCAATTTTATTTTCGGAACAGTAAATTGTTTTCGATGCTCATGTATGTATGATTTTGTAGGCACGATTTAAATTGACTGTATGATGTTTTTGTGTGTATATTAATTTACAAAAACATGATTGATCGTTAATTATATGGTACTGTGGATTTAGGGTTTATGGGCTGTATAATTTTTTTTTATTATATTTTTTTAACTATTATTGGATTGTAAAAAAAAATGTAACCTATGTTGAAGATCTGGAAAAATCGTGAAGAAAGATTTATGAGAGGAATCGAGGTGACCTGAAGAGATTGGAAGACTTGGAAATTACAAGAAGACCAAGGAATGCCTTGGGGGTATTTTTGTAATTTTATATTCTAATTTTTTTAGGTTAAATAATCCACTGTACTCGATCAATTAATGTATGCTTTATATTATATGATGATAAAAAGCATTGTCATGCATACGTATGTCATTTAGATTAGAAGTGCCTACACAAATATATTTGATATGTCATACATGCATCATAGCCTATATTTTATGTATATTTTTTAATGTGATTAAAATGGATAAATACATAAATTGGCTATGAAACTGGGATTAGTTTTTAAATTGTTAAAAAAACTTGGCAATTCTCATTAATATTAATCTAGTTGTTAAAGAGTTTAATAAGTTAGATTAATAGGGTCAGTTATAGTAATTAGGATTAATTTGATTAATTGCCTAATTATAAATTAACAGAAAATTGTGTTAGAGTTTTAATAGTTAAAACTTGGTAAACGCTTTCATAATCATCTGAGCTTAGTAAATAGTTTACAAAGACTTAGATTATTCACTAATATATTAGATTTTTAATTGTTAAAAATCATTAATAATTTATTAGTAAATTAGAAATTGTTTCTAATAATGAATTAGTTAATGCACTAGATAACTTGATTAAAGTTAGCCGTTTGATCCTGTAGAGTCTAGGTGCATTAACGGATAATAGAAAACCCTAGTTTTAAAATAGTGAGTGGGAGAGGGATATATGACATATATATCTCGCGGTCTCCATCATTAGTTCAACACCGTGAGATCCGAGTGGGGCCTCGTGACGGCTTTGCTTTCGTCCTCCCTAAGGAGGGTTTCCACAAAGGTCAATACCAAGGTTGACTTCCTAACGGATAGGATTTCTAAGGGTATTTCGGGATTGACCGACCCTAAGGTGGTAATTCTCGAGTTAAGCTCATGAGATCTGAAATGGTGGGTTACAATCACGAAGGTTTTGATTAAGTTTGTTAATTAAAAACCTGACTAAACGATGGTTGAGTGATATGGAATAAGAGTTATTCTAGAATATCATTTGATTGAGAATGTCTCGGTCCAACATGCAAAGATTTGACCGACCCTAAGGAGGCACTTTTTTATGGTATGTTGGATTGTCGTGGTATAGTAACTATTTTTAGGGTAGTTCTAGTTCGTTAAACATGTTCAGGCATCATGTTTAAATTTATACCAAAGCACTCGCACTTGTTTTAAATAAATGACTGAATGAATGTTTTATTTATTTCAGCAATGTCTTCTGCATTGCTTCAAATTCTCGGAAACGACAAATTAACTGGTGATAACTACACAAAGTGGAAACTTAATATTAATACAATTTTGGTCACCAAAGACCTCAAATTTGTGCTTACGGAGGAATGTCCTCCAGTGCCTACTGACAATGCCACACGAACTGTTCGTGAGGCATACCAGCGATGGGTCTCATCTTATGAGAAGGCCCGAACATATCTGTTGTCATCTATGACAGACGTGTTTGTCACAAAGCATGAAGCAATGACTTCAGCATTCGAAATCATGGAGTCATTGCAAGCTATGTTCGGGCAGCCCTCCGAGCAAAAGCGACATGAAGCTGTTCGTTCCGCTATGCTAGCTTGCATGAAGGAAGGAACGTCAGTTCGGGAACATGTCCTACTTCAACACGACAGAAGTCAATGGCGGGGCCATTGACGAACCCAGTCAGGTAAGCATCATACTGACGACTCTTCGGAAGAGTTTCGATCATTTTAAAAGAAACTACAGGATAAACAAGTTAAAGTTCAGTCTTACACTGTGGCTCAATGAGCTCGCTACCTTTGAGTCCTTGATTAAGGACAACAAAGGCAAGACCGGTGAGGCAAATGTTGCCGAACCATCTTCCTCTAACAATAAGAAGAGGAAAAGGTCCGCTGGGAAGGCAAAAGGAAAGACCAAACCCAAGAAAGCCCAAAGCAAAAAGATGGGCACCTCCACTAACAAAGACAAAGGAAAATGTTTCCATTGTAACAAGGTCGGGCACTGGAAGAGAAATTTTCCTCAGTATCTAGAGGATGTAGCCAAGAAGAAAAAGATGAAAGGTAAATATGATTTACTTGTTCTTGAATCTTGTTTAGTGGAAGATGATTCTTCACCCTGGATAGTTGATTCGGGGGCTACTAATCATGTTTGTTCTTCTTTGCAGTGGACTGATTCTTGGACACAGCTAGAGAATGGAGCCTTCTCAATGCGTGTGGGGTCGGGGGATGTTATATCGGCCAAAGCAGTGGGAGCAATAAGATTGCAATTTTGTAATAATAATAGTTTTTTATTATTAAACAATGTTTTTTATATTTCTGGATTTACACGGAATTTGATTTCCGTTTCTAAGTTGTTAGAACAAAAATATTCTGTTTCTTTTAATAATAAGTATGTTATTTTAGGAAAGAATGGTCTGAATATTTGTTCAGGAAATAATGAAAACAATTTGTATGTGTTAAGACAGTTAATACATACTGCACTGCTCAACACCGAAATGTTTAAGGTTGAAAAACCAAAAACTAAACGACATAAGATTTCTCCAGATAATGACACGTATCTCTGGATACTAAGGTTTGGTCATATCAACCTTGACCGGATAGATATATTAGTAAAAAGCGGACTTTTAAGTGAGTTAAAGGTTGGCACCTTACCTGTCTACGAATCTTGTCTGGAAGGTAAGATGACTAAGAGACCTTTTACTGGAAAAGGGCTTAGAGCTAAAGAACCGCTAGAGTTTATACATACAGACGTCTGTGGACCGATGAATGTTAAAGATAGGGGTGGTTATGAGTATTATGTCACCTTCATAAATGACTACTCAAGATACGGATACGCCTACCTGATGCAACAAAAGTCGTTAACATTTGAAAAGTTCAAAGAATTCCGAGCTGAAGTTGAGAATCAATTATGTAAGACTATCAAGTCACTACGATCGGATCTTGGAGGTGAGTACCTTGACCAAGAGTTTGAAGACTTCATGGTCGAGCATGGGATAGTTTCCCAACTCACAGCTCCCGGTACACCTCAGCAAAATGGTGTAGCGGAGAGGAGAAATAGAACCTTAATGGAAATGGTGAGATCTATGATTAGTTTCTCATCATTACCAAATTCCTTCTAGGGATATGTGTTACAAACACCGGCATACATTTTGAATGTAGTGCCATCCAAATCTGTTCCTAAGACTCCCCTAGAGTTGTGGAATGGTCGTAAAGCTAGTTTACGACATTTCCTCATATAGGGGTGTCCAGAACACGTGTTGAAGAACAGAACTGGAAAGCTAGACTCCAAGTTTGTTATCTGTCTGTTTGTAAGATACTCCAAGGAGACCAGAGGTGGACACTTCTATAGTACCGAAGATAACAAAGTATTTGTATCGACAAATGCAACGTTTCTTGAGGACAATTACATTAATGAGCATAAACCTTGTTCCAAGATTGTATTAAATGAGTTGGAGCCTGGTGAGACTAATGCTTCATCAACAAGAGTTATTGATCCACAAACATCTGAGAGTTAGATGGTTCCTGATCAGGATACACTACCATAGACGTAGTGAGAGGGTTGTAAGACAACCTGAACGCTATTTAGCTATAGATGAGAGATAAGGTGTTATCTCTGCTGATAGTGTGGATGATCCATTGACATTTAAGAATGCAATGGAAGATCCTGATAAAGAGGAATGGCTTAAAGCCATGAATCTCGAGATGGAGTCCATGTACTCTAACTCAGTCTGGGATCTTGTAGACTTACCGGATGGGGTAAAATTCATTGGGTGTAAGTGGATCTACAAGAGAAAAAGAGGAGTAGACAGAAAGGTAGAGACCTTCAAGGCAAGGCTAGTGGCCAAAAGTTATACCCAGAAAGAGGGGGTCGATTATGAAGAGACCTTCTCGCCAGTAGCCATGTTAAAGTCTATAAGGATTCTCTTATCCATTGCTGCCTATTTCGATTTTGAAATTTGGCAAATGGACGTCAATATTGCATTCTTGAATGGAAATCTTGATAAAAGCATCTATATGATGCAACCAGAAGGATTCGTGTCTCCAGATCAAAGCAAAAGGTTTGCAAGCTGCAAAGGTCCATCTATGGACTTAAGCAAGCATCTAGATCCTGGAACATTAGGTTTGATGATGTGATCAAAACCTATGGCTTCGAGCAAAACGTCGATGAGCCTTGTGTCTACAAGCGCATCACTGATAAAAAAGTAGTTTTCTTGGTTCTATACGTAGATGATATCCTTCTCATTGGGAATGATGTGGGAGTTTTGTCTAATGTAAAGGGCTGGATGGCTAGCCAATTCCAAATGAAAGATTTTGGAGAGGCAAGTTATGTTCAAGGGATCCAACTTATAAGGGATCGTAAGAACAAACTTATAGCATTGTCTCAGGCATCATATATCGGCAAGATTCTTGTACGATTTTCGATGCAAAACTTCAAGAAAGGTAATATTTACCTTCCAAGCATGGAGTTCACTTGTCTAAGGAACAGTGTCCTAAGACATCTCAAGAAGTTGAGGATATGAGACGTGTTCCCTATGCATCAGCAGTAAGTAGTCTCATGTAGGCTATGTTATGCACGAGACCGGACATCTGCTATGCAGAAGGAGTAGTCAGCAGATACCAGTCCAACCCAAGATTGGATCATTGGGTTGCTGTCAAGACTATTCTCAAGTATCTTCGGAGAATGAGAAATTTTATGCTAGTTTATTTCGGACAGGATTTGATCCCGTTAGGATACACGGATTCTGATTTTCAATCAGACAGGGATTTTAGAAAATCCATGTCTGGATCAGTATTCACCCTGGGTGGTGGAGCCATTGTATAGAGAAGTATAAAGTAATCTTGCATTGCTGACTCCACCATGGAAGCCGAATATGTAGCTGCTTGTAAAGCTGCTAAAGAGGCTGTTTGGCTCCGTAAGTTCTTGAGTGATCTGGAAGTTGTTCCAAACTTGGATAAGCCCATCACACTTTATTGTGATAACAGTGGTGCTGTGGCTAATTCCAAAGAACCAAGAAGCCACAAGAGAGGGAAGCATATAGAGAGAAAGTATCATCTTATCAGGGAGATAGTGCAGAGAGGGATGTGATCGTCACCAAGATAGCCTCACAAGACAATCATGTTGATCCATTTACGAAGACCTTACTGGCTAAAGTGTTTTCGGGTCACCTAGATGGTCTAGGGTTACGAGACATGCCTCACATGCTTTAGTGCAAGTGGGAGATTGTTAGGGTTTATGCCCTAAGTATGTAATTTGTAAATGGATTTATGATGTAAATAAAAGGAAAGGTTCAATTTATTCTGTTATGTTATTTATTTTATAAACTTGTGTACATATTAACATCCTGGATTGCCGGATGTAATCTCGAACTGTGTATATGAGTGTCATATAGGGTTGGATACAGTAAGAGACGTGCAATCTAAAGAGTCCATAGATAGTAAATAAAATTGGGTACTCTATTTGTGGTTAATCTATAGTTGTGGTTCATTCCGTAATGTACAGTGATTCTATCCTGAATCATTCATATGATATATGGGAATGGAGGCACCTTGTATGATGTGATCATATAGGACTGGGCCATGATCTATATGAATCTCACACAAAGATCCGTTTACCGATGAGATTCATATATATCAACTAATGATGGCTATATATGGGTGATCTTAATCTTGAGTGTCTTATCGACTCCTTCAGGTTAGATCGTGGTCTTTAATATACCATGGGTGAGGTCAGATGTATTTCCTGATCAATATACTTCGTATGTTGGGATTGCGGTTTGGCTTGTGGTTAGGAAGGTTTGTACACAATAGTGGAATCCACTCCTTCTTGTGAGAAGTAGATGGTAGTTCCCTAAAGGGTTGATTCGGGGCTTGGACAATATGAGCGCTCTCCTAATTCCGTGAGGAAGTAGGATTTATTGTCCATTAAAGAATCAATGGTACTTAAAGGATATATGTAATTAGAGGGGTATAATGGACATTATGACCCATCTCTAATTATGAACTATTGTGGAGGATCACACCATATGTAATAGCTATATCGATGGACACCGAGTTGTATCGGTCTGTGTAAAAACGTCTACAGTTGAGAGAGTGCAGCTTCGGGTTTTTAGTGGAATAACACCGGAGTTAATAATCAAGGAATATTAATTAAAGAGTTTAATTAATGATTCAGGGGATTATTGGAGCTCAAAATACTGTTGGTCCATTAGGTCCTCTTGCTAGCCCGATCAATTTAGGTAACAAGGGTCACGGTTAATTAATTGGATTGTCCATTTAATTATGTTATAACAGTGACACGTATTTATTCGGGAATTAATTGAATAATAAGATTATTTAGGTAATGGATAATGGTGATTAAATAACTTAAATAATGATATTATTTAATTATGTTATTAATCACTAAATGGAGGGTGTATGTTGATATTTATTTTTGAATATAATAAGATAATGTGATTATTTCATTTTATTAAATTAAATATTTTATTTTTGAATTTAAATAGTTTGAATTCAAAATTAAAATCAAATTAAAGATATGAGATCTTTTTTATTTGAAAGTTTTTAAAAATCAAATATAGATTTGATCAAATTTTTAAATATTATATATAAAATATAGTTTATTTAAAATTAAAAAAAAAGGTCGCTGTGCGTTTCAGGCACATCAACATACTTATATATATATATATATATATATATATATATATATATATTAAACAAAAGACAAGAAGGGTGTGGTTTTTTTGTTTTTAAGGAATAGTGTGTTGACAAAAAAAAAAAAGTGAGTGTTGTAGGCATGGGTTGCCACTGTGCGTAATTATTTTTTTTTAACACACAAAAGGCAAAAGCATTTTCGTGTGTGCTTATAACAAATATCAACACATATATATCTAGGTTTGCATGAGATGTAAATAATGCAAGCGTTGCATAGTGAAAATAAAGAAAGAGTTTCTTAATTTTCTTTCATCCTCCATTCTAAGATCTCGAGTCCGTGACGCGCGCACACGCAGTTACCAGTCTCGGGAGATAGCAAGGAAGATCAGTGGTACAGACCAGGAGCAAATCGAAAAGTGAAGGAGCCTCCAAACATTGGTATGGTTCTATCTTTTAATCTTCTTTTTTATTATTGATTACAATTTCCTGTATTTACATATATATTTTATCAGTGTAATAATTAGTATATGTATTTGTTCTGAAAATAAATACGATCATAAGTTCACTGGTCCCAGATACAGATTACGATCTGTATAAAAAATTTAAAACCCGTTTCCGCTGCGCGACCGGTGAACGGGGTTCCAACAACAAAATCTTCATCTTTGTTAGTCACAACAATCCTCCAAGAGAAAAACCAAGAACGTTTGGTCACTATTTGAATTATCAATCAATTTGATTGAAACTCGTGTGAACCATGATTCAATGTTGTACACAAAACCCTTTTGATGAAAAGGATACTAGTGTACTATCGAAAACAAAAACGTTCCCTCTTTTCTCTATGCTTGGCCGAATTCTTCATATAATGAGTTTGACGAAGTTTTTTTTATATATATAACAATAAAAAACAAATAAAAAACAACTTCACATACCAAAAAATCATTCTTGGTCGACGAATTTAATAGGTATTATATATAGGAGACTAAATCCTCTCCGAATAAGGATTTACTTGGTGGTTAAGAATCCTATCCTTGAGTTGATTTACTTGGTGATTATGAATCCTTTACCAAAAGGAATTCTTTCCTACACCAAGACTCCTAATCCAACTCAATAGTGTACTTGTAACCATATTAAAGACTTCCTAATTTGATTAGATAAATAATTCATTTTATTTATCTACTTATCAAATATAGTCTTTAATATTAAATACACTACCAACAATAGTATAATTTTAGGAGACCATCTCCTAATAGGAAAAAGATTTTGACTTTTCATAAAATAATTAATTAATCAATAAATTAATTAATTTACATTTAAATAATATAATTAAGCTATTCTGAATAGCCTTGCCGCCCAACACATATATATGGGAGATATATTATATTTCTTATTTTATTAAATCCATTGGACCTTAATAAAAAGTCCACAAATGAACTAGACCCATTCATACAAAAAGAAACAAGTTCTCATGCCATAATACAATTCTAAATGGACCCCTAAATTGGTCCGATAGAATATATCAAGTGATCCATGCAAGTTCGTGTGGATTGGGGATCTTGGCTGGCTATCTAAATTTAAGCTCCAATAAACACAACTCAATCACAATGAACAAATGATTCACTTAGGTCCAATCTATTTAATTTTAGTTCATTCCACTAAAGAACTAAAATTGAACTCTTAAATAAAGATAGAATAAGTTGATGTTACTCATTCAAACCCTAGACAACCTTATTAGAGAAAGTGTATCCTCGTGAAGAATATCAGTAATTGCCAAGAGCTCATAGACTGCCTATAGCTCTCCAAGATACCATATTTGCTCATATGACCACATTTTGAACTTGGATATTTTGACTTGCCCAGAAGCCATGTTTCAATAAACACTATTGAAAACTTAACGTTAAGATTTAATATCCAATACCTCAAAACATCCATATGATGATATTCTACTCTCATTTCATAAATGGAGCAACGATGTCCATATCTATAAATGAAGTCCTCTATCGATTAACAAATGAATACCACCAAACTATCGAGGATAGACTATGCTATATAATCGTACTCATTGATAGCTCAAATGATAACATTTGCAACCATAAGTCCATCATTTATCTCAGGATTGAGATAGACTCTCTGATTGTCTTCAAATGAATACTTTTATCTATTGACGGTTCTAGATAAAGTATTTCATTATGATCCAATTCAAGGCACCCAGTGCACTAGATTCTTTTTCCTAAAGACACCACACTTTGATGATTTTAGACTCATCATAACACATCTGATCCCACTCAAATGATAGCAAAACAATCTACAACTTTAACAAGATAAAGGCGCCCAACCTTTTATCTTAAGTTAGGAATATTATTCAAGACTAACTAAAGAATTATGTCTACCTTATACATATCTAGATGTATGAACAATTCTTCTTTTCTCATAGTCTTTTGACCTTATGATTATTTACTTTTGACAATTATAATAGTTAAATTATAAATGCAAAAAGATTTGTTAAACTATAAATCACATCATTAATATGAAAAGATTGTCAAATACATTATTACACTCTTGCTATCGAGCATAATCCCAACAATCTCCCACTTGCTATATAGCAAATGTGTCATATTTCTCATTCCCATGTTCTCTAGATGCCCATCAAAACTCTTTTGTGGAAGAGCCTTTATAAAGGGATCCGCTAGATTATCTGCTGAAGCGATCTTGGTAATCATCACGTCACCCCTATGTATAATTTCCCATAGAAGGTGATACTTTCTTTCAATGTGTTTCCCACTCTTATGACTTCGTGGTTCTCTTGAATTAGCCACTGCTCCACTATTATCACAATAGATAGTGATCTGCTTATTCGCATCAAGAACCACTTCCAAGTCAATCAAGAATTGGTGGAGCCAGACAGCCTCGCATGCTGTAACATACTCAGCTTCCATGGTTGAATCGGTAATACAAGATTAGTTGATACTCCTCCATATGACTGCCCCTCCTCCAATAGTAAACAGAGATCCTGATGTTGATCTTCTAGAGTCAGAATCTGACTAAAAATCAGAATCTGTATACCAATGGGAATCAAATCCCCTCTAGAGTATACAAGCATATAATCTCTCGTTCTCCTAAGATACTTGAAAATATGCTTGACTGTCATCCAGTAATCAGGACCAGGTTTCGATTGAAACCCGCTAACTATGCCCACAGCAAAACAAATATCTGGTTTATTACAAAGCATTGCATACATGAGACTTCCAACTACCGATGCATATGGAACCCTACTCATGAATTGCTCTTCATGCTCATTGTTAGAAACTTGTTTCTTAGAAAGTTTTATTCCATGTCTGAAAGGTAACATATCTTTCTAGGAATCTTGCATGGAGAACCTAGACAAGATATTATCTATGTATGAAGCTTGGGATAATGCGATCATTTTATTCTTTCTATCCATCATGACTTGGATACCAAGAATATGACTTGCCTCTCTTAAGTCCTTCATATCAAATTGTTTTGCTAACCAATCTCTTACTGATGTCAATACACCCACATCGTTTTTGATGAACAGTATATCATCAACGTAAAGAACTAGGAAAACCAACTTGTCGCCTTTAATCCTTTTGTATACACATGGTTCATCAAGGTTTTGAATAAATCCAAAACTTTTCACAGTTTGATCGAACCTTATGTTCCAAGATCTGGATGCTTGCTTCAATCCATATATGGATCTTTGCAACTTGCATACCCTTTCCTCTTAGACTTTTTCAATGAATCCTTCTGGTTGCATCATATAGATGCTTTCGTCAAGACTTCCATTAAGGAAAGTTGTCTT
Source organism: Dipteronia dyeriana (assembly GCA_032871835.1). Taxonomy (NCBI): domain Eukaryota; kingdom Viridiplantae; phylum Streptophyta; class Magnoliopsida; order Sapindales; family Sapindaceae; genus Dipteronia; species Dipteronia dyeriana. The sequence goes on along the minus strand of CM065299.1, from coordinate 66,750,993 downwards.
TTACGTCCATTTTCCAAATCTCTAGGTCTAGAGATGCCCAACGGATATGAGTATCCTAATGGATTTAAGCATGGTCACAGGAGAGAAGGTTTCTTCATAATCGGTACCTTCCTTCTGTGTATACCCTTTAGATACCAAACTAGCTTTAAACATTTCCACCTTTCCATCCATTCCTCTTTTCCTCTTGTATACCCACTTGCACCCAATGGGTTTTATCCCTTTAGGCAAGTCTACAAGAGACCAGACATTGTTTTTTAACATAGATTCAATTTCGGATTGTATTGCCTTTTGCCAAAGGTAAAAATCAACATCTTCCGTTGCTTCCTTGTACGTATAGGGATCATCGTCGTCCGAAAGATTCTCTACAGATTCTCCACAGATTCTCCCAGACCGATGTATCTCTCAGGTTGTCTAACAACCCTCCCACTATGATGAGGTATGGTAGATTGTTGATCTTGTGTTGGTACGGAACTTACAATTAGGCTTGGTTGCGAAACCTTTTGTGGAATTTGTATCTCCTAAAAGCTCATTCAGGACAATTCTACTTTTAGGCACAAAATTATTCATATAGACTTTTTCCAGAAATTTAGCATTTGTCGAAACAAATACTTAAAGATCTGAAAGACTATAAAAATAATATCCTTTTGTTCCTTTTGGATACCCTACAAATATGCATGTTTCCGAACAAGACTCCATCTTTTCTGTCTTTTCTTTTAACACGTGCGCAGAACATCCAAATATTCTTAAGTGTTGTAAACTAGGCTTTCGCCCGAACCATAACTCATGCGGTGATTCAGGAACTGACCTAGATGGTACATCGTTAAGAATGTACATTGCAGTTTTTAAAGCATATCCCCAAAAAAAATTAGAGAGCTTTGAATAACTCAACATAGACCTAAAAATGTCCAAAAGAGTTCTATTTCTCTTTTCTGCCACCCCATTTTGTTGAGATGTGCCTGGTGTAGAAAACTGAGAAACTATCCCATTATCAATAAGATATCGTTGAAACTCATCGGATAGATATTCTCAACCACGATCAGACCTCAAGATTTTTATATGTTTCTCAAGTTGATTTTCAACCTTAGCCTTAAATGCTTTGAACATTTCAAAAACATCTAACTTATGTCTCATGAGATACACATAACCAAATCTTGAGTGATCATCTGTGAAAGTGATAAAGTACTTATATCCACCTCTAGCTTGAATGCTCATAGGTCCACACACATCAGTGTGTATCAATCCTAAACATTAGATGGCTCTTGTGCCTTTGGTCGTAAACGACTTTTAGGTCATTTTACCTTCAAACAAGATTCACAAGTTGGTAGATCATCAACCTTTAAGTCACTTAGAGGTCCGTCACTAACCAATCTTTTAATCCTATTTAGGTTAATATGACTTAGGCGCAAATGTCATAGGTAGGTTTCATCTTTTGATAATTTTACTCTTTTATTATTAGGTTCCGTTGATTCTGTGTCTAACAAGTGAGAGATATTTCTATGCAAGTAGAACAAACCGTTTTCCAATGTACCTTCACAAACAAATTTGTTATTCTTACTAATAATAAAACCTTTATTTAAAGTAACCGAATATTCAAATTTATTTAAACAAGAGACCGAAATTAAATTCCTCTTAAATTGTGGTACATAATAAACGTTTATTAAAACTAAATACCTATAAGAATCTAAATTGATTCTAATATCTCCCACTACTCTAGTAGACACCAACGCTCCATTGCCTAAATGCAAGTTGAATTTGTTCTTATTCAGACTACTCCTTTGACCCTTTTCACCACAAAGAAAACACTTCCCTTTGATCTTGGTTACTATCTTGATCTTCTTCAAAGAAGGCTCAAGTTGTTTTTTCTTCTATTATCTCTTGAACTTCTTCCGGGTCTTTAACAGTAGCAACTTACCAAGCATATAAATCTCTTGACCCTTGCCTTTCACAAGGATTTTTTTCATGCTTTGAACATCTTGCATCAGGCCTTGCAAGGTGTATTCCTTATTATTCAAGGTGTAGTCCAACTTGAATTGATCATAGGAATCCGATAGTGAGTTGACAATCATGTCAATTTTGGTCTCACCATCTATCTCAACACCATTTAGTTCAGCAATGTTGAGATGTGTTATGACTTTCATCATGTGATCTTTCACACCCTGTCCAGGTTTCATCCTAAGATTCATAAAAGCAGTCACTGCCTCTCTCTTAGTCGTCCTAGACCTCATAGCAAACATCTCCTCTAGAGACACCATTTTATCAACAGCAGTCTCCATTCCTTCATGTTGTTGTTGCAACACATCGGATATGTGGCCATAAAGTAAAGTACATTTAGTCATCCTATCTGAAGACTTCCACTACAAATACTCATCTCTTAGCTCTTGAGTAGATTCATTAGTTTGGTTGTTAAGGAATAGACATAACGAATTTATGTTTTTCAGCTTGCAATAACAACCCAATTTTCCTTTTCCATGTGACATAATTATCATTAGTTAAAGTATTATCTTTTAGGATGTTGATTAGGGATGGGGTCATGATTTCTTTATAATAAAAAAATTATATAAGTAAATAATCATGATAAAACACTTTCAAATATTTATCCTGAATTAAATAAAATAATCCAATCATAAAAATTCAACGGTGATCCAACACCCATAAATGTCACGCCTCATTTAGGAGTTCGCAACATTTACTAGTTGGACTAGGTCCCACCTAATTGTTAACATAACAACCAACGTTTTCAATTTTAGCCTTGTGATTTTATTAACAAGAACTCTTAGGAGAATATTAATAAACTCACATTGAGTGTGTTACCAAGTTATCGACCTTCAATATAATCCCTCACGAATATCTCTCCTTTGGGAGTAAATATCGTTTGGGCTAATTGTTTAGTCTATCCTTGTAAGGAAGTATCTTGCTAAATTCCATTCATGAATACCTCTTGGGAGGTTATTACACGAAACATAAAGCTCAACTATACTTGGAGGCCGTAGGTGTTCCAAAACACCTTCTCCCACTCAATTATTTAAGGCGTGTGATCGAATTCCAAAGAATGATTTACCAAGTTATCTAGATGGCAATTTAGATACCTAAACCATTCTATGCATGTTCATACCAAAAGAGATATATGAGTGGAACTCCTATTCTATATGACATGTTATCAAACAATGACAAAGATTGCAATATTTACAAAAGATATAATTAGTTACAATTTTGGTCCATCCTAGAAAAGCAAGTAAATTACATGTCTTGGAATACAAAAAACTCCTTTCTTGGCGAACAAGTCTTCACGTGACCTTCGTCATTTGGACTCTCTCAGCTGCCTCCCATGGGAATGCGCACCCTTGGCTCCTGCCTATGGGCATACGCATGCCACAACCCCATAAAGGGCTGCCATGCGCAGCCCATGCCACAACAAATATGGTTGCGTGCTCTTCGCATGCACGTTTGTTGCTACGGCTCGCACGGTCCCAAACTTGTTCCGGTTGCTTCCAATTCTTCAAACCTTCGAGTCTTCAATACTTGAATGTGTTACAGAAGAATTTAAAATAAATAAAAAATACTGCAGTTTTTTTATTATTATTACAACAAGTGCAATTTTTTTTTAAATTACAACAACAACAAAAAAAAACTTAGCAACTACCAAGCAGGTAATTATGGTGATAACAGACCACCCTTATTGTTACAATCCCAAAACAAAAATACATTGAAATTCTATGACCAAAATTAAGCAATAACAAACCACATATAAAACATATATATATCCAAACATTCCAATGTAAATATATATACGAATATCTAGAGTGCCATTAATGTAGCGGAAGCTCTGTCGAGAAAAACCTGCAAGAAACAATTAGAAACAACCTACTAAAATTCCGTTGATTCGCTCACGAATACCGGAATATTAGGCTTCAAATTCGTTGATTCACAAAGAATACCAAAATTGGAGATAATTAGAGAAACTCTAAATTTTTATTAATCAAAAACTGATTAGCCTTTCGGCTTATATCCTTATTTAAAGCAAATAAAACCTAAACCTGATTGTATTCCTTGAAAAACAAGAAAACGAGCCAAAAAAGGAAAAATTACCAAAAAAGGAAAAAACGAGATTAAAGCAAAAACTAATTCTACTAAGAATCCTAAGCATAGTGGAATTGGCAGAAGTCGATTCGGACTTGGGAAACTCTATTTATTATAAAAACGAAACTTTCCCAAAACGGTAAAAACGGTCTTTTCAGGGCCTAAACAATGGAATTCGGCTAAAAAAGGGTATGACTCACAAGCAAAGCTCGTGGCTTTGAAAGGTCTTACCGAAATGCATCAGCTGTCAAAATTTCAAGTCATTACTAGTAGGATTGAAATGGACCTTTTCCTTGGTTTTTCTCATATCCCACTTCTCCATATAATCTAATGCCAATTGATCTACTGCAGCTGCATCAGTCATCTCTTCTAAAACATGCATATATACAATAAAAAGAAAAGGATTCATGAACACATACATCAATTAATCAAGGGTACAACCAGGCTTTGATACCAATTGAAGGGAAAAACGGTTCAAAGAGCAATGGAAGCGTGACAAAATTAAATAAAATTAGGGTTTGCGTATAATTTTTTTTTCCCTTTTAATAACAAGAACCTTAACCCTAAATTAATTGATGCATATAAAAAGTATCATACCTTTTTTTTCGTGATAATTGAATTAAATTGAATCCGCAAGATCTTCCAATCCAATCACGAACGTGAATCACCTTGGAGTGTGAGCTCCCTTTCTTTAAATTGTATACCTGATGATGGAAACTAACAAAATCTTCTTCTTTGTTAGTCACAATAATCCTCCAAGAGAAAAACCAAGAACGTCCAGTCACTTTTGAATTATCAATCAATTTGATTGAAACTCACGTGAACCATGATTCGATGTTGTACACAAAACCCTTTTGATGCAAAGGATACTAGTGTACTATCGAAAACAAAAACGTTCCCTCTTTTCTCTATGCTTGGCCGAATTCTTCACATAATGAATTGGACGAAGTTTTTTTTATATAACAATAAAAAACAAATAAAAAACTACTTCTCAAACCAAAAATTCATTCTTGGTCGAATTTAATGGGCATTATATATAGGAGACTAAATCCTCTCCTAAGAAGGATTTACTTGGTGATTAAGAATCCTATCCTTAGGTGGATTTACTTGGTGGTTAAGAATCCTTTTCCAAAATGAATCCTTTTCCTAAAGGAATTCTTTCCTACACCAAGACTTCTAATCCAACTCAATAGTGTACTTGTAACCATATTAAAGACTTTCTAAATTGATTGGATAAATAATTTAATTTATTTATCTACTTATCAAATAGAGTCTTTAATATTGAATATACTACCAACAATGGTATAATTTTAGGAGACCATCTCCTACTAGGAAAAAGTTTTTGACTTTTTATTAAATAATTAATTAATCAACAAATTAATCAATTAATTTCTATTTAATTAAATAATAAAAAAATAATATAATTAAGCTATTCTAAATAGCTTTGCCACCCAACACATATATATATATATATATATATATATATGGGCCATATATTATTTTTCTTATTTTATTAAATCCATTGGACCTTAATAAAAAATCCACATGTGAACTAGACTCATTCTTACAAAAAGAAACAAGTTATCATGCCTTAATACAATTCTAAATGGACCCCTAAATTGGTCCAGTATAATATATCAAGTGATCCATGCAAGTTCGTGTGGATTGGGGATCTTGGCGGGCTATCTAAATTTAAGCTCCAATAGACACAACACAATCACAGTCACAATCAACAAATGATTCACTTAGGTCCGATCTAATTAATTTTAGTTCATTCCACTAAAGAACTAAAATTGAACTCTTAAATAAAGATAGAATAAGTTGATGTTACTCATTCATACCCTAGACAACCTTATTGGAAAAAGTGTATCCTCGTGAAGAATATCAGTAATCGTCAAGAGCTCATAGACCGCCTATAGCTCTCCAAGTTACCATATTTACTCATATGACCACATTTTGAACTTGGATATTTGGACTTGTCTAGAAGCCATGTTTCAATAGACACTATTGAAAACTTAACGTTAAGATTTAATATCCAATACCTCAAAACATCCATATGACGATATTCTACTCTAATTTTATAATTGAGCCACGATGTCCATATCTATAAATGAAGTCATCTATCGGTTAACTAATAAATACCACCAAACTATCGATGATAGACTATGCTATATAATAGTACTCATTGATAGCTCAAATGATAACACTTGCAACCATAAGTCCATCATTTATCTCAGGATTGAGATAGACTCTCCGATTGTCTTCAAATGAAAACTTGTATCCACTGACGGTTATAGATAAAGTATTTCATTGTGATCCTATTCAATGCACCCAGTGCACTAGATTCTTTTGCCAAAGACACCTCACTTTGATGATTTTGGACTCGTCATAACACATTTTATCCCATTCAAATGTTAGCAAAAGAATTTACAACTTTGACAAGATAAAGGTGCCCAACCTTTTATCTTAAGTTGTGAATATTATTCAAAACTAACTAAAGAATTGTGTCTACCTCATACATATCTAGATGTATGAACAATTCTTCTTTTCTCATAGTCTTTTGACCTTATGATTATTTACTTTTGACAATTATAATAGTTAAACTATAAATGCTATAAGATTTGTTAAACTAGAAATCACATTATTAATATGAAAAGATTGTCAAATACATTATTACACTCTTGTTATCGAGCATAATCCCAACACTAGGGACGACCGTGGAAGATGTAGAGCCAGCTGATCAACCAGAGAAAGATCACCTGATATTTAATGAAGAAGAACAGAGCGTAGAATGGGCCAGCGGGCACCCTTTGGACAGGTTAGAGGAGATACCCATCAGAAGTGACAATCCCTCCAAGGTTGTCAAGGTCGGGGCTACCCTCAAGCCAGGAGTGAAGGAAGGTTTGATCGGGCTTCTCCGAGAGTTCAACTATATCTTCGCTTGGAGCCATGATGAGATGCCCGGGATCCCGATATCATTGGATGCTCACCGATTAGCAGTGGATACAACCTTCAAGCCTGTCAAGCAAAAAAGGCATCAATTTAACACCGAAAGGAAAGTTACGGTTCAAGAAGAAGTGGATAAGTTTATCAAAGCAGGCTTCATCAGAGAAGCGCACTACCCCTAATGGATTGCCAATGTGATCATGGTCACGAAGGAAAACGGAAAGTGGTGTATGTCTGTCGACTACACTGACCTCAATTGGGCGTGTCCAAAAGACAGTTTTCCTCTACAAAAAATCAACAAACTGGTAGATTTTACGGCTAGTAACAAGCTTCTCAGTTTTATGGATGCATTTTCAGGGTACAACCAGATTATGATGTACCCCACCGATCAAGATAAGACCAACTACATCATGGGGCAGAGTCTTTATTGCTACAAGGTAATGCCTTTCAGCCTCAAAAATGCGAGAGCTACCAAATACAATTGGTCAATCGAATGTTAAAACCAGAGATTGGAAGAACAATGGAGGTGTACATAGAATATATGATCACCAAATCCCGAGAATTAGAAGAACACCACGAATATATCAATAGGACTTTCCAGATAGTGAGGGAGAATCGAATGCGACTGAATCCCACCAAGTGTGCTTTCAGGGTAACATCGGGGAAGTTTTTGAGCTTCATGGTGCATGAGAGGGGAATTGAGGCAAACCCGAAAAAGATCCAAGCTATCCTGAACCTAGATTCACCTACCACTCTTAAACAAGTCCACATTTTGACAGGGCGTGTAACAGCGCTCAACAGGTTCATCTCAAGTTCCATAGATAAATGTATCCCCTTCTTCAAAGCCATCAAACAGGGGAGGAACATGAAATGGGACAAGGACAGAAAGCGAGCTTTCTAGGTCTTAAAATAGTACCTCACCATCCCATCGCTGTTAGTTAAACCAATACCGGGGGAAAAATTACAGATTTACTTGGCAGTGTCAAAACGATAGTAAGCGGGACTTTGGTCAAGAAGTACAGGGATGGGATCCAACAATCTATCTACTATGTCAGCCACGCACTATCCAAACCCTAGAAGAACTACCTCCTTCTTAAGAAGCTCGCCCTTACCTTGGTTACCTCGGCCAGGAAGCTTCATCCTTATTTTCAAGCCTATACAGTGGCAGTGGTAACAAACCAACCTCTCTGCCAATTTTTACAAAGGTCGGATATATCTAGTAAGCTAGTCCTACGAGCTTTGGAGCTCACCCAGTTTGACAAGAAGTACAAATCTCGAACGATGATCAAAGCTCAAGCCCTAGTAGACTTTGTAGCTGAGTTCTCAGCCCTCTCGAGCGAAGAGACACCGATAACACCAGGTTCAACTCCTAAAAAACTTCAAGAGGGCAACAATTGATCGGAAGACTATAAAGCCTAGACCCTTTACACTGATGGAGCGTATGGGCAGACAGGGGGATGTTTTGGCATAGTCCTAATTGATACCGAAAAAATGGAGTGCTGCCATTGTTTTATGTTTGAATTTAAAGAAACCAATAATGAAGCAGAGTACGAAGCTCTCATGACCAAAATGAAGGTTGCCATCGAGCTTGAGGCCGATTATTTGCATGTCAAGAGCGACTCACTGCTCATTATGACCTAGGTTATAGGACTTTACCTAGCCAAGGGCGATAACATGGCAGCCTACCTGAAGGTAATCCAGCAACTAAGGGAAAGGTTCAAAGGATTTCGGATCGAGCAGATACCTCGACAACAAAACCACAGGGTGGACGTCTTAGCAAATAGAGTCGCGAATGGAGGTCAAGCTCTACTTAAGGGAATACCCCTCCAGGTGATCTCCCAATCAAGCATAGCTATAGGCAAAGAAATCTACCCAGTGGATCGGCTGCCCTGTTGGATGGACCAGATAGTCGTCCACCTCCAGGAAGGAAAGCTTCCCCAAAACCCCGACCAAGCCCAAAAGGTCAAAAGATTGTCAATTCGGTATTACCTAGTAAACTGATACCCCTATCAGAGAGGCAAATCCATTCCTTTAATTCAATGCCTTTATCCAAACGATATCAGTTGGGCATTAAGAGAGGTCCATTCAGGGGACTGCAGAAATCGCATTGGTGGGAAGGCTTTAGCATATCAAGTGTTCCGTATGGGGAATTACTGGCCAACAATTCACCAAGATGCGAAGAGTTTTGTACAATCCTATGAACCGTGTCAGAGGACTTTGAACTTGAGTCACATACCACAGGAGTGACGGTCATCTCTCAGTTCACCCTACCCCTTTTGCCATGTGGGGAGTCAACTTGATCGGACCGCTTCTTACCGCTCTTGGGCAAGCTAAACACGCTATCGTGGCAATCGACTATTTCATAAGGTGGGTAGAGGCAGGAACTCTCTCCTAAATTTCAAAAGAGAACACGACGAGGTTCATCAAAACCAATGTGGTTTGCAGGTTCGGGACTCTACTCATCATTGTAGCCGACCTAGGCAAACAATTTGACAATGCCCGATTCAAAGACTTTTGTGAAGGTTTGGGAATCGACCTCAAGTTCGCTTTAGTAGCCCACCCTCAGACTAATAGGCTGGTGGAATCACCAACAAGATTTTCAAGAAGCTGTTCAAGAAGAAATTACAACAAAAGAAAGGTAAATGGGTCGAGGAGTTCCCCGAGGTTCTATGGGTATATCGAACTACAAAGAGAACAGCTACCGGAGAGACACTCTACTCTCTAGCCTTCGGGGTTGAAGCAGTCCTTCCTATCGAGCATAAACTGACCTCATTCAGGGTGCAACACTTTGAACCTGAGGGCAACGAGGTCAAGGTCCGAGCTAATCCAGATATTCTATAAGAGAAACAGGATCGGGTAGCTGAGAAAGTAGTGGTATACCAGAGCAAGATTGCCAGGTATTTCAACACAAAGGTCAGGGCCTAGAATTTCAAGGAATGAGATTTTGTTTTCAGGAGTGTTAACCATAAAACCCGGAAAAGGTTGGATAGTGTCTTAGGAACTAAGAAGGGCCATATTTTGGTAAAGATGGTAGGGGTGGTCCGTAAGTGGGCATACAAGCTCGAAGACATGGAGGGTCTACCTATCGGCCTCACCTAGAATGCTGAGCATTTGAGGAAGTTCTATCCTTAGGCAAGGGACTCTTGAGCAGACTACCTTTATTTAGGTTTCAATAAAATTCTCACAACAATGTACTCAATTTTGATCATCAATAAAGTCTGCTAATAATTTCTCCATCTCCGATTATATTATCCATTAGTTGTTAATTTCTATGTATCCGAGTATGTTCTCCACGAGCAAATTTTTCATAACCGTCTCAATAACAGAGATCAGTCGGGAAAGCCCCCTCACTATCCCTAATGTCTTGGCCAGGCACCACCCCCCATTGAGAAGGGTCTAAGTGTAAGAGCACAGTCACCATCCAGATCTCGAGACCAGGATATAGCTAAATAACCCTCTTGATGCCTTGGTTGGGCTACCACCCCCAAGAAGGGTTTGACTGTAAGAGCATAGTTGTCATCCATATCTCGAGACCGAAATATAGCTAAATAGCCCTCCTGATGCCTTGGTCGGGCTACAATCCACAAGAAGGGTCTGATTGTAAGAGCATAGTTGACATCCAGATCTCGAGACCAGGATATAGCTAGACAGTCCTCCTGATGCCTTGGTCTGGTTACAACCCCTGAGAAGAATCGAAGCTTTAATATTGATTTGCTTATTGGACTGAGGTCGCCATGACAAGATACCTCCCAAAATGCTGGGAAAAAGGGTATCTATGTTGTTACCACACAGCTTTCGCCTAAGTATCAAACATCTGATTACTACTAACCATTGGTTTTTCATAAGCGTGTGATTTTATATCGCCAGGTTAAAGTTTGAACAAGGAATCATCAAAGATGTGAGACACAATGCAAGGGGACTCCTCCCAAAGACATAAAATTCCTACCGAGTACTGAGAATTGGAGCTAGCTTTCTATCCAACTAGTATGCTTGCACATAATAGATTCAGAGTTTTTATTTATCAAATTAAATTAAGTCAGGATTGTTCTGAAGGTTGTATCCAGGTCGAGGTCAAAAATCAAGCTAGGAATTCCCAGCTAAGTTTGAAGTTCACGATCAGGATTAATGAAAGTAAAGAAAGGAAAACCAATTTTCATTAACAATGAGGGAGTCTATCCCCTTGCAAAGGCTACATTCATCAAACAGAGAGCCTAACCCCCGATTCCGGGCTACACCAAGAGAAAATAAAAAAAGAAGTGTTTAAACTAGTCATGAGTAAAGCGGGGTGTTAGGTTTTAGATTATGTTGGCATTAATTCCATACCAAAATGATGTTTACTTGTAATGATTTAGTTGTTTAGGTTCATTATGATTCAAGCTTCAAAGAAGAAATAACAACTAGTTAAAGCAAGTTCAAAGTCTTCAAAGAGAAAAGATACTATATGGTTCTACAAAGGTATATTAAGACCTTATCTTTCTCTTACAAGGCTTAGGCACACATACACAATTCATACATTTGTGACCCTGTATAGTTATGCACCATTATAGGCACACACACACAATTCATACATTTGTGTCCCTGTATAGTTGTGCACCATTATAAGCAAACACACACAATTCATACATTTGTGTCCCTGAATAGTTGTTCACCATTTATAACACATTCACACACTTGAAGATGAATGCGCATGCATTGGTATGAAAATAACATGTTTTGGAAAATGCATGATTGGAAAATATCTCTATGTAGTTTGTATTCTAGTGTGAATTGTGTTTGTATGTGTATATGTTTGTATAACATGGATATTGAACTTGATTTTAGTTTTAAATCATTCCTGATTGAGTTCTGGTCATTTCGGTTACCTATACTATTGATTTCAAGTTCTAAGTCAAAAGATATTACACTTTCAACTCATGTTACGTACATTGTTTTCGTCTTCGTATATCGAGTCCAATTCGTATTTTCTGGGTTAAGTATCTTATATGTCCATGTTCGTGAGAGAGTCACGGTTTATAATCCGCAATCAAATTTGAATTCCGAGTTCAGAGGCCGGAGAACGGTCGAAGAATGTGAAGGGAGGTCGAGGGAAAAAGAAGACAGCATAAAGTTCTTCTTTCCCGAGATGGCGCGTGGCCATCTCGGGCCAGAAGGCTTGCTGCCCCGAGATGCCCATGCACCATCTCGGGCAGCAAGTAAGATTGGCTGCTTCTTGTCCCTTTTGGTCATTTCACACTCTATTCTTTTCCCTCTCCTTTATATATCCATTCCCTCTCATATTTCATTCCAAGAAGAGATTCAAAATTTGAGTGCAGAATTTTTCCCAACTTTTCTCACTTTCCAAATACCATAACTTCTTCATTGGAACTCCGATCTGAGTGATTCAAAGTTAAGAGTGTTTTTCTATTCATCTTCCATCTTTTCTCTTAAGGTTTGAGTTAGTTTTATAGCTGTTTTTGGAGTCTAACCTCATAAAAATGGGACAGCACCAAATCAACTAAGGTATTGATTTTCTCTCAAAGTTTTCTTTTAAAACTTGTTCAATTGCGTTGGGTTTTCTTCTTCAATATATATAAGTGTCTTGTGATTGTTTTGATTTGAGTTTTGAACTCATTTAAAGCTAGATTGAGTTTTAATTGAAATCTCACATGTTGAGTTAGGTTTTGATTTTGCCTATGTTTTCACATGTTTGGGATTGTATTGTGCTAGCTTTGATTCTATGACTATTTGATGATCTTCGATTGATTGATTTTATAAAAAATAGTTCCTCACATGTATTAGGCTCCCTTTGGCCGAATTCTCCTAATAATACATGTGTTTGTGTTCTTATGAGCTATTCATATGCTTTGTTGATTCTATAAATAGAAAATATGCTCTAGAACTCTTGCTTTAATCTAAATGACTTTGTTACATGATTTTAGCATGTTTTTGGTATATGAGATTTAAACTTGATTATGTATTAATTGAACATATCTTGTGACTCAAGTTTTAAATCTATGCATGTATTTAGGTTGTAATTAGTGTTGAACATATCTTACATGATCTAGATGATTAAACATTCACGATTAACTAGACTACAATTTGTTATGTGTTGGGATTATGCTCGATAGCAAGAGTGTAATAATGTATTTGACAATCTTTTCATATTAATAAAGTGATTTCTAGTTTAACAAATCTTATAACATTTATAGTTTAATTATTATAATTGTCAAAAGTAAATAATCATAAGGTCAAAAGACTATGAGAAAAGAAGAATTGTTCATACATCTAGATATGTATTAGGTAGACACAATTCTTTAGTTAGTCTTGAATAATATTCACAACTTAAGATAAAAGGTTGGGGGCCTTTATCTTGTAAAAGTTATAGATTCTTTTGCTAGCATTTGAGTAGGATCAAATGTGTTATGATGAGTCTAAAATCATCAAAGTATGGTGTCATTGGGCAAAAGAATCTAATGCACTGGGTGCATTGAATTGGATCACAATGAAATACTTTATCAAGAACCGTCAATGGATAAAAGTTTTCATTTGAAGACAATCGGAGAGTCTATCTCAATCCTGAGACAAATGATGGACATAGGGTTGAAAGTGTTATCATTTGAGCTATCAATGAGTACGATTATATAGCATAGTCTATCCTCGATAGTTTGGTGGTATTCATTTGTTATTCGATAGAGAACTTCATTTATAGATATGGACATCGTGGCTCTATTTATTAAATGAGAGTATAATATCATCATATGGATGTTTTGAGGTATTGGATATTTAATCTTAATGTTAAGTTTTTAGTAGTGTCTATTGAAACATGGCTTCTGGACAAGTCAAAATATCCAAGTTCAAAATGTGGTCATATGAGCAAATATGGTAACTTGGAGAGCAATAGGCGGTTTATGAGCTCTTGGCGATTACTGATATTCTTCACAATGATGCACTTTCTCCAATAAGGTTGTCTAGGGTATGAATGAGTAACATCAACTTATTCTATCTTTAATTAAGAGTTCAATTTTAGTTCTTTAATGGAATGAACTAAAATTAAATAGATCGGACCTATGTGAATCATTTGTTGATTGTGATTGGGTTGTGTCTATTGGGGCTTAAATTTAGATAGCCCGCCAAGATCCTCAATCCAGATGAACTTGCATGGATCACTTGATATATTCTGCCAAACCAATTTAGGGGTCCATCTATAATTGTACTAAGGCATGTGAACTTGTTTCTTTTTGTAAGAATAGATCTAGTTCACATGTGGACTTTTTATTAAGGTCCAATGGATTTAATAAAATAAGAAAATTAATATATGGCACATATATATTTGTTGGACGGCAAGGCTATTTAGAATAGCTTACTTATATTATCTTTATTTTATTATTTAATTAAATGGAAATTAATTAATTTATTGATTAATTAATTATTTAATTAAAAGTCAAAATCTTTTTCTATTAAGAGATGGTCTTCTAATATTATACTATTGTTGGTATTATAATTAATATTAAAGACTATATTTGATAAGTAGATAAATAAAAGGAATTATTTATCTAATCAAATAAGAAATTCTTTAATATGGTTATAAATACACTATTGAGTTGGATTAGGAGTCTTTGTGTAGGAAAAATTTTTGGTGTGAGAAGTTGTTTTTTATTGTTTAAAAAAAAACTTCGTCCAACTCATCGTGTGAACGGGAAATTTGTATAGGATGAGAAATCCCCATTAACGCCCTCGAGACCACTACCGCGAAAGTGGTGGCCGGGGTCGGTACCATTGATACCTGACCTAATCTAATCTTGTATGAATATGAAGGAAATCGGAGGTAGTAGACAAGCCATCTCGCCCGTCAGGCTTTGCGCTTATGTAGTAGATCTGGGGAGCTCGAGGAGACAAGTCATCCCGCCCGTCGGGCTTCATGCTTATGAAGTAAATCTGGGGAGCTTGAGGTTCTCTTGTTGGTGTGAAGGGGTTGATCCTGGTTCTGGTCCTGGTCCTGGTCCTCTGTCAGGGTCGGAGCCCGTCATGGTACCTGGAGCTCGGTTCTGGAGCCCGATTTCTTCCCGTAATTCCCCTACCTAGATAGCAAGTAAGGAGGGGGCTTATCTAGCTCCAGTGTCGGAGAGCTCGATTTTCGCCAAAAAGATGATGCATGAGAGCCCATCGACTTCCTTCAAGCTGGTCTGGGTGATTTCTCCTCATCTTGATATGCGACTTTAGCATGTATATGGGAAGATAAGAGCGTTAGGTCCAGCGAGGTAGGAAACTAGCTCGCACTCATATACGCATGCATTACACATGACATAAGTAAGAGAAACACAAATCTTTTGTAGAAGGAGGTGGAATGACCAAGGGGGAAAAAGAATCACGAATGATTACATGCTGAAAAACCCCAAGGCAGTATCCGGAGGAAGGGGGAATACCCTTCCTTATGTATATATCAAAGAATGCTCCGGGGAACTTACAAGAATGGTGAATGTAATACAAAGTAGTCGCTCCGGAGAGCTTACAATGGTGGTCGAATGTAGACCGATACCAGTATATTCTAGGTAAAGGTAACATATACATTGACGATGTCGAGAGATCTCTAAACGAAGCATGTATCTTTTGTCATTGATCATTTCAGAGCGATTCTATGCCTTTTACAGGCATATTTATAAATGGTGACTACCTTGGCGTGCAAGTTCAGGATTCTTCAATCTTCCTCCCCTTATTGAGTACGATTCTTCCTTTTATGTAGTTGATTTGATCATGGCTAATATCTCGGAGGGGATGTGATTGTTTCCTCCTCGGACTCTTCCTTCCTTGATAGGCGGGATTTTCTGTTATAGTTGACCACAAAGAATCGGATATGGAGGATATCTTGGAGGTAAAGGCATTTGTTTCCTTTTAGGATTCTTTCATTAATGGTGGCCATTAAAGGGTTGAATATTCTCTTATTAATGGTGTTGATCATATCATTAACTGGGTTGACTGCCTCCATTAATGCGGTTGACCTCATTAACGGTATTTTAAATGTCATGGAAGCCAATCCTTTCTTCCTACGTTGCCGAGAGGAGAGCTCTAGTTCTGCATGTCACTTTGGAGAGGTACTTCATGGAGGTTACCTGAGGTGACATTTGATATTCCTTGAGGGCGAGGTACCCTAGGATCCAGTACACTGGCAGGGTTCCCCGGAGACCTCTTGATTGTCACGTAGCTAGATGTTGGTCTTCCTATGGAGCTTGTGCTAACCATTTTATGAGCGAAATATCTCGTGGGTTCCAAACTTGTAGTTGGGAGCTTGGTTTAGCTACGCCGAGCTTTATCATAGAGCTTGACCTAAGTGTGCAGGCTTCCTAGCGGGGTAACGGGCTTGGCTAGCAGGCCCTGGTAAGGTGTTTGCCATAAATAGGCGACCTTGGCTCGCATCTGGAAGGGTGGAGAGGTACGCTCGAGTACTGCTTTTGCTACTTGATTTAACCATGCCAAGATCTACAGTGGATCTTAGCATGTTTGGAGAGGATGGGGCTTTACGGGCTTCTTCCTTTTATGCTTGGACAGGTCAAGATTATACCTCGACGAGGTAGTAGTGCCTCTTGATGTCGGGGGACCCAGGTCCTTTCACGTCGACCTAGCTTCGGGCTTTATCCTGGTATAAGAAGCTTAACGCGGTCTCGTCGGGCTTTATTTAGTAAGCCTGGACACGTGCGAGATGCCCGGATGGTATGAGCAGCCTCGTCTTGCTCCTGTAGGATCGTGTGGTAGCTCGACCTCGGGGACCTTTATACCTCCGTCATACCAGCCCGAATTTGGACCCTTGTGGGAAGGCTGGGAAGTGGAAAATTCTTTTTTGGTCCCGAGCCAAATTTTGCTATTAACAGAAGTCCCCTACTACTTGAACACCGGTAAGTATTTGGGGTTGGAGTCCGAATCTTGTACTACATGAAGAATTTTGCTTGTCGCTTCTTACTTGTAACAAGAATTACTCCCAGTGTTCGGCTTAGAGAACCGGGGTACTATTCATTCCTGCAAAAAAATGAGCGTGTTGCTCGATCATGTCGGATTAAGCTTCTGCGGTTAATATGGTTACCTAGAGTTCCTTTTCCAGGAATCACGGTACTTAGATGAGCTGGCTAAATGATCCCAGTAGGCATCTATGCCATCTAGATCCTTCCTAGCGAGGTTGGCCCGACCAAGGCATTAGGAGTGCTATCTAGCTATATCCTGGTATTTTGATCTGGATGGCAACTATGCTTTTATACTCAGACCCTTCTAGGGGGTCGTAGTCCGACCAAGGCATCAGGAGCGCTATCTAGCTATATCCTGGTATTTTGATCTGGATGGCAACTGTGCTCTTACACTCGGATTCTTCTTGGGGGTCATAACCTGACCAAGGCATCAGAAGCGCTATCTAGCTATGTCCTGTTATATTGATCTGGATAGCAATTATGCTCTTACACTCGGATCCTTCTTGGGAGTCGTAGCACGAATTTGGACCCTTGTGGGAAGGTTGGGAAGTGGAAAATTTTTCTTTAGTCCCTAGCCAAAATTTTCTATTAACATTAATTATTTAATTAAAAGTCAAAATCTTTTTCTAATAAGAGATGGTCTCCTAATATTATACTATTGTTGGTAGTATAATTAATATTAAATACTATATTTGATAAGTAGATAAATAAAAGAAATTATTTGTCTAATCAAATTAGGATGTCTTTAATATGGTTATAAATACACTATTGAGTTGGATTAGGAGTCTTGGTGTAGGAAAGAATTCCTTTTGGAAAAGGATTCTTAACCACCAAGTAAATCCTTCTTAGGAGAGAATTTGGTCTCCTGTATATATATATATATATATATATACTTGTAATTTTCTACCAAGCATGAATTTTTGGTGTGAGAAGTTTTTTATTTGTTTTTTGTTGTTTTAAAAAAAAAACTTTGCCCAACTCATCGTGTGAAGAATTCGGTCAAGCATAGGGAAAAGAGAGAACGTTTTTTTTTTCGATAGTACACTAGTATCCTTTGCATCAAAAAGGTTTTGTGTACAACATCGAATCAAGGTTCACATGAGTTTCAATCAAATTGACTGATAATTCACAAGTGACCGGACGTTCTTGGTTTTTTCTCTTGGAGGATTATTGTGACTAACAAAGAAGAAGATTTTGTTTGTTTCCATCCTCAGGTATACAATTTAAAGAAAGGGAGCCCATACTTCTAGGTGATTCACGTTCGTGATTGGATTGGAAGATCTTGCGGATTCAATTTGATGCTAGTTCAATCGTCACGAAAAAAAAGGTACGATACATTTTATATACATCAATTAATCTAGGGTTAAGGTTCTTGTTATTAAAAGGGAAAATTTTATTTATATGCAAACTCTAATTTTCTTATTTCTCACGCGTCCGTAGCGTTTTGAACCATTTTTTACCTACTTTATGTGCATTCATGCTTATATCTAGTATTTTCCATAGGATGTGTTGATCATAACATTCTATATTGCGTGCTTGTTTGCGTTTTGCATTCATGATCACCTAGATGCCTTGTGAGAAGGAAGTCTGGACAATAGGTGTGAGACCTATGTTGTTGAGCATGAAAGTCTTGGCAAGAGGTGGGAGACCTCAGAATGTCAAGCAAGGTAGTCTTGCCGAGGGTCGTGAGGATCCGGAAGGGTGAGCAAGGAAGTCTTGCCTTAGGTCATGAGGATCCGGAAGAGTGAGCGAGGAAGTCTTGACAAAAGGTGTGAGGCCTCAGAATATTGAGCAAGAGGGCGAAATATTCATGAGTATGATAGGTGGGTAGTTTCTAGGTGAAGGGGTCACTTAAGAGATTGTACTTTTCTTATCTACTAGTGGATTTTGTTTACCGGTGGTTGCTAACCCGTGGATGTTTCCTCTTCGGAGGTTTACCACGTTATATCTCGTGTCAACTTTTCTCTATCCCTATCTCTCTTATATTGGTATTTGTTATTTGAATACTATGGATAGAACTTTATATGTAAGTTGACTTCCTTACTATAATATCAATTGTTTATAAGTTATGGTTGCTTGTTTGTATCACACTTTATATGTTTTATATATTGATCAAGTATCTTTAATTGATATATATATAATGTGATACAAGCAATCTAAAGGGACAAACTTCTGTTTGTTTCTAAGGGAGTCGAAAAAGGTGTTTAACCTATTCACCCTCCATCCCTCCCTCTAGGTTATCCTTGAAATTTAACTGTGTTTGTTTTTTCACGGGGTGCCCACCCTTCTTTCCAGACAATCAAACAAGTCATAAGAAGATTGTATCAAACTCCAACATCCTCCTGGTGCCCTCTCTTTGCTTCTCCTCCTTGACGGACTTCGCCCACCGCCCCATTTTCTGGTGGTTGCTAATCCTAGTTAGCCACTCCTGCCACCCCCTTCTTTGGAGGCTCTTCAACTACTAGTTTCCTGGCTTGGTCCTCCTCCAAGACCTCACTAACTACGGTCTTAACCTCAAGGGGATTGTCCGCATCCAGAGTGATCGTCGCAGCCTCCATTCCACTTTTATCAACCTCCAACTCTGCTCTAGAGGGATCTTCAAAGTAGTCTCTGATCCCTTCTTGGGCTTCTGGTTGAACCCTCTCGAACTGAGCGAGATGAACCCCGCTTGAGGATTCCTCGGGACTTGAAACTGAAAGAACTGAAAGAGGATGAGGAAGATCTGTCACGGCCGGTTGTTTCCTGGCTCTAACCACGCTAGAAGAACCCGCTATATCACCATCGGGGACGAGACATATCTACGACCTTAGTCATGATCTCCTCTCTATCCCAGTGTCTCTTTGCTTGGCCCAGTGTTCAGAGTGAAGGGTATATTGATCAAAGGAACTTTTTAACCTCTTATAGTCGTAGTGAAGATTGGCCAGCTCTGCCTTCATCCCCCTCTAGCTAGATGTCATCTCCTACACTAGAGCTTGGGCTCGTGCAAGTAACCCCATAGCCCTCTCAGCTTTAGCCTCAACTTTAGCCGTACGGTCGCAAACAGAGGCCACCTAATGACTCATGGCCATGTTGAATTTGAAAGCCTACATATTAAAAAGTTCAAAGTTAGAAAATGATCAAGCTATCACAAGAAATGATGAAAGATGATGGTTACCTCGGCCAAAAGGGCGGACCCCTTGGTGATCAAGATAACTACAGGCATTGAAGTCATCAAGAAAAGACTGCCACATGGGCAGGATGCAACAAACTGCCCCAAGACCTCGTCAAGCATAATAGAGCTCGGTTGATGTTGAGGGCGAATGGGAGGAACCTCCTCAACACCAGCCTTGGTATCCTCAGAGGCTCGGGGAGTCAGAAATGTAGATGGAGGGGCAGAAACATCGAGTAAGTTAACTGCAGGGCTGGCAGAAGTAGTAGCAGTAGCAGTAGTAGCGGGGGCAACCAATGAAAGAGTAGTAGTAGTTGTATCAACATCATGAGAAACTGAGGTCTCCTCGCTCTGCACCTTGGTTGCCCGTGATGCGAGGAGTGTCATCTATGACCTAAGCTGGGAGGGGGACAGAGTAGGAGTAGGAGCAGGCGAAGCCCCAATTTTAATAGTGTGCCCCCCTTTCTTTGAGGTAGCCAAAGGGACAATCTAGGTCAATCTGGTAGAAGGGGGAGGGTTGCGAGCTTGATGGGCTTCACGAGAAGCCGGAGCAACAACAAAAACTAAAAAAAAAAAGGTGTCAGAACCAAGCTAGCCAATGAAACATAGCAAGATGACTCAGCATTACTTCACTCACGAGGAGTATCAGTAGAGATTCGCAGGTACAGATTCACCCTGCGAGGATCGAAGGAATCAGCGTAGGAAACTTCAAGTTAAAATAATTTCTGGCGAGTTTGGACTTCAAGATTGTTTCGGACTCAGCGGGCAAAGAATGTTGGGGTTTACGCTTTAAAGATGTAATTTGTAAATGGATTTATGAAATAAATAAAATGAAAAGTTAAATTCATTCTTGTTTATTTAAGAACCCTGATGGAAATGGTGAGATCCTTGATTAGTTTCTTATCATTACCAAATTCCTTCTAGGGATATGTGTTACAATCAACGGCATACATTTTGAATGTAGTGTTATCCAAATCTGTTCCTAAGACTACCCTAGAGTTGTGGAATGGTCGTAAAGCTAGTTTATGATATTTCCGCATATGAGGTGTCTAGCACACGTGCTGAAGAATAGAAATGGAAAGCTAGACTCCAAGTCTGTGGTCTGCCAGTTTGAAGGATACCCCAAGGAGACTAGAGGTGGACACTTCTATAGTCCCGAAGATAACAAAGTATTTGTATCGACAAATGCAACGTTTCTTGAGGACAATTATATTAGTGACCATAAACCTCAATCTAAGATTGTATTGAATGAGTTGGAGCCTGGTGAGACAGTGCTTTATCAACAAGAGTTGTGGGTACATATACATCTGAGAGTCAGATAGTTCATAATCAGGATACACTACCACCTATACATAGTGAGAGGGTTGTAAGACAACCTGAACGCTATTTAGGTATAGGTGAGAGACAAGGTGTTGTCTCTGCAGATAGTGTGGATGATCCATTGACATTTAAGAATGCAATGGAAGATCCTGATAAAAAGAATGACTTAAAGCCATCAATCTCGAGTTGGAGTCCATGTACTCTAACTCAGTCTAGGATCTTGTAGACTTACAGGATGGGGTAAAACCCATAGGGTGTAAGTGGATCTACAAGAGAAAGAGATTAGTAGACATGAAGGTAGAGACCTTCAAAACAAGGCTAGTGGCCAAGGGTTATACCCAGAAAGAGGATGTCGATTATGAAAAGACCTTCTCGCCAGTAGCCATGTTTAAGTCTATTAGGATTCTCTTATCCATTGTTACCTATATTGATTATGAAATTTGGCAAATGGATGTCAAGACTGCATTCTTGAAGGGCAATCTTGATGAGAGCATTTTTATGATGCAACCAGACGGATGAGAGCAAAAGGTTTGCAAACAGCAAAGGTCCATCTATGGACTTAAGCAAGCAGCTAGATCTTGGAACATAATGTTTGATGATGTGATCAAAACCTATGCCTTCGAGCAGAACGTCGACGAGCCTTATGTCTACAAGTGCATCATTGACAAGAAAATAGTTTTTTTGATCATATACGTAGATGATATCCAACTCATTGGGAATGATGTGGGAGTATTGTCTGATGTAAAGGGCTGGCTGGCTAGCCAATTCCAAATGAAAGATTTGGGAAAGACAAGTTATGTTCTAGGGATCCAACTTATAAGGGATCGTAAGAACAAACTCATAGCATTGTCTCAGACATCATACATCGATAAGATTCTTGTGCGATTTTCGATACAGAACTCCAAGAAATGTAATTTACCTTCCAGGCATGGAGTTCACTTGTCTAAAGAACAGTGTCCTAAGACACCTCAAGAAGTTGAGAATATGAGACGTGTACCCTATGCATCGGCAGTAGGTAGTCTCATGTATGTTATGTTATGCACGAGACCAAATATCTTCTATGTAGTGGGAGTAGTCAGCAGATACCAGTCCAACCCAGGATTGGATCATTGGGTTGATGTCAAGACAATTCTCAAGTATCTACGGAGAACGAGAGACTATATGCTAGTGTATTCCGGGCAGGATTTGATCCCGTTAGGATACATGGATTCTGATTTTCAGACAGATAGGGATTCTAGAAAATCCAAATCTAGATCAGTATTCACCGTGGGTGGTGGAGCCATTATGTGGAGAAGTATCAAGCAATCTTGCATTGCTGACTCCATCATTGAAGCCGAACATGTAGCCGCTTGTGAAGCTGCTAAAGAGGTTGTTTGGCTCCGTAAGTTCTTGAGTGATCTAGAATTTGTTCCATATCTGGATAAGCCCATCACACTTTATTGTGATAACAATGGTGCTGTGGCTAATTCCAAAGAACCAAGAAGCCATAAAAGAGGGAAGCATATAGAGAGAAAGTATCATTTCATTGGAGAGATAGTGTAGAGAGGAGAAGTGATCGTCATCAAGATAGCCTCACAAGACAATCATGTTGATCCATTTACGAAGACCTTACCGGCTAAAGTGTTTTTGGGTCACCTAGATGGTGTAGGGTTACGAGACATGCCTCACATGCTTTAGTGCAAGTGTGAGATTGTTGTGGTTTATGTCCTAAATATGTAATTTGTAAATTGATTTATGAAATAAATAAAAGGAAAAGTTCAATTCATTCTTGTTGTGTTGTTTATTTAATAACTTGTGCATATATTTAACATCCTATATTGTCAGATGTAATCTCGAACTGTGTATATGAGTGTCATATACGTATGGATACAGTAACAGACGTACAATCTAAAGAGTCCATAGATAGCAAATAAAGCTGGGTACTTTATTTGTGGCTAATCTATAGTTGCGGTCCATTCCGTAATGTATGGTGATTCTATCCTGAATCATTCATATGATATATGGGTATGGAAGCATCTTGTATGATGTGATTATATAGGACTGGGTCATGATCTATATGAATCTCTCACCAAGATCCGTTTACCGATGAGATTCATATATATCAACTAGTGATGGCTATATGTGGGTGATCTTAATCCTGAGTGTCTTATCGACTCCTTCAGGTTAAATTGTGGTCTTTGATATACCATGGGTGAGGTCAGATGCATTTCCTGATCAATATGCTCCGTATGTTGGGATTGTGGTTTGGCTTGTGGCTGGGAAGGTTTGTACACAAAAGTGAAATCCACTTCTTCTTCTGAGAAGTAGATGGTAGTTCCCTTAAGGATTGATTCACGGCTTGGACAATATGAGTGCTCTTCTAATTTCGTGAGGAAATAAGATTTATTGTCTATTAGAGAATCAACGGTACTTAAAGAATATAGTATAACGGACATTATGACCCAGCTCTAATTATGAACTACTGTGGAGGACCACACCATGTGTAATAGACATATCGATGGATACCGAGTTGTGTCAGTCTGTGTAAAAGCGTCTACAGTTGAGAGAGTACAGTTTCGGGTTTTTAGTGGAATAACACTGAAGTTAATAATCAAGGAATATTAATTAAAGAGTTTAATTAATGATTCCGAGGATTATTGGAGCTCAAAATACTGTGAGTCCATTTGGTCCCCTTGCTAACCCGATCGAGTTAGGTAACAGGGGTCACGGTTAATTAATTGGATTGTCCAATTAATTGTGTTACGAAAGTGACACGTGTTTATTCGGGAATTAATTGAATAATGAGATTATTTAATTAATGAATGTTAATAGTTAAATTAATTATATAATTAGATTATTTAATTATATTGATAATTATGAATTGTTAATTAACTATTAATTGAAGGGTGTTAGCTGATATATGGATTTAGGTGAAGATAAAATAATATGATTATTTTATTTTTACTAAATCATTTATCTAAGTATTTGAATTTAAGTTTAAATTTAAAATACTTATTATCACTTTTAATATATTAGATATATTTGAAAAGGATAATTAAAAGATATATATCAATTAATAACACAAGAGATTGCATTGGATGCAAATTGATGTGTGCACATGAAACAATAGTCAAAAGAAGATTTTGCATATGATGCCAATCAATATAAGTTATGCATGAGATGTAATTTATGTGTGCGTGAAATCAATACACCAAATTGAGAAGAAAGAGTTTCTTCAAGTCTTTTCTCAACATCCTCCATTCAAGTTCCGGAGACCGTGACGCGTCCACACGCAGTTACCAATCCTGGAAGATAGCGAGGAAGATCGGGTGGTTTAGACATGAGCACATCGTGAAATGAAGGAGTCTTCAAACGTTGGTAAGATTCGTTCAGACATGAGCATATCGTAAAGTAAAGGAGCCTTCAAACGTTGGTAAGATTTTCTTCTTCTGATTATATTGATTACAATTTCCTGTGTTTACATATTGTATGTATTAGTTCCGAAGAATAATTACGATCCCAAGTTCACTGGTCCCAGATACAGATTATGATTTGCATTAAAAAATTTAAAACCTTACTTCCGCTGTGTGACCGGTGAACGGGGTTCCAACAGAAAATCCCTGTCCCACAAAGGTTTGTCAGTGAAAGTTGTGGGGACTTCAAACTCATTCCCGCCGATGAAGATCGAGCTTCCCAATCGTTCCCCGCCAGAATCCATTCCTTCTTCCAAGCGGGGTTCTTCTTGGAAGCGCAAGGAACGATGAAGTTGAGTTTGTTCTTAGCTTTCGCATAGAACTGATCTCGGGGGGCACCAGACAGGCTTCCAATCTGAAATAGGTAGGCCAATTCCTCAGCTCCGGGCTCCCTAGCAACTTTGCTCAGCTCTCATTGTTCCCTCCACAGCATAAGGAAGCCGATTAGATGCCTCCAGAAGCCAGGCACCAACTAAAGATGAGCTAGCTATAGGGCATTAAGAGCTCGTTGGAGGGTGGGGTGAAGGGAAAGTTTGACCCCTTTCTCGAGCGCCACGACATGAATTGGAAGCACATATTTAGGAGGATTGAAGATATCACAATTCTTAGGGGGAATGGAAATGGAAACGTTATCGAGGATGCCATACTTGGTCTTTAGGTGATCAATCGACTTCGGGTCCGTGGTAAATCCGGGATAACTTTGAAGTCGTAAGGAATAAGCCTCTCCGAAGGAGGACCAGCATCTGAAACTTGACCCTTCCCAGTAGTAGCATCCCTAGGTTCCTTATCATAGTCTTCGTCGACCAAGTTCAAAAGGTTATCAGACCTATTAGATTACCTAGTCCCAATAGCCATGTTTTTATTCGACCAGCGACGTTACGGGTTAGTAGGAGAGTTGTCACTGTCGAAGTTCTTTCGTGCTCGTTTCCCTAGGGCGAGACTAGAAACCTCTTCGTCATCTACTATGGAATCCACATTATCGCAGCTGGTTTTTGACATGCTGGAGAAAGGTTTCGAGTTAAACGAAGAAAAAGATGAAGGCGTTGCTCGAGAAGGTAGCGAGAGAAAGATTTTTTCTTTTAAATTTTGAAATTTGAAAAAAAATAAAGCTTGGAGACTGCAACAAACTAACCGGGCATAAATAGAGGTGAGTGGAGCAGTAACTTATGACGTTGGTGACGCCGAAGCAAGATTTTCGGTAAAGATTACCTCAAATCTTGGGGGCTGATGTAACTCAGTCGGATTATTTTAAGAAACGCACCAGTCTCTGCTCACCACGTCTCTCGTGCATTTAATGAGAAGATTTCCACCAAAATTCTGGTAACAACAATGGAAGGAAAATTTCCCAATTAAAATGGCAAGTCTGACTCTAACCCTAACACAATCATCGATGTTCAAGTCTAAGGGGACTTCTTTTAATAGCCAAATTGGGATAGGGACCAAAGGAAAATTTTTCACTCTTCTAGCTAGGGTCCAAATCTGAGATTACCTAGCATGGTACCGAGGTTCCCAGGGTCGAGCTATTGGACGACCAGTAAAAGCGAGGAAAGGTCATCACTCCCTGGGAATACCCCAGGTGAAACCCGACATGATCAAATCGAGCTTCTTACATTGAAAAAAAGACCTAAGGCAAGACCGATATAAGACGACCCCTGCTCTTTGAGGTCAAAACTACCTCGCAACCTCCCCATAAGCCAGCCATAGAGAGAGACCTATAAGGCATTAAGACAGTACTACAGTATCGCTCTGTCTCACCGAGGAAGGAAGCAAATCTATCAAGATAGATGGGAGAAAGCTTGAAGAAGCTACGTCATCGCTAACATGGTCATTTCAAGCTCAAAAAAGGATCTGGAAAGGTGAGATATAGCTCATAATATGAAGACAATAGTATGTATCTACCTCTCCATTCGAAACAGCGAGCACCATATTCGGTGACCTCCATTATGTATCTCACTAAGGTAATACAAAGGATCTCGTTCACTCTCCAATTTACTTCGAAACACTGCATACGTGTAGGGCAAATGATTGAGTCCAAAAAGGAAATAAACTTATCTTCATCTAAGATATACTCGAATCCATTATTAAGCCAAAGTCAATGATATTTAAAAGGCATATCCCACCCGATAAAGAGGGATATGATTCATAAAATAATGGCGGGAGAGTCACGAGTTTAGCCTAGTTGGACTGTGTATAAATAAGCTCGAGCATGAACGAGTAAGGGAGTTCAACAACATATAGAGCCAGAGACATACAGGAAAGAGTTTTGACTTGGCCGAAATTCTGTAATCAGAACACTGTAGGGAAAAAACACACGTGCAGGGAAGCGTAGGAAAATTTAATAAAAATTAGGGTTTGCGTATGAATAAAAATGTTCCCTTTATAATAACAAAAACCTTAACCCTAAATTAATTGATGTATATCAAAAGTGTTGTACCTTTTTCTCGTGACGATTGAACAATCGCTGAATTGATTCCTCAAGATCTTCCAATCCAATCACGAACGTGAATCACCTAGGAGTGTTGGCTCCTTTTCTTTATCTTGTATACATGAGGATGGAAACAAACAAAATCTTGTTCCTTGTTAGTCACAATAATCCTCCAACAGAAAATTCAAGATCGTCTGGCCACTTATGAATTAACAATCAATTTGATTGAAACTCACGTGAACCTTGATTCTATGTTGTACACAAAACCCATTTGATGTAAAGGATACTAGTGTACTATCCAAAAAAAAAACGTTCCCCTTTTTCTCTTCTTGGTCAAATTCACACTATCTCTATGAGTTGGTCGAATTTTGTCTAGAGTAAAAAACAAATTTTTTTCTCCCTCAAAATTCACTCTTGCTTGCCCGAATTCTCTCTTTAGAAATTCCCAAGCTTGGCCGAAATTAATTCTTGCAATTAATTAGAGCTGACTGAAATTTCCAAACCTATATATATATATATATATTTGATCATAAGTCCTTTCCTAAGAAGAATTTACTTGGTTAACAAGAATCCTTTACTTAGGTGGATTTATTTGGTAGTAAAAAATCCTTATCTAAAAAAAAATTCTATCATCCTCTTATATATAAATAGCTTGCCGAAATTTCATAGATTATAATTAGGAGACTGAATTCTTTTCCTAAGAAGGATTTACTTGGCAATTAAGAATACTTTCCTTAGCTATATTTACTTGGTGGTTAAGAATCATTTTCAAAAAGGAATTCTATCCTACACCAAGACTCCTAATCCAACTCAATAGAGTATTATTTTCTTATTTTATTAAATGCATTTGATCTTTATAAAAAGTCCACATGTGAACTAGACTCATTCTTACAAAAAGAAACAAGTCCACATGCCTCAATACAATTATAGATGGACCCCTAAATTGGTCCAGTAGAATATATCAAGTGATCCATGCAAGTTCGTGTAGATTGGGGATCTTGGCGGGCTATTTAGATTTAAGCTCCAATAAACACAACTCAATCACAATCAACAAATGATACACTTAGGTCCAATCTATTTAATTTTAGTTCATTCCACTGAAGAACTAAAATTAAACTCATAAATAAAGATAGAATAAGTTGATGTTACTCATTCATACCCCAAACAACCTTATTAGAGAAAGTGTATCCTCGTGAAGAATACCACTAATCGTCAAGAGCTCATAGACCGCCTATAGCTCTCCAAGTTACCATATTTACTCATATGACCACATTTTGATGGTATTCTACTCTCATTAAATAAATGGAGCCACGATGTCCATATCTTAAGTTCTGAATATTATTCAAGACTAACTAAAGAATTGTTTCTATCTCATACATGTCTAGATGTATGAACAATTCTTCTTTTCTCATAGTCTTTTGACCTTATAATTATTTACTTTTGACAATTATAATAATTAAACTATAAATGTTATAAGATTTGTTAAACTAGAAATCACTTTATTAATATGAAAAGATTGTCAAATACATTATTATACTCTTGCTATCGAACATAACCCTAACAATCTCCCACTTGCTCTATAGAAAATGTGTCATATCTCTCATCCCCATGTTCTCTAGATACCCATCAAAACTCTTTTATAGAAGAGCCTCTGTAAAGGGATCCGCTAGATTTTCTGCTGACGCGATCTTGGTAATCGTCACGTCACCCCTATGCATAATTTCCCTTAGAAGGTAATACTTTCTTTCAATGTGTTTCCCTCTATTATAACTTCTTAGTTCACTCGAATTAGCCACTGCTCCACTATTATCACAATAGATAGTGATCTGTTTATTCGTATCAGGAACCACTTCCAAGTCAATCAAGAATTGGCGGAGCCAGACAACCTCTTTTACAACCTCACATGTGGCAACATACTCGGCTTCCATGGTGGAATTAGCAGTACAAGATTGCTTGATACTCCTCCATATGACTGCCCCTCCTCCAATAGTAAACATAAATCCTGATGTTGATCTCCTAGAGTCAGAATTTTACTGAAAATCAGAATCTGTATACCAGTGGGAATTAAATCCCCTCCAGAGTATACAAGCATATAATCTCTCATTCTCCTAAGATACTTGAAAATATGCTTGACTGCCGTCCAGTGATCTGGACCAGGTTTCGATTGAAACCTGCTAACTATGCCTACAACAAAACAAATATCTGGTATAGTGCAGAGTATTGCATACATTAGACTTCCAACTGCAGATGCATATGGAACCCTACTCATGAATTGCTCTCCATGCTCATCCTTACAAACTTGTTCCTTAGAAAGTTTGATTCCATTTCTAAAAGGTAACATACCTTTCTTGGAATCTTGCATGGAAAACCTAGACAAGATTTTATCTATGTATGAAGCTTGGGATAATGTAATCATTCTATTCTTTCTATCCCTTATGACTTGGATACCAAGAATATAACTTGCTTCTTCTAAGTCCTTCATATCAAATTGTTTTGCTAACCATTCTTTTATTGATGTCAATACACCTACATCGTTTCCTAACCCTCCCACTATCGGGTTGTCTACTAACCCTCCCACTACGACGAGGTATGGTAGATTGTTGATTATGTGTTGGTACGGAACTTACAATTGGGCTTGGTTGTAAAACCTCTTATGGAATTGTATCTCCTAAAAGCTCATTCAGGACAATTCTACTTTTAAGCACAAAATTATTCATATTGTCCTTTTTTAGAAATTTTGCATTTGTCGAAACAAACACTTTAAGATCTAAAGGACTATAAAAATAATATCCTTTTGTTCCTTTTGGATACCCTACAAATATGCTTGTTTCTGAACGAGACTCCATCTTTTCTGTCTTTCCTTTTAACATGTATGCAGGACATCCAAATATCCTTAAGTGTTGTAAGCTAGGCTTTCGCCCGGTCCACAACTCATGCGGTGTTTTAGGAACCGACTTAGATGGTACATCGTTTAGAATGTACATTGCGGTTTGTAAAGCATATCCCCAAAAAGAATTAGAGAGCGTTGAAGAACTCAACATAGACCTTACCATGTCCAAAAGAGTTCTATTTCTTGTTTCTGCCACCCCATTTTGTTGAGGTATGCCTGGTGCGGAAAACTGAGAAATTATCTCATTATCAATAAGATATTGCTGAAACTCACTAGATAGATATTCTCCACCATGATCAGACCTCAAGATTTTCATGCGTTTCTCAAACTGATTTTCAACTTCAGCTTTAAATGTTATGAACATGTCAAAAGCATCTGACTTATGTCTCATGAGATACATATAGTCAAATCTTGAGTGATCATCCGTGAAAGTGATGAAGTACTCATATCCACCTCTATCTTGAATGCTCATAGGTCCACACAGATCAGTGTGTATCAAACCTAAACATTCAATGGCTCTTGTGCCTTTGGTCGGTAAACGACCTTTTGGTCATTTTACCTTCCAAACAAGATTCACAAATTGGTAGATCATCAACCTTTAAGTCACTTAGAGGTCTATCACAAACCAATCTATTAATCCTATTAAGGTTAATATGACCAAGGCACAAATGTCATATGTAGGTTTCATCTTTTGATAATTTTACTTTTTTATGATTTGGTTTCGTTGATTCCGTGTCTAACAAGTAAGAGATATTTCCATGCAAATAGAATAAACCGTTTTCCAATGTACATTTGCAAATAATTTTGTCATTCTTACTAATAATAAAACCTTTATTAAAAGTAACCGAATATCCAAATTTATTTAGACAAGAGATCGAAATTAAATTCCTCTTGAATTGTGGTACATATTAAACGTTTATTAAAACTAAATCCCTATTAGAATCTAAATTGATTCTAATATCTCCCACTACACTAGTAGACATCAACGCTCCATTGCCTAAATGCAAGTTGAATTCATTCTTATTCAGTCTATTCCTTTAACCCTTTTCACCACAAAGGAAACACTTTCCTTTGATCTTGGTTACTTTCTTGGTCTCCTTCTAAGAAGGCCCAAGTTGCTTTTTCTTCTATCGTTTCTTGACCTACTAACGGCTCTTTAACAGTATCAACTTTACAAACCATATGAATCTCTTGACCCTTACCTTTACAAGGATCTTCTCGATGCTTTGATCATCTTGTATCAGGCATTGCAAGATGTTTTCCTTATTGTTCAAGGTGTAGTCAAACTTGAACTGATCAAAGGAATCTGATATTGAGTTGACAATCGTGTCAATTTTCGTCTCACCGTCTATCTCAACACCATTCAATTCAGCAATATTGAGATGTGCTATGACTTTCATCATGTGATCTTTCACACCCTATCCAGGTTTCATCCTAAGATTCATAAAAGCAATCACTGCCTCTCTCTCTTAGTCGTCTTAGACCTCATAGTAAACATCTCCTCTAGAGACATCATTATATCGGCAACAGTCTCCATTCCTTCATGAATTTAGCCGTCGAAGATGGTGGCCATAATGTAAAGTACATTTAGCCATCTCTTCTAAAGACTCCCACTGCTGATAATTATCTCTTTGCTCCTGAGTAGATTCATTAGTAAGAGTATGTGGTTTAGGAGTATACATAATGAATTTATACTTTTTAGCTTGCAACAACAACCCAATATTCCTTTTCCATGTAACATAATTATCATCAGTTAAAGTATTATCTTTTAGGATATTGATTAGAGATGGGGTCATGATTTCTTTTAAATAACAAAAATTATATAAGTAAACAATCATGATATAGCACTTTTGAATATGTATCTTGAATTAAATAAAATAATTCAATTGTAAAAATTCAACGGTGATCCAACACCCATAAATGTCATGTCTCCTTTGGGAGTACGCACCATTTACTAGTTGGACTAGGTCCCACCTAATTGTTAACATAACAACCAACGTTTTCTATTTTAACCTTGCAATTTTATTAACAAGAACTCTTGGGAGGATATTAATAAAATTATATTAAGTGTGTTACCAAGTAATCGACATTCAATATAATCCCTCATGAATAACCCCTCCTTTGGGAGTAGATATCGTTTGGGCTAATTGTATAGTCTATCCTTGTAAGGAAGTATCTTGCTAAATTCCAATCATGAATACCTCTTAGGAGGTTATTACATGAAACATAAAGCTCAACTAAACTTGAAGGCCGTAGGTGTTCCAAAACACCTTCTCCCACTCAATTATTTAAGGAGTCTGCTCAAATTCCAAATAATGATTTACCAAGTTTCTAGATGTCAATTTAGATACCAAAACCATTCTATGCATATTCATACCAAAAGAGATATATGAGTGGCACACCTATTCTATATGACATAGTATCAAACAATGACAAACATTGCATTATTTACAAAAATATAAATAGCTACAATTTTGGCCCGTCCTTGAAAAGCAAGTAAATTACATGTCTTGGAATACAAAAAAATTCTTTCTTGGCGAACAAGTCTTCATGCGACCATCGTCGTCCGGACTCTCTCGGTTGCCTCCCATGGGCGTGAGCACCCTTGGCCCCTACACATGGGCGTACGCAAGCCACAAACCCAAAAAGGGCTGCCATGCGCAGCCCATGGCTTCCATAGGGCTGCCGTGTGCAGCCCTTACCACAACAAACGTGGTTGCGTGCTCTTCGCACGCACGTTCGTTGCTACGGCTCGTACGGTCCCAAACTTGTTCCAGTTGCTCCTTATTCTTCAAACCTTCGAGTCTTCGAAACTTGAGTGTATTAAAGAAGAATTATAAATAAAAATACTGCAGTTTGTTTTTATTAAAACAACAAAATAAAAAAAAAACTTAGCAACGACCAAGAAGGAAATTATGGTGATGATAGACCACCCTTCTTGTTACAATCCCAAAACAAAATACATTGAAATTCTAGGACCAAAATTGAGCAATAACAGTCCACATATGAAGCATATATCCATACATTACAATGTAAATATATATGTGAATATCTAGAGTGACATCTCTTTCTAAAACATGCATATATACAGTAAAAAGAAAAAGATTCACGTACACATACACCAATTAATCAAGGGTACAACCAGGCTCTGATACCAATTGTAGGGAAAAATGGTTCAAAACGCAACGGAAATATGGGAAAATTTAATAAAATTAGGGTTTGCGTATAAATAAAAATGTTCCCTTTTAATAACAAGAACCTTAACCCTAGATTAATTGATGTATATAAAAAGTATCGTATCTTTTTTTTCGTGATGATTGAACTAGCGTCGAATCAATTCCACAAGATCTTCCAATCCAATCACGAACGTGAATCACCTAGGAGTGTGGGTTCCCTTTCTTTAAATCGTATATTTGATGATGGAAACAAACAAAATCTTTCTCTTTGCTAGTTACAATAATCCTCCAACAAGAAAACAAAGAACGTTAGGCCACTTGTGAATTATCAATCAATTTGATTGAAACTCGCGTGAACCTTGATTTGATGTTGTACACAAAACCTTTTGATGTAAAGGTTACTAGTGTACTATCTAAATTTAAACGTTCTTTCTTCCTATTTCTTCTTTCCCGAATCACACACTATTTCTTAGAGTTGATCGAATTTTGTCTAGAGCAAAATCAGATTTTTCTCCCTCAAAATTCCTATAATTGTCGAAATCTCTCTACAAAGAATTATCTAGGCTAGTCGAAATCTTCGTTTGAAATTATGCGAGGGCTGGCCGAAATTCACTCTTAGAATTATTTAGGCTAGCCGAAAATTACAAGAGATATATATAGGATTATAAATCCTCTCCTAAGAATGATTAAATTGGTTGGCAATAATCCATTTCTTAGGTGGATTTAATTGGTAGTTAATAATTCTTATCAAAAAGGAATTATATCCTCACCTATATACGCATGGGATGGCCGAAATTCATTGGATATATATTAGGAAACTTAATTCTATTCCTAAGAAGGATTTAGTTGATTGTTAAGAATCTTTTCCTTATGTAGAATTACTTGGTGGTTAAGAATCCATTTCAAAAATGAATTCTATCCTACACCAAGTTCCTAATCCAACTCAATAGTGTGTTTTTAACCATATTAAAGACTTTCTAATTTGATTAAATAAATAACTCCTTTTATTTATATACTTATCAAATATAGTCTTTAATATTAATTATACTACCAATAATAGTATAATATTAGGAGACCATCTCCTAATAGAATTTTTTTTTGACTTTTAATTAAATAATTAATTAATAAAAAAAATTAATAAATTTTTATTTAATTAAATAATAATATAATATAATATAATTAAGCTATTCTAAATAGCCTTGCCGCCCATACCATATATATGGGCCATATATTATTTTTCTTATTTTATTAAATCCATTGGACCTCAATAAAAAGTCCACATGTGAACTAGACGTATTCTTAAAAAAAGAAACAAGTTCACATGCCTTAATACAATTCTATATGGACCCCTAAATTGGTCCGGTAGAATATATCAAGTGATCCATACAAATTCATGTGGATTGGAGATCTTGGCGGGCTATCTAAATTTAAGCTCCAATAGACACAACCCAATCTAAATCAATAAATGATTCAATTAGGTCCGATCTGATTAATTTTAGTTCATTCCACTAAAAAACTAAAATTGAACTATTAAATAAAGATAGAATAAATTGATGTTACTCATTCATACCCTAGACAACCTTATTGGAGAAAGTGTATCCTTGTGAAGAATACCAGTAATCGCCAAGAGCTCATAGACCGCCTATATTTACTCATTTGACCACATTTTGAACATGGATATTTTCACTTGTTCATAAGCAATGTTTCAATAGACACTATTGAAAACTTAACGTTAAGATTTAATATCCAATACCACAAAACATCCATATGATGGTATTCTACTCTTATTAAATAAATGGAGTCATGATGTCCATATCTATAAATGAAGTCCTCTATCGATTAACAAATGAATACCACTAAACTATATCGGATAGACTATGCTATATAATCGTACTCATTGATAGCTCAAATGATAACACTTGCAACCATAAGTCCATCATTTATCTCAGGATTGAGATAGACTCTCTAATTGTCTTCAAATGAAAAAACTTTTATGTATTGACGGTTCTAGATAAAGTATTTCATTGTGATCCTATTCAATGCACCTAGTGCACTAGATTCTTTTGCCCAAAGACACCACACTTTGATGATTTTAGACTCATCATAACACATTTGATCCCACTCAAATGCTCGCAAAAGAATTTACAACTTTGACAAGATAAATGCGCCAAACCTTTTATCTTAAGTTGTGAATATTATTCAAGACTAACTAAATAATTGTGTCTACCTCATACATATCTAAATGTATGAACAATTCTTATTTTCTCATAGTTTATTGACCTTATGATTATTTACTTTTGACAATTATAATAATTAAACTATAAATGTTATCAGATTTGTTAAACTATAAATCACTTTATTAATATGAAAAGATTGTCAAATACATTATTATACTCTTGTTATCGAGCATAACCCTAACATGAATACCACCAAACTATCGATGATAGACTATGCTATATAATCGTACTCATTGATAGCTCAAATGATAACACTTGCAACCATAAGTCCATCATTTATCTCAGGATTGGGATAGACTCTCCGATTGTCTTCAAATGAAAACTTTTATCCATTGACGGTTATAGATAAAGTATTTCATTGTTATCCTATTCAATGCACCTAGTGCACTATATTATTTTGCCCAAAGACACCTCACTTTGATGATTTTAGACTCGTCATAACACATTTGATCCCATTCAAATGTTAGCAAAAGAATTTACAACCTTGACAAGTTAAAGGCGCCCAACCTTTTATCTTAAGTTGTGAATATAATTCAAGACTAACTAAAGAATTGTGTCTACCTCATACATATCTAGATGTATGAACAATTCTTTTTTTTCTCATAGTCTTTTGAACTTATGATTATTTACTTTTGACAATTATAATAATTAAACTATAAATGCTATAAGATTTATTAAACTAGAAATCACTTTATTAATATGAAAAGACTGTCAAATACATTATTATACTCTTGCTATCGAGCATAATCCTAACAAACACGGCCACCATAACTATCTACTTCTCAACAAGCACGAAGCCACCGCACTAATTGTACTTATGAATGACTAGGAGAATTTGAACGACTACTGTATATACACCATATGATTCAATAATAAATTAAAGTCATTTTCCCTTGCATGTTTTGGTATTTCATGATGTCTTAATTTTCACCATTAAATATATGAACCAGGTATCGAATGTACTAACCCCGGCCTTCACCTCCGTGGTAGTGGTCTCAAAGGTGCTAACCGAAATTCCTCACCCCCGAGTGAATTTTTAGTTAACAAAAACCGTAACCCTAGATTAATTGACATATATTAAAAGTATCGTACCTTTTTTCTTGTGATGATTGAACTAGTACCGAATTAAATCCACAAGATATTCCAATCCAATCACGAACGTGAATCACCTAAGAGTGTGACCTTCCTTTCTTTAAATTATATACCTGAGGATAAAAATAAACAAAATCTCTTTCTTTGTTAGTCACAATAATTCTCCGAGAAGAAAAACAAAGAACATTAGGTCACTTGTGAATTATCAATCAATTTGATTAAAACTCGCGTGAACCTAGCTTCGATGTTGTACACAAAACCTGTTAGGATTATGCTCCATAGCAAGAGTATAATAATGTATTTGACAATATTTTCATACTAATAAAGTGATTTCTAGTTTAACAAATCTTATAGCATTTATAGTTTAATTATTATAATTGTCAAAAGTAAATAATCATAAGGCCAAAAGACTATGAGAAAGGAAGAATTATTCATACATCTAGATATGTATGAGTTAGACACAATACTTTAGTTAGTCTTAAATAATATTCACAACTTAAGATAAAGGTTGGGCACCTTTATCTTGTTAAAGTTGTAGATTCTTTCGCAAGCATTTGAGTGGGATCAAATGTGATATGATGAGTCTAAAATCATCAAAGTATGGTGTCTTTGGGCAAAAGAATCTAGTGTACTAGGTGCATTGAATAGGATCACAATGAAATACATTATCTAGAACCGTCAATGGATAAAAGTTTTCATTTGAAGACAATCGGAGAGTCTATCTCAATCTTGAGATAAATGATGGACTTATGGTTGCAAGTGTTATCATTTGAGCTATCAATGAGTACGATTATATATCATCTATCCTCGATAGTTTGGTGGTATTCATTCGTTAATCGATAGAGGACTTCATTTATAGATATGGATATCATGGCTCCATTTATTGAATGAGAGTAGAATAACATCATATGGATATTTTGAGGTATTGAATATTAAATCTTAACGTTAAGTTTTCAATAATGTCTATTGAAACATTGCTTCTGGACAAGTCAAAATATCCAAGTTCAAAATGTGGTCAAATGAGTAAATATGGTAACTTGGAGAGCTATAGGCGGTCTATGAGCTCTTGGCGATTACTGATATTCTTCACGAGGATACACTTTCTCCAATAAGGTTGTCTAGGGTACGAATGAGTAATATCAACTTATTCTATATTTATTTAAGAGTTCAATTTTAGTTATTTAGTGGAATGAACTAAAATAAAATAGACCGGACCTAAGTGAATCATTTGTTGATTGTGACTGGGTTGTGTCTATTGGAGCTTAAATTTAGATAGCCCGTCATGATCCCCAATCCACACGAACTTGCATGGATCACTTGATATATTCTACCGAACCAATTTAGGGGTCCATCCAGAATTGTATTAAGGCATGTGAACTTGTTTCTTTTTGTAAGAATAGGTCTAGTTCACATATGGACTTTTTTATTATGGTCCAAAGGATTTAATAAAATAAGAAAAATAATATATGGCCCATATATATGGTATGGGCGGTAAGACTATTTAGAATAACTTAATTATATTATTTAATTAAATGGAAATTAATTAATTTGTTGATTAATTAATTATTTAATTAATTTGTTGATTAATTAATTATTTAATAAAAAGTCAAAATCTTTTTCCTAGTAGGAGATGGTCTCCTAAAATTATACTATTGTTGGTAGTATAATTAATATTAAAGACTATATTTGATAAGTAGATAAATAAAAGGAATTATTTATCTAATCAAATTAGGAAGTCTTTAATATGGTTACAAATACACTATTAAGTTGGATTAGGAGTCTTGGTGTAGGATAGAATTCTTTTAGAAAATGATTCTTAACCACCAAGTAAATCCACCCAAGTAAATCCACATAAGGAAAGGATTTTTAACAACCAAGTAAATCCTTCTTAGGAAAGAATTTGTGATCCTAATATATATTCTTTTGAATTTCGGCCAGCTCATATATATATATAAGAGGATATAATTCCTTTAAGAAAAGGATTCTTAACTACCAAATAAATCCACCTAAAGAAAGGATACTTGTCAACCAAGTAAATCCGTCTTAGGAAAGGATTTGTGATCCTATATATATACCCTTGTGAATTTCAGCCAGTCCTATGATTTCTTAGAGTAAAATTTCGGTCAACCTAAGGTTTTTCTAAGAGAGAATTTTGATTGGCAAGAGAGAATTTTGAGAGAGAAAAATTTAGTATTTTACTCTAGACAAAATTCAATCAACTCTAAGTTATAGGGTGTGGAATTTGGATAAGGAGAAAGAGAAAAAGAGAACGTTTTTGTTTTTTATAGTATACTAGTATCATTTACATCAAAAGGGTTTTGTGTACAAAATCAAATCGGGTTCACTCGAGTTTCAATCAAGTAGATTGATAATTTATAAGTGACCGGACGTTCTTAGATTTTTCTCTTGGAGGATACTTGTAACTAACAAAGAAAAGATTTTGTTTATCTCCATCCTCAGGTATACAATTTAAAGAAAGGGAGCTCACACTCCTAGGTGATTCACGTTCGTGATTGGATTGGAAGATCTTACGGAATCAATTTGGCGTTTGTTCAATCATCACGAGAAAAAAGTACGATACTTTTATATACATCAATTAATCTAGGGTTAAGGTTCTCGTTGCATAAAAGGGAAAAAAAATTATTTATACGTAAACCCTACTTTTATTTTCGTTTTTATCATGTTTTCGCTGCGAATGGTTTTTTCCCTTCAAAACCTTTTAATGTAAAGGCTACTAGTGCACTATCGATTACAAAACATTCTTTCTTCCTTTTACTCTTTGCCGAATTTTCATGCACCAATCTTTAGAGTTTGACGAATTTATCTAGAGCAAGTACCAAATTCTTTACACTCAAAATTCTCTCTTTGATGAATTTTTTCCTTAGGATAATTGCCTTTGCCAAATTTTTCTTCTTTTACTAAAACTTATGCTTGGCCAAATTCTACATCCCATATATGTAATGGCTGAATTCCTTGCCCAAATTTATTTAGGGTTGGCCGAATTCCTCTTGTCTTTAGTTTAGGAGACCTAATCCTTTCCTAAGAAGGATTTACTTGGTGGGCAATAATATTTTCCTTTACTTGGTGGGCCTTAAAGGATTCCACCTTTCCATTCATTCCTCTTTTCCTCTTGTATACCCATTTGCATCCGATAGGATTAATCCCTTTAGGCAAGTCTATAAGAGACCAAACTTTGTTTTGAACATAGATTCAATTACGGATTGCATTGCCTTTTGTCAATGACGACAATCAACATCTTCCATTGCTTCTTTGTACGTATAGGTATCATCGTTGTCCGGGAGATTCTCTACAGATTCTCCTAGATCGATGTATCTCTCGAGTTGTCTACTAACCCTCCCACTACGACGAGGTATGGTAGATTGGTGATCTTGTGTTGATATGGAACTTACAATTGGGATAGGTTATGAAACCTTTTATGGAATTCTATCTCTTGAAAGCTCAATCAGGATAATTCTACTTTTAGGCACAAAATTATTCATATAGTCCTCTTTCAGAAATTTAGCATTTGTCGCAACAGACACTTTAAGATTTGAAGGACTATAGAAATAATATCATTTGGTTTCTTTTGGATACCCTACAAATATGTATGTTTCCGAATGAGACTCCATCTTTTTTGTCTTTCCTTTTAACACGTGCGCAGGTCATCCAAATATCCTTAAATGTTGTAAACTAGGCTTTCGCCTGATCCACAACTCCTGCGGTGTTTTAGGAACTGACTTAGATGATACATCGTTTAGAATGTACATAGCAATTTGTAAAACATATCCTAAAAAAAATTAAGAAGAGTTAAATAACTCAACATAGACTTAACCATGTCCAAAAGAGTTTTATTTCTCCTTTTTGCCACCCCATTTTGTTGAGGTGCACCTGGTGCAGAAAACTGAGAAATTATCTCATTATCAATAAGATATTGCTGAAACTCACCAGATAGATATTCTCCA
The DNA here is from genome assembly GCA_032871835.1 of Dipteronia dyeriana. Taxonomy (NCBI): domain Eukaryota; kingdom Viridiplantae; phylum Streptophyta; class Magnoliopsida; order Sapindales; family Sapindaceae; genus Dipteronia; species Dipteronia dyeriana. The sequence continues at coordinate 66,710,339 of CM065299.1, read as the reverse complement.
CCACGATCAGACCTCAAGATTTTTATGGGTGTCTCAAGCTGATTTTCTACTTCAGCTTTAAATGTTTTGAACATGTCAAAAGCATCCGACTTATGTCTCATTAGATACATATAGCCAAATCTTGAGTAATCATCAATGAAGTGATGAAGTACTCATATCCACCTCTAGTTTTAATGCTCATAGGACCACATATATCAGTGTGTACTACTACTAAACATTTAATGGCTCTTATTCCTTTAGTTGTGAACAACCTTTTGGTCATTTTACCTTCCAAACAAGATTTACAAGTTGGTAGATCATCAACCTTTAAGTCACTTAGAGGCCCGTCACTAACCAATCTTTTAATCCTATCAAGGTTAATATGACCTAGATGCAAATGTCATAGGTAAGTTTCATCTTTTGATAATTTTACTCTTTTATGATTAGGTTTCGTTGGTTCCGTTGATTCTGTGTCTAACAAGTGAGAGATATTGTTATACAAATAGAATAAATCCTTTTCCAATGTACATTTACAAACAAATTTGTTATTCCTACTAATAATAAAAGCTTTATTAAAAGTAACCGAATATCCAAATTTATTTAAACAAGAAACTGAAATTAAATTCCTATTGAATTGAGGTACATATTAAACATCTATTAAATCTAAATGCCTTTAAGAATCTAAACTAATTCTAATATCTCCCACTGAACTAGCAGACATCAACGCTCCATTGTCTAAACGCAAGTTGAATTCATTCTCATTCAGTTTATTCCTTTCCCGGAACCCCTTCTAGTTAGGCCCAAGTTGCTTTGTTTTTTCTTAACCTTCTTACAGGTCTTAACAGTATCAACTGTACTAACCGTATGAATCTCTCAACCCTTGTTGCTCACAAAGATTTTCTCGGCGCATTGAACATTTTGCATCAAGCATTGAACATCTTGCATCAAGGCCCTACAAGGTGTATTCCTTATCGTTCAAGATGTAGTCCAACTTGAACTGATCAAAAGAATCTGACAGTGAGTTGACAATCATGTCAATTTTCATCTCGCCATCTATCTCAGCACCATTGAGTTCAGTATTGTTGAGATGTGCTATGACTTTCATCATATGATCTTTCACAGCTTGTCTAGGTTTCATCTTAAGATTCATGAAAGCAATCATTGCTTCTCTCTTAGTTGTCCTGGACTCTATAACAAACATCTCTTCTAGAGACATCATTATATTGACAGTAGTCTCCATTCCTTCACGTTGTTGTTACAACACGTCAGAGATGATGGCCATAATGTAACATTTAGCCATCTCATCAGAAGACTTCAGCTGCTGATACTCATCTCTTTGCTCCTCAATAGATTCATTAGCATGAATAGGTGGTTTACGAGTACACATAACAAACTTATGCTTTTCAACTTGCAACAGCAACCCAATTTTCCTTTTTTCATGTGACATAATTATCATCAGTTAAAGTATTATCTCTTAGGATGTTGATTAGGGATGGGGTCATAATTTTTTTTAATAACAAAAATTATATAAGTAAACAATCATGATAAAGCACTTTTTAATATTTATCTTGAATTAAATAAAACAATTCAATCGTAAAATTCAATGGTGATCCAACACCCATAAATGTCACGCCTCCTTTGGGAGTTCGCACCATCTACTAGTTGGACTAGGTGCCACCAAATTGTTAACATAATAACTAACGTTTTCAATTTTAGCCTTGCAATTTTACTAACAAGAACTCTTGAGAGGATATTAATAAAATCACATTGAGTGTGTTATTTGGGAGTATATATCGTTTGGGTTAATTTTCTAGTTTATCATTGTAAGGAAGTATCTTGCTAAATTTCATTTATGAATATCCCTTGGGGGGTTATTACACGAAACTTAAAGCTCAACTAAACTTGGAAGCCGTAGGTGTTCCAAAACACTTTCTCCCACTCAATTATTTAAGGCGTGTGATCGAATTCCATAGAATGATTTACCAAGTTATCTAAATGCCAATTAGATACCTAAATCATTCAATGCATGTTCATACCAAAAAAGATATATGAGTGGCACTCCTATTCTATATGACATGTTATCAAACAATGAAAAACATTGCAATATTTACAAAAATATAAATCGCTACAATCTTGTTCATCCTAGAAAAATAAGTAAATTACATATGTCTTGGAATACGAAAACTTCTTTCTTGGCGAACAAGTATTCACGCGACCATCGTTCGTTTGGACCCCTTGGAAGCCTCTCATGGGCCTGCGCACCCCAAAACTTCACAAAGGGCTGCCATGCGCATCTCACGGCTTCTATAGGGCTGCCGTGCGCAGCCCATGCCACAACAATCATGGTCACATGCTCATTCACATGCACGTTTGTTGCTATGACTCGCACGGTCCCAAACTTGTTCTGGTTGCTTCTAATTCTTTAAACCTTCGAGTCTTCGATATTTGAATGTATTATAGAAGAATTTTAAATAATAAAATACAACAGTATTTTTAATACAATATAGTGCAGTTTTTTTTAATACAATATTTTTCTGCAGTATTTTTATTACAACAACAAAATAAATAAAAAACTTAGCAACTACCAAGAAGGAAATTATGGCGATGATAGGTCAACCTTCTTGTTACAATCCCAAAACAAAAATACATTGAAATTCTATGACCAAAATTGAGCAATAACAAACCACATAAACACACACACACACACACACAAACACACACACACACACACACACACATATATATATATATATACATTCGAATGTAAATATATTTACGAATACATAGAGTGTCATCTATTTTTAAAATATGCATATATACAATAAAAAGAAAAAGATTCACGTATATATACATCAATTAATCAAGGGTATAACCTAGCTCTGATACCAATTGTAGTGAAAAATTGGTTCAAAACGCAACAGAAGCGTAGAATAAGGGTTTGGTATATTTTTTTTTTCCCTTTAATAGAAAGAACCTTGACCCATATATTTAAAGTATCATACCTTTTTTCTTTTGACGAATGAACTAGCACCGAATTGAATCCGTAAAATCTTTCAACCCAATCACGAACGTGAATCACCAAGGAGTGTGGGCTCCCTTTCCTTAAATTGTATACCTGATGATGGAAACAAACAAAATATCTTTCTTTGTTAGTCATAATAATCCTCCAAGAAGAAAAATAAAAAACGTTAGGTCACTTGTGAATTATCAATCAGTTTGATTGAAGATTCGATGTTGTACACAAAACCTTTTAATGTAAATGCTACTAGTGCACTATAGATTACAAAACGTTCTTTCTTCTTTTTCCTCTTTGCCGAATTTTCATGCACCAATCTTTAGAGTTTGACGAATTTATCTAGAACAACAACCAAATTCTCTACACTCAAAATTCTCTCTTAGACGATTTTTTTCCTTAGAATAATTGTCTTTGCCGAATTTTTCTTCTCTTACTAAAAACTTAGGCTTGGACGAATTCTACATCCCATATCTGTAGCCTTGCCCAAATTTATTTAGGGTTGCCCGAATTCCTCTTGTCTTTAGTTTAGGAGACCTAATCCTCTCCTAAGAAGGATTTACTTGGTGGACAAGAATCCTTTCCTTAGGTGGATTTACTTGGTGACCAAAAATTCTTTTCAAAGAATAATTCTTTTCTACATAAAGACTCATAATCCAACTCAAATAGTGTATTTATTCAATAACCAGTTATTGAATATAATTAAATTGTGACTAAATTAAAACTTCCTAATTTGACCAATTGTCAACTAGAGTTTTAACTGAAATCAAATACTTCCTAATTTGACTAGATAAATAAATTTCTTTTATTCATCAACTTATCAAATATAACATTTGATACTTATCATATTACCAACAATAATATGACAATAGCGGACATACTCCTACTAGGAAAAAGATTTTTACTTTTAATTAAATAATTCATTAATTAACAAATTAATTAATTTCTATTTAATTAAGTAATAAAATAAAAAATAATATAATAAGATATTATATATAGCCTTAGCCACCCAAGCCAATATATATGGGCCAAATATTGTTTTTCCTATTTTATTAAATCCATTGGATTTAAATAAAAAGTCCACATGTGAACTATGCCTATTTTTACTAAAAGAAACATGTCCACATGCCTTAATACAATTCTAGATGGACCCATAAATTGGTCCGGTAGAATACATCAAGTGATCCATGCAAGTTCATGTGGATTGGTGATCTTAGCGGACTATATAAATTTAAGTTCCAATAGACATAACCTAATTACAATCAACAAATGATGCACTTAGGTCCGATTTATTAATTTTAGTTCATTCCACTAAAGAACTAAAATTGAACTCTTAAATAAAGATAAAATAAGTTAATATTGCTCATTCATACCCTACACGATCTTAATGGAGAAAGTGTGTCCTCGTGAAGAATATCAGTAATTGCCAAGAGCTCATAGACCGTCTATAGCTCTCTAGGTTATCATATTTACTCATTTAACCACATTTTGAACTTGAATATTTTGACTTGTCCAAAGTCATATTTCAATAAACAATATTGAAAACTTAACGTTAAGATTTAATATCCAATACCTCAAAACATCCATATGATGATATTCTACTCTCATTTAATAAATGGTGCCACGATGTCCATATATATAAATTAAATCCTTTATCGATTAACAAATGAATACCACGAAACTATCGAGGATAGACTATGCTATACAATCGTATTAATTGATAGCTCAAATGATAACACTTGTAGCCACATGTCCATCATTTATATCAGGATTGAGATAAACTCTCCGATTGTCTTCAAGTGAAGACTTTTATTCATTGACGGTTCTAAATAAAGTATTTCATTGTGATCCAATTCAATGCATCCAGTGCACTAGATTCTTTTTCCCAAAGACACCACACTTTGATGATTTTAGACTCATCATAACAAATCTGATCTCACTCAAATGATAGCAAAACAATCTACAACTTTAACAAGATAAAGGCGCCCAACATTTTATCTTAAGTTGGGAATATTATTCAAGACTAACTAAAGAATTATGTCTACCTCACCTCATACATATCTAGATGTATGAACAATTCTTCTTTTCTCATTGTCTTTTGACCTTATGATTATTTACTTTTGACAATTATAATAGTTAAACTATAAATGCGATAAGAATTGTTAAACTAGAAATCACTTTTATTAATATGAAAAATTGTCAAATACATTATTACACTTTTACTATGAAGCATAATACCAATAGGGGTCTATCCATACTAAAGGAAATCCAAACCCTGCAGACCAAATCAGAAAACCAGCAGGATAGAGTCATGCATGAAATATCCCTCTAGCAAGAGATACAACCATTAGAAATCACAACTCTATCTAATCTCCTTTCTACTTGAGTGTGGGTAGAACGACCCTTGGCCCAGGTAAAACGATTACATTTTGTTGAAAGACCAACCATCTCACAATCACTAACCATAGATTAGAACTCATCACAAGAAACTTGAGATGGATGATGCACACCCTTAGATTCATGCGCACCAAAACCGCAATGAAGTCCCCCACCACCAACCAAAAAGATGAAACCAAATGAACCAAATTCCTTAACCAATAAAAAAAAATCAGTTTTCTTTTACTTTTCATTCTCAATCTCATTCTAATTACTATTTCAACATGGTGACCAAACATCACCATAATTCTTTTTAATTTAATCCTAATCACCAAGTAGAAATAAGTTGGATTAAATATTTATATATAAAAAATTACAATATAGATATTTTATCAAATTCCGTCACAATGAATTAGACCTAGCAAAACGGGTTCATGGGTCGGGTTGGACCAAACCCGACATGACCCATTTATTAAATGGGTCGTGTGGGGTCAACCCGTTTATTAAACAGGTTGAACTTCTCAAACCCAACTCAACCCATTTAATAAACGTAAAACCCAACCCGATCCGTTTAACCCATTTATAATATGTTTGATTTTTTTTTTCTATATTAATAATTATTAAAAATATAATATAAATCTAAACTAAAAATATCCTTAAAAAACCAACATAATAACCAACTAAACCACATCTCAATTTAGACGAGCCACAAAAAGGTTATAAAGTTTATATAATCCACAAATGATAGAATATATATAAAAAAACTAAACAATTAAAACTAATAAAAACGATAAATAAAGATCGATAGTTCAACTGTTGAGGTCTTCAAATTTCGTATTCCGTAAACTATTGGCAATTGTAAGATGAACGTTAAAACAATATAAAAATTAGTTATTTATCATTGAACCATAATTGTTGTTACAAGTATTCCTCAAATTAATTTTAAGTTATACATTTTTCCTAAACTAATCGTATCAACCCGACAGTCCGTTTATAAAACCCAACCCAACCCATTTATTAAACGGGTTAAACGAATCAACCCGTTTATCAATCTAAACCCATTTAACTCCACCCGATCCAACCGAAATTTATTGGATTCGTGTCCTGACCCAAATCGTTAGGCCTTCAATGAATTTGTTTTGTTCCCTTTGGTAGGTTGTTTATTTTCGATTTAACCGTTAAAGGCTGATGTTAGCGACTTGCGAGTCAAATTTAAGAAGAAATGAGAAGATAAAGAGACCTTATTTGACCAGAATGCCCCCACTCCGAGATGAGCAAAACTTATGTATGGCAATACTATAACCCATTTCTACTTATTGTATGACACATGTCAAAAATAACACATATTGTCCCTATGCACCACGTGGCATACAATGAGTTATGGTGTATTATGAGACCGTCGCATTAAAGATATTCTACTGACAGCTGGGCACACGTGTCCCATACAGCACTCCAAAAAAAGAAAAAAAACAAAGAAAAGGAAACAAAAAACCGTAAGTATTTCTTGACCAGTAGCCGTCGGGGGTGCCATTAAACAACAAAACGTGGTATCTAGCATCTGCAACACGCGATTAGATCCGGATCAGGACAACAGCCACGCCATCTGGAGCGAGATTGCCGCCGATGGCCATGTCGGGAGACAATTTACGGTTCTCTTCTTCTTCGTCAAGTTCTGGTGAATTGTCGGTGAATTTTGAGCGCGAAATCGGCGCTGCAAGTGGCAGTGAAGTTAAAGAAGTTAACATCAGACACACAAGTCCTGCTGCTTGTCCCGCAAATAATGGAAATGCAAATTCTTCAGGTTAGTAGGGATTAGTGCCGGTCAAAACAAAACTGTTTTTAACCGTAGTCTTTTAGCGTCAATGAAGTTTAAAGTTGTGAGAGAGTGTTTAACGGAGTTTTGTTTGTTCTAATCGTGTCATTTACTGATTTACTGTTATAAAAGATCCTATTGGAGCTGACAATATATATGGCAAACAACTTATCTTTGTTGATTGTATTGGCTGCAATTCTGTTTTCAATTTGTGTTTAGTTAGACGCTACTATTCAAATTAACCTATTTTGCTGGCATGGTCAAATTTATGTTTTGCTAATCAAATCTTGAACTTAACATCATTTGATTGAATTTATAAGAATAATAACAATGATATTATATATGATACGTGTTTGAGATCTTAAGCTGAATAATTTGTGCTTACGTGTGGATTCACTTATATTATATTTCTGAGTTTTCTGTGAGCAGAAACTTCTGGCAGAAGTATTTCTAAAGTAAACACTCTGCCAATGGAGGTGTCAAGCAGTGACAAATTGGAACCAACATCAAGTCAGCTTAAGTTAGAAAGAGCAAAAACTGAGAGTCATAGACTGCGTAATATACTCGTGGAAGAGGCAGCACAAATTTATGACAACAAGATTTCTGCCGAGCAAAAGGTATAAAACATCTCAGATATTTTGTTTAAATCAGTTTGAATTTTTGACATTTTGCTTTCACTGTGTTATGTTTTGTCAAGCGTAATTGGAGACCTCTTGTTAAACTTGTTCAAACTCTAATGATGTTAACTTAGAGTACAACTGTACAATTACAAGCTATAATCAAATCTATTCTTACAATTAATTGTGACTAGTTGATCATAATCATGTGATCTAATATTATTGAAAAAATGTTAGAAACTCAAATAACAAAAAGGTTGTATGGGATTACTAATGCTTAAATTTTGTGAGAGAAAGTTGAACTTGAGTTCTGATGTTTGTAATTTTGTGGTAGATGTAGGGTTAAGTATCACCTTATGGAGTATACTGACATCCCAATTATAAAATCTAGGAACATTCGACATCTCTTATTTGTTGTTATTAAAGAGGACATGAATAGTATAAACATGGTTATATCTATTTGATGGTCTAAATTAATGTAATGAATACTGATGCCATTCAAAATTTTAAAGCCCCAGTAGTCACCATCTATCTTATATTGTCCTTGTTTGTATTTTTACCTTTGTTGGTATTGTCATCGTCGTTGTTGTCATCATCGTTGTCATCATCGTTGTCATCATCATTATCATCATTGTAACAGTCAGTCTTTAAGCATTAGAATATAGTATTTCCTCATATGTGTGACTGGGGTTTCTATTGAATAATTCAAACTTTGCAGATTAAATTGTTGAACAGAATAGCTACCGTGAAAGATGATGGAACTGTAGAATTTGAAGTTCCAGGAGATGTTGAACCTCAGGATCTTGGTGCTGGATCCGAAGGTGTATATAATGAAGTTCAGGATGAGCCTCTTGATGCGACAGACCTTCAATATATACCACCATTGCAAATAGTAATGCTTATTGTTGGTACACGTGGCGATGTACAACCATTTATTGCTATTGGAAAACGTCTGCAGGTAAGAAGAATATCCTCATGTCTTTCATATTTCTGATTGAGTTCTATTTTCATGCGGCCTTTCAGCTTCTGACATTGTTTGTAATTTGGGATCATTATTATTATTTATTTCCATATATATTGGTGTAATGTGGAAAGAGTAATGCTAAACATCCCAATTCATATCCCAATTTGTGGGTGTCGATTCAATTCATAAGACATGTGTCAAGTGAAATAAATCATCATCACTGTTTATTCATTTATTAATTCACACCTCACAACTTGGGATACAAGCTTTTTTTGGATAGGAAACATGTTGGGATATGGTTTGTGATGTCTAGCATTACTCGTGGAAAGCAACTTAAGATTTTGTTATTTTATAAAGCTTCCATGTTTTTCTTACATATTCATGCTTTAATAATGTAATCGGCCTTGACTGAAATAAACAACACTCAATCAATTATCATAAAGATCTTATAAACATTTAGATATTCTATTATTTAACATACAGTGTAAGCCAAAATAAAACTTAAGAGACCTGTTCTCTGCTACCTTACAAATTAAGGCAACACCATTCAGTCCCTTCTTTTCCTATTTGAAAAGAAGAATCGTAGGATCTGCAGTAGCCAGGAGGGATGGTAACCATACCCTGCTTTACTCTGGCCAAATTTTCTAGGTAATGCCTAGGTTGTCTTTACCTGTCCCCAGGTGTGGATGTTAATATCCATACCCAGTCAGGTACCGGCATGGGAATGGATATACCCGCTTACCTGGCTGGGTAACTTGGAATCTCTATCTCTTTAATTTTTAAAATAATAAAAATACTCGAACCTTATCTTTTCATTCATTCTTCTAAAAACTATAAAACGCAGTTCTCAAATCTTTACCTGCCACCAACACCACTAGTACCAAAACATTCGTGAGTTGCTGATATTTCTTGTCATATATGCTTTTCTTCCATTGCTTCCTCTCCTTTAGTTACACAGGTAAAGTTTGATTTGGTTTGTTCATTGGTGGGGTAAAAATTGATTGGATCCACTCCACATATGGCATGTGTTTGTGGTCAACAAATGAGGAAAGAAGAAGAAGAAGAAGATGTATGTGATCTTTTCCCCTGGGATAATGTAGGGTGTTTCATGGTTTGACTCATCTAAAAACTTGCTCAATTGTATTATTTTTTGATGGTTTTAAAAAATAACCATCTATGGCGATATTTATGGCAATAGATTATTACTGAATTAAATGCAATAATGGATGATTTTGAAGTTACCATTTGTATTTAAAAAAAAATATTTTAGTATTTTTTCTATTTTTTTTATCTTATGATAAATATGTTATAATTAATATTTTTAGTTTGTTTTGAAAAATATTCACTTATTACCATTTATAAAAAATAATTAAAAGTGGAATTCTTTGGAAGATAATCATAGTGAAAATCCTATAAATCTGAATTAAAATCAGGATATATGATACCTATTAAAAAAAATTTAAAAATAAAAGGTTAAAAATAGGGTAAAGAAAGTTCGCTAAAAAGGGTAAAACCTGGATAGAACCTGACATTTTTGGGTAGATACCACCTTGGTTGTAAAATTCAGGTTCACCCAGGTGTGGATAATGTCTAAATTAACAGTAGTACTCAACAAGGTATGGACATACCTGGACCTGGCCAAGGTTTTTTCCTTCCTTGATCTAATAGATAATTATGCTAGTATGCCATTTCCAACTGAAGCATTCGCGTAGGTGCACCTTTTCCTTTTAAATATGTGAATTGTTCATGTCAAGATTTGCAAAATTTTTGGTATGCCAATGTCTATATGTTAGTAACCGCTAGAACTAAAACTCTAAAAGTTTATTTTGTAAGGAAATGACCCAATAGTAGTATTTAAGTATTCTAACACCTTTTCATGCAAGACCAACTGTCTTACCTCGCGGCTCAACCGAAACACGGACACAGCAAATTCAGATAACATAAAATTATGTGGAAGACTCTAACCCATACACACCTGGCATTTGCAACAATCGCTAGACAAAACCTAAAGAAAGAAGAAAAGGTTAATAATACTAGAAAAGCCAAAGTGTTTACCATTTATACTATCACCATTAAAATCTTAATTTCATTAGCTTTACTATTTTACTGTTGATGAAGTTGATGCTTGACTTGCTAAACATCTGCATACATATGTTTGATGTAGGTGTAGACTTTAAAGTTTATTTTCTATTTTTCTTTAATTGTACCTTATACGATATTGTTATTTAATAATTTGGTTTTATTTTAGGTGTCATAACATTGGTTATTTGGTATTTGTGGTTTATTTTAGTTATTTGTCATTCAGGACTATAGGTTCTGTTTAGGGAAGGCCATTATAAATAGATATTCTTTGTTGCTCTACCATACTTGAAATGGAAATTAAATTTTCAGCTTCCTCTCTCTATGGTTTTAATTTTCTCTCTCCTAAAGCTTCTCCTTTGCTCTTCTAAATATATGTATTTGACTGGCATCAGAAGCCTTTCAATATTAACTCTTACCTTCAAGTTGATGGGTTAATGGACTGTAAAATACTACAGTACATTATGGTGGGTGAAGCAAACATCGACAAAATAGATTTTAAATTGCAATATGTTTATCAAATCATTCAAAGTTAATTTGAGTTGACATTGAATGATATTGGTTCTACTCTAATATACGTTAATCTATGTCAATCATTTAAATTTGGATTACTTGCCAATGATGCTTTTTAGAAGTGCAAAAGCTGATTATTTGAGGCTAGGCATGTTGCATCACAATAGACTCTTTAAATGAGCTATGTTTTTTTATTATTATTTATTTTTTTATTTATGTTAATTGAATCGAATTTGGCTTAGGAGAAATATGGTGGATGGAATGCTTAGTGGGAGGAACAAATTTTTTTAATTTTCTGGTGGGAGGATCTGTATTAATTCTAATTTCTAATGATTGGCAAAAACTTATTGAAAGAGAGCCTGTAATGGTTAATTGCACGGAATTTCGATCACCCATTTCTTCATTGTCCAGTGGCAATGAATGTCACACACCAACCATTTCTAGGCCTCGTCTTTAGAGAGATTGGTAGAGACAAGTCTACATTAGAATAGGTTTATGCAGGACAGCCCAGCCCCAATTCTTTGGTGCCAAGAGCAATTTGGCAATAATAGGCATTGATATGCTGATTTATCTATGATGACATCCATAACATACCGGAGCAGAGCACGGCATGCATATCCCATTATGTTCTCTATCTTCAAAAATGAGTAGATATTGTGGCAAATTATTATTGAGCTTTCACCATAGGATTTGGTTGGCTTCACCTTCAATGGCTCATTTCTAATGTGGACTTTTGTCTAACCTATCTCTCTTAAAGACAGCACCCAATTTTTTTTTGGTGTGAGATAGTAAAGATGTGGAATAAGAGGTTTCCTATCTCAGGGGTGATGTTGGATTTTCTGGAATCTATTGTTTCCCAAATTATTGAAAAAGGTTGATGCTTTTTGGTGTGGAAAGAAGGTTATGGTGTTTCTACTGTTCTTTAGGTTAGAAAACAGAAAAATCAAAATTGAGGCTGTCAAAGAGGAGGACAATAAGGGGCTGTCCTGTATCATTTTACAATGGCCTTTTTCATTTTGAGTTCTAAAACAAGCCAAAATCGCATTTGGTGGATATTTCAAAAAATTAACCATTGATTAAAAAATAAATATAAAAAGCAAGTACTTTAGGTTTTTCCATATTTTAAAAGTAAGAAATTGAATTTCTCATTAATATTTCGTAATTTTTCAGTTTTTCTATCTAGAAGTCTTCAGAATTTTTTTCATATTCTGTTTTAGAATATAATCCGAAACGCATTTTCAGAATTTGGAAATAGCAAATCAAAAACACTTAAATGATTTTAGAAAACGCCAGTTGAAAATTGATACTAAATGTACCCTAACTTTCCCCGGGATAAGCTTTATCATCAAGCTTCTTTACGTGCTTTTATATCAAAAGCAAGGACACTTGTATTTATTTTTTTTATTGTAAGGTTGTGTCATTTAAGATGTGGTTTTTATATTCTTGTTTGTCAACTTAAGATTTGTATTATCAGTTGACTTCTGGTTGCCTTATGAGTTCTATATCATTTATATTTATGACGATTTCATTTAAAGAAAAAAAATGGTCTATCTCTAATTATTAATATTATTGAGGACTGAGGGAGGGAAGGAGTGAAGGCTAGAGAGAGTCGCCGCTCCTCAAAGTAATGTTCACGTTTAAGGTGAATGCAGAAGTTAATGTTTGTATTATATAAAATGGGCTTTCGTGAGTAGTTAGATTTCGGGTATGGAAAAGATGGGTGATTATTGTTGAAGGCAGTTTGCTCGTTTAGTGGGGGTTCTAACCACTGTTTGTACATTTTACTAGTGTTAACAAAGTGTAACAATTTAAAGAGAAGAAAGAAAGGTTTTAATATTGATAATTGAACCTCTGAATAGTACAAGATTATATAGGATTCAAAAACTTCGAGAGAAAGTAAAAAGAATCATAAAAATAAAAGCATAATCAAAGTACAACTAATTGCTAGCTATAGATTCCTAAAATAACTTTTAACACTCCCCCTCAAGCTGGAGCATAGATATTGACAATACCTAGCTTGGAATAAAGATATTGAAAAATCCCCTTATGAACTGTTTTTGTAAAGATATCGTCAACTTGATATGTTGCGTGACAATTTCTCCAACCATCACACTTTCTCAAATAAAGTGACAGTTAACCTCAATATGCTTGGTTCGTTCATGGAAAACAGGATTACGAGCTATATATATTGCAACTTGATTGTCACAAAACATAACCGATGGGTTTTTAACCTCTATACTGAACTTTTTAAATAAATTCTTTAACCAGAATAATTCACACGCAGTTTGAGCCATCACACGATACTCTGCCTCAGCGCTGGATCTTGCTACCACGTTTTGCTTCTTACTCTGCCAAGTTACTAAATTACCTCCAAGAAAGGTACAAGATCCACTTGTAGATCTTCTGTTACCTTTAGATCCAGCTCAGTCAGTATCATAATAGCTGACAATATCAAGATGAGTACCCTTTTTATAAAGAACTCCCATTCCAATTGACTGCTTCAAGTATCTGAGAATCCTGCAAACAACTCCCTAATGAACCTTTCTAGGGTTGTGCATATATTGACTTATTGCACCCACAACAAAGGTGATGTCAGGTCTTGTCTTTGTCAAGTAAATTAATTTTCCCACAAGTCTTTTATATCTTCTCTTATCTTCAGAATCAGGACCGCCTTCATCATCTAGATTGGTGTTTGGATCAATAGGAGAATCAACTGGCTTAGATCCTAGCATACCTGTTTCAGACAACAGATCTTTAGTAAACTTTGTTTGAGATAGTACCATACCATTTCTCCCTTTGCTACTTCAATACCAAGGAAGTATCTCTGTTGTCCTAAATCCTTGGTATGGAAATTCGCCTTCAATTGTCTCTTTACTTCTTCAACACCAAAAAGATCATTATCTGAGACAATTATGTCATCAACATATACAACTAGGATAACAATACCTGAGGGAGTATGCTTCACAAAAAACTGAATGATCAGACTGACATCTTTTGAACTCAAGTGCCAACAAAACGCCACTCAATTTGTCGTACCAAGCCCTTGGTGATTGTTTTAGCCCATATATCGCTTTCTTTAGTTTACAGACCAAACCAAACTCCCCCTGAGCAACAAATGTAGGAGGTTGCTCAATATACATCTCTTCCTGCAAATCAACATATAAGAAAGCATTTTTCACATCCAATTGAAACCAAGGCCAATCATGAAAAACAACCAAAGAGATAAGGACTCGGACAGAATTAGGCGAGCTATTGGAGAAAAAGTTTCCATATAGTCAACTCTATAGGTCTGAGTATATCCTTTTCCCACCAAATGAGCTTTTAGTCTCTCATTAGTGCCATCTGGATGATATTTAATAGCGAACACCCATCTGCATCCAACAATCTCCTTATTTTCAAGAAGTTTCTACAACTCCCATGTACCACGATCAGTTGATCACAAAGAGCTTTCATCTCTTCTTCCATAACCAACCTCCAACCAGGGTGAGTAAGTGCCTCATGATAGTCCCTATGTATAGAAAAAATAGACGAGGAGAAGGCAAAATTGCGGAAGGAACTAGATAAAGCATCAAAAGAGACAAAGTTAGCATGAGGATACCTAACAGTGGACCTTTGACCTTTCCGAATCGCTACAGGAAGGTTAAGATCAGAAATATCATTTGAAGTAAACAGATCATGATTTGAGTTGGACTCTTGAGTGGAGGGAAAATCTGAATTAGTATTACCATGCATATTCGTGTTTGCTGGAGGTTGAGTCTTCCGACGACTATAAACTAACAATTGTTTTTCTGGAGTTGTGACAGGCACATGTGATAGAATAAAAGGACATGTTGTCATCAAATTGGAATCCAAACTCGGTCCTTGTTATGAAAAATACGTAGTTGACTCAAAAAAGGTGACACTGACACATACATAAGTTTTTCCAGATATTGGATCAAGACATTTATACCCTTTTTGTGTTCTAGAATAACCTAGAAAGACACATTTTACGGACCTTGGAGACAACTTATTAGGTGTTTGATGAAGATGAACAAAGCACACACACCCAAACACCCTTGGAGGAAACGGAAATAGAATTTATCAGAAAATAAAATAGAGAGGTGTTCCAAAATTCAGCACAGACGAAGGTAAACGATTTATCAAGTAGCAAGCTGTAAGGATAGCTTACCCCTAGAATTTTGAGGGAACTTTCATATGGAAAAGCATTGTTCTTGCCATTTCTAACAGATGCTGATTCTTTCTTTCAGCGACTCCATTTTGTTGTGGAGTATATGGACAAGAAGTTTGATGTATAATGCCAAATTTTCTACAAAAATTTGTTAAAGTAGAGTGACAATATTCCAAAGCATTATCAGATCGGAAAACTTGTATAGAAACACCAAACTGGCTTTTTATTTCATTAAAAAAGGATTCAAACACTTGAGGAACTTTAGATCGTTCTTTTAAAAGATATAAGCATGTAGTTCTTGAACAATCATCAACAAAAGACAGTATTTAAACCCATGACTATTAGACACTCTACACGGTCTCCAAACATCAGAGTGGCCAAGGAAACAGGACTACGACTCACTTTATTAACCCTAGATGGAAAAGAAAACCGGTGATGTTTTCCTAATTGACAAGACTTACATTCAAAACTAGAACTCGAGTGGATCGGCAATCCCATTTGTTGAAGGAGGTGAGGAGGAGGGTGTCATAATCTGTAATAACATTGTTCGGAAGAGACTGTTGTGGTAAGTGCATGATTTGCAGCAGTAGAGACATCAAGGTAATATACTCCGTTCTTCTCAAACCCTTAACCAATCATCTTCCTCGTACCGAGATCCTGAAAAATACAACGATGAGGAAAAAAATATAACGGAACAATTAAGGTTTTTAATTAATTGACTAACAGAGAGAAGATTCATAGGAAATTCAGGAACTTAAAGCTCCGAGGAAAGATATAAAGTGGGAAGTGGGAGTAACTCGAATGACTCCTTGACCCTCGATTCGAATTTTGGAACCATCAGCTAATATAACATAACCAAAAGTAGTTGAATGCTCATAAAAAGAAAAAAGAAAGCTTTTACCAATCATATGGGCTGATGCTCTAGAATCAATTATCTTAGGCAGGGAATCAGAGTGAGAGAAAAGCATTTAGAGTACCTGTCTGGGCAAGAGTCGCTGTGGGCAAGGCAAGGCAAGGCAGTAGACGCATTGGAGGTCTGGTTACCTATGGAAGACTGATTACTTGGCCCTTCAGATTGTGGCACATGCGTGTTGGGAATATTTTCAAGAGGTGCAAGAACTGATGTGTTCTCCCCATGATCATAATAGTTATGATTAGCCCATTCTGGCTTTCCAAATGTTTCCTAACATCTATCAGAGGAATGATTATTGCGCCCACAATGTGTGCAATGAAAACGGCCTCCTCAACCTCGACCTTTACCATCACGCTTCCACGTCCATCGGAAGATAAAAGAGCAGAGGTTTCTTAGGAGTTAAGAGTAGTACTGAGGGACAATCTTTTGAGACGTGCATACACTTCTTCATTGTAGGTAACTCTTTCTCAGTTAAAATACTATTCTTTGCACTCTCATATACAGGATGCAAACTGGACATGAAGCAAACAACCAACAACTCTTCCCGTTGTTTTCGAAGCTGTTTTTCATCGGTTGTGACAGGATGATAAGAATTGAGTTCTCCCCACAACCCTTCAAGAACTTCGAAATGCTAACTAAGTGACTTGTCACTTAGCTGACAAGAAAAGATGGAGGCATAAGTATCATAAATCCAAGATATATTTTTAGAATGGCCAAATCGATCCTAGAGAGTCTCACAATTCTTTGGTGGTATCTACCCATATGGTTGATGTAGCAATAGAGGGCTCCATACGTTCCAAAGCCATGTGGTCACCATGGTATCCTCCTGTACCCACTTTTGATATTCCTTTGCATTTTTAGCGGGTTTCGTATCAGTCAGATATTTCTCCTTGGCTTGAGCAGTCCAATACTTTTTAATAGCTTAGGACCTAACAAATAGTTATTGTTATCTAACTTTACTGTAGTAGGAGAAAATCCAACACCAGGAGGATGAGGTGCAATTGACGAAGCCATACCAAATACAACCCAAGAACCCACTACACAATCAACCAATATTCAACCAAACATGCACGTTGCAGCACAAACTGCCAACACCAAAAACAATCAGCCCACACATTAATTCAATTCACTTCAACATCAAGGAGAGAGAGAACAGCAACAAACCGTGCAACGGCAAATAAGAATCAAAGATGAAAGACAGCAAAAAATAAGGTATACATCAACCAGACAGCAACCGGACAGCAAGGGTAGCGAGAATGGCAGGAGAAACAGAACAACCAGAGATAACGTAGATGACCGACTGAAAGTTTTCCGGTGGTGGCTGATAGGGTTTAGTTTATAGATTGGATGAGTGGCGGCTAGGGTTTAGTCGACAGATTGGATGAGTGGCAGCTAGGGTTTTCCAACAACTTTTTTTATGTGTTTTTTTTAAGGAAAGAAAAAAAAATTAGGTCGGATCGTTACGCTCTGATACCATGTTAACAGAGTGTAACAATTTAAAGAGAAGAAAAAAAGGTTTTAATATTGATAATTGAACCTCTGAATAATACAAGATTATATAGGATGCTAAAACTTGGAGTCAAAGTAAAATAGAATCATAAAAATAAAAGCAAAATCAAAGTACAACTAATTGCTAGCTGTAGATTCCTAAAATAACTTTAACAACCAGTAACTCTTACCTCATCTATTCTGCCATCATATATTCTTGCTTGCCAATTTCTCTGCATGGTGCCTATTAAGTACAGAATGGATGGCTGTAGAATATGGAATGCATTGCTGCCATGAATTCAAGTGTATGGATGACCTATGGTTTTATATCCTCTATCTTTACTTAACGCGATTCTTCAAATCTTGGATTAGTTTTATATATTTTGGATTATGAATGCAAAATATATTATCATTTACGTTCAACTTTGTCACCTTTGTTCATGTGGTTTGATGTCCTTTTTCGAAATGTGGTTAATTATGAATTTCTGCTTTATTTTTTTAATGGAAAGAAGGAAGTATGGGAATTTGAAGATGACTTTTACTGTTGGCCATTCAAAGTTTCATTACATGATATAATTTCATTCTAATTACAAGAATATTTGTATGCAGGACTATGGCCATCGTGTTAGATTAGCAACTCACTCAAATTTCAAAGATTTTGTCCTGACTGCTGGGTTGGAGTTCTATCCTTTAGGTGGAGATCCGAAAGTTCTCGCTGCTTGTATGTACCTAAACGCACCATTGGCAGCTACAATTATCATATATGAATTTTCTTTTGATTGTCTGTCATCTGTATTGCCTTATTGGAGTGGCTTGCATAGAACATTTGACACATTGCTCAAGGGTTTTGGAGCCACATTTGGCGGCCCGTCAAACCTTTCTGGTGTCCAGTTAATCTAGTTATTGCAATTTATTGAACAATATATTTCAAATTTTTAATTGCTATGCGTTCTCAAAATAATAGTTGAGTTTCCTTAAATAACTTTGAGGAATAACTCATGTTCTCTTTCTTATTTCTATCCATGACATTAATACCTAATAATGATTTATATAATTATTCTAGCAGCAAAGTTCAAACTGGAAAAAGTTTTTATTTAAGGGTGGGAACTTAATTCGAAATATGTGTTGTTGAAGTGCGACTGATTCTCCATTTTAAGTTTTAGTGGAATGCCTTTTGGCTTAAGGATTGTGATTCTCATTTTTCTTTCATATACGATTTTATTTTAAAGTGGTTTGTATATTTAGATTCTGCAAGTTCCTTTCATAATATTTGTGAATCTGTGGTCTCAGATTTGCATTATTGGTAAGATCAGAGTGTGATTGAAGAGAGCTGTATGTTTCCGAATAGGATTTACTTTTTTGGTTAGCACACCTCAAGTGAGGGAGATGCAGGAAAAGTGATAATCAATGAACATGAACAAGATACAACTGTGTGCTGTGTGATTGAGTAATGAAATATTGCTCCAGGCGTCTTGTTGGAAGAAAATTGAAAAATTCATCCTGGCTAGTGATGTTGATGCTTTTTAACGAGGCATTAAAAAATGTGGCTTTTGATCCTCCCTCCTCTTTCTGTCTATCTCTTGCTGTTTGGCTGTGGATATTAATTGCCTCTAAGGCTTATTTTTTCTTGTCAGTCTTCATATGAATGGTTTCTCCTACATGCAAGCATTTGACATGTGAATAAAAATTAATGCATACATTTATTATATATATCATAGTTGGCATTTTTGCAGAATTGGTTTTTCCATAGACATTTCTGGTGTTCAATAGTGAATGATTTTTCTTGATAATATCCTATATCTGGGTGCTTTTTCTTCTATGAAATTGATAGGCTTGGAGTTTACTAAATGTATTTCAGAAAATGTAGAATGTTGTCTCAGTCATCCATATAAATAAACTTGAAGATGATGGTTATTTTTTGAAGGCTTTTTATCAGTATGTTCCCAATTAACGCTTTTCCTTTTCCCTGAACAGATATGGTTAAAAATAAAGGCTTCTTGCCTTCAGGCCCTTCTGAGATACCCATTCAACGAAATCAATTGAAGGAAGTTATATACTCTTTACTTCCAGCTTGCAAAGACCCTGATTTAGATTCTGGTATCCCTTTTAAGGCTGAAGCAATTATTGCGAATCCTGTAACATACGGTTAGACTTTATCACCTTTGAATCTCTTATATCACTTGTATAATTCTAGTTGATTGTTTTGAACTCTCTATATGTTTGTCGAGCAAATCTGATGAATTGTTCTTAAGAGTGTGTGATATTAACAGTGTCACATTTGATTGTGATGAAGAAATTCTTAATACTGTTCGTAAGTGAAACTAATATCGAGAAAAAGAACAACTATTGAACAGAAAATATCATTGTTTTTTTCCATTTGGATAAATTTTTTATGAAGAAAGTTGTCTGCCTATAATTGATAAAACTGATGGAAAATTGTTATTTCTTTTTTCTTTATGGCATTGCTCAAATCGATCAGTTTTCAGCAAACAGAAAGACACGTGTGAGAGAGAGGCATGCCTTTGTAAATAATGACAGGTAAATATGGGTAGAGTAGAGCACTTTAAGTTGTCGAGAAGCTAGAGGAGGTGCGATACTTATATGGCATGACATGGTTAAGTGATATAGTGCATAGTTTAGTGGGTAAAGAGTTGCTTTCGGGTATCACTTTAAATGATGGGTAGGAAGAGCTATTAGATAAATGATATAAGGAAGAAGATGCTACAACTGCAAGAGAGATGCCGACCATTTCTAATACTCTTTAATCTAATTGTGGATTAGTTCTGCCCTTAATGAAAGTCTAATGCAATAACCTAAGTTTGCATTGATACATGTGCTAAAGCGCATGTCTTTTGACTTGACTTAATCCCTCTCTTGCCATCCATGTGCTAAAGCTTATATCTGAGTGATGATGTCAGAAATTGTTATTCCCTCGAGGGGGGCGGTGGATGGTTGTGTTTCAAATTTGGCCTGCTGTGCTGTCTATTTGTATGCTTTCACATGTGTCACTATGACCAGTTGACATATCCTTCTATTCCTTTCTATGGAGTATGTGGAGTGGAAAATTACCATGCTAGATTCTTTCCCCTTATATGTTTGGATTTTATTAATTGTGTACCGAATTGTTTTTAATCAAGATTCTGCTACTAACCTTGTCAAATGCTTCTTTAGGGCATACTCATGTGGCTGAGGCGCTTAAAATACCAATTCATATATTTTTCACGATGCCATGGACGTAAGTCTTGTCTTGTCTGGATAATAGAATCTAGCTGATATTATTGTTGATTAACTTCATCTACTTTTGCAGTTTTACAACATGTGCTTTCTTCTTTGTTTTGTCTCAGTTAGTTGTTCTATTGCATGGTTTGATGGGGAATCTTAAATTGCTTTCCACAATATCTTTTTCCTTCAGGCCAACCAGTGAGTTTCCTCATCCGTTGTCCCGTGTCAAGCAACCGGCAGGATACCGGGTAAGCTCATTGCACTCTCTCTCTTCTCTCTCTCTCTCTCCTGTGTTATTGTTGTCCTTTTATCTCATGATTTTGTATTTTTTTTCCGTATGATGTTGGTTCTATAATAATTTTTGCAGCTATCGTATCAAATTGTTGACTCATTGATTTGGCTTGGAATACGAGACATGATAAATGATGTTAGGAAAAGAAAGCTGAAGCTCCGGCCAGTTACATATTTAAGTGGTTCCCAAGGTTCTGATGCAGATGTCCCCTTTGGATATATATGGAGTCCTCACCTTGTTCCTAAACCAAAAGGTTTAACTTTATATACCGATTTTATTCTATATCTTATCGGCATTTATGGCTATCAAGTAACTGTTTTTCTTTTTCTTTTTTCTGTATGTACTCTCTTCGGTAACTAATAGCCTCAGAGAACCTCTGAAGGTTATTTAAAGATTAATTTTCATAAAACCTTGAATTTTAACTTCACACTCTTTACAATCATGAGGAAGTATCTAAGGTTAGTTGATGTTCTGTGAGATTGAAGGGGATAATTATGAATCCATTTCCACACTCTACTCCTTAGTTGATGTGCTATTTTACAAGGCCGAATAGAATCCTAAGTGATGACGTGCTTGATCCCATAATCTGTCTTTTCATTCTTAACTGTTGTGTGCTATCGTTTGCCATCTGTCTATGCATAGTTTTAGTAGCCGAAAGCCAAAAATAGTTTATGCTGCTATTGTTTGTGCCATACTGATTAGGTTTTACTTCTTCCATGCTTTCTTCTGTAATGTGTTATACAACTATTAACTACTAAACCTAAAATAAAAGTTTTAGGTTTAGTGATAATTTAACAGTGTATCATAGCCTTTCTGATTAAGTGGTCTGTTTTTAAATCCCACTGCATGTTTTCATTTGTTTAATATTTTTGTTGTGCTTAACTCATGTGACGAGCCTTTTGATTCATTAGATCTTGCACGTGAAGGGGTTTGTTAAAGCCTAAATGCTCTTACTTAGCCTTTATCATTAAGTTTACACCATTAGGTATAGTGGTTATTTAACAAATTGTATCTTTCCATATCTTTAAGCACCATTGGTAATTAAAAATTAACTTATGCTGCTTTTCTGCTGTAAAATTTTTGAATAGGTTCTCCTTCCAACTTATTAGAGAAATATGATGGTTGAAACAACTTATAGTTGCTGATTTCTGGTTTGCTTTTTGCTGCTTGATTTGCGCTTGCAGACTGGGGACCGAAGGTTGATGTTGTAGGATTTTGCTTCCTCGATCTTGCATCAAATTATGAGCCTCCGGAATCACTTGTAAAGTGGCTTGAAGCTGATACAAAGCCTATTTATATTGGGTTTGGAAGCCTTGTAAGTTTGCTATCTTACTTTTCTAGCTAGTTTGCTCTTTTATTCTGAAATTTCCTGTGTTTTACAAGCCGCCTTGAGAATATTGAGTTGTGAACTTTATTTCTTCAGTAAAATAATCAGGCTAGGTAATAGGGACAGCCTTCATCCATCTCTTAAACCCCTAATTCTTCTTCAAGGTGGGATCTGATCCTGTGTCTTTTGTACAGCACCCAGAGACTTTAAAAACTTATGTAGTGTATTTATTTACTTTTTGTCCTTTAAGTCATAATAGGTTTACATTTAACTTAAATCTGTTTAGTTCTTAATCCATAAGTCATTGATAATATGTTTGTGTTATTTGTTTAGGATGTCTTAATTCAAATGTTAGATTATTTTCTCACATTTATACCCTTACATATATAAAAGTTATTTAAATTAATTTTTGCCTAATAAATAAAGTTTTAATTATAGTAAGCTTAATACAGAAATAATATTAATTCGTTATTTTTATTTTCTAAAATTATTTGAAATATATATAGAATTAAAAAACAAACAGGAAGCTTCCGGTGGATGCCGGTGGCCTAGGAGGCTGCTGGTGGCCTCCTCCACTAGGCATAAGGCCACCACCGATCTTTTTCCAGTGGATGCTGGTGGCCTCATCAATGGCCTTCTCCAATAAAAGTGTGGCTTCTAATATCTAGGGACAAGGAAGAGGCAAGTGATCTCCACAAATACCATAGGGGAGGCAGCTGGTCTCCAGCAAGGAGGAGGCCATAGGCCTCGACTGTTCTCTTTCCTTCGGTTGTTGCCTTAAGTTGTTGCCTACATCATGTAGGCAGCAATCTCTACCTCAATATTCAGGGAAGAGCCTCCTCTTTGAGAATTTTAGTGAGGTCTGGCCTTGTAAACTTGGTTCATGGTCACGTGACTAGAAATAGGTTGCAACCATATTCCCATTTTTGGGTTTCACCTATCAATGCCTATGCGAAATGCGGGAGCACTTTGTATGCATGCATGCATGCAAGGTGCTTGATGAAATGCCTGGTCCAGTTCTTTGGTTAACGAGTCAAAGATCATTCATGGCCACATTATCGTGAATGGGCCAGGTACCCCATTGTGGGCTTCTATGATTAACTCTTGTGTGAAATGCGAGAGTGTTGTGTGTTTGCGTAAGGTGTTTGATTTAATGCTTGTAAAAGATGTTGTGTCTTTGACTGTGTTGATATCGGAGATGTGGTTTGAGGGTGCACTTGTGATGATGTTAGTTTGTTTTGTCGGCTTTAAAGGGAAGGCAAAGGCTGAACGAGTTCACTTAAGCTACTAGTTTGAAATCTTGTTGGATTTAGATTCTAGAAAATTGTTTCATGTCCAAGCAATGAATTATTTGTGTTGTGTTTATTTTTTTGCTCATCCAAAGCCAAGTTAATGTTTAGGAAGGATTCTTATTTGGGTAAGGAGAAAATAAAGTGTGCATATATTATTTCCTATTGGGACTAGGAAACTAGATTCTCGCAAGAATCCCAAATCAACTAGGATAATGAAATAAGATTAGCTTTTCTTATTCTAAGAGGATTTAGGAGAATGTAACCTAAGTCCTGTACCAATAAATAGGGTTGCGGGAAATTTATTTTTTACACAA
The DNA here is from genome assembly GCA_032871835.1 of Dipteronia dyeriana. Classification (NCBI taxonomy): domain Eukaryota; kingdom Viridiplantae; phylum Streptophyta; class Magnoliopsida; order Sapindales; family Sapindaceae; genus Dipteronia; species Dipteronia dyeriana. Next base: position 66,685,969 of record CM065299.1, on the reverse strand, counting down.
AAATTAGCAAACATACAAGGGGTACTGAGCAAGGCTACATGTTATGGGATTTTTTCAACAAGAAGAAGGTTTTATGTAGAGATGCCGTGTTCAACGAAAAGGCTATGCCCTTAAATAAAATCAAGACAAGTGAGGAGAAGAAAACTGATGTTGTAGAAGAAGAAACCGAATTTCCTCTAACCAAATGGGTCATGGAAAAAGATCCAATTGCAAGTGGATCATAATGAAGGGATTAATGAGGAAAGATTATAGCAACAACAATAGTCACAGGTATGGGCTCAGGTAGAGCTATCACCGTTGTATGAACAAGACTCCCTGGTTCCTTAATAACCTGAGCAACAATTTTGGAGGAGCATAGCATTAGATTCAACCAAGTGAGATCGCAAGAAACCAGAAAGGTATGGTTTTGATAAAGATGAAGTTAATTATTCTCTAAATGTCAATTAAGGAGATCCAACCACGTATAAAGAAGCTATAGCAAGTGATGATCGAGGAAGTTAGATGGTGGTTATGTCAGAAGAGATGCAATCTCTTGATAAGAACTTTGTTTAGGAGCTAGTTTCTAAACCGAAAGATAGTTGGCAACAGTGGTAAGTGGGTGTTTAGAAAGAAAGAAGTGACACATGAAGGTGATGCTGTGAGATACAAAGCTCGTTAGTGGCAAACGGGTATTCACAAAAGGAAGTTGATTATGATGAGATATTTTCAACGGTGGTTAAGCATACTTCAATCGGATTGTTATTATCAATAGCAGCTCAACAGGATATGGAGATAGAACAGATGGATGTTAATACCATGTTTCTCCATGGTGATTTGGAAGAAGTCATTTACATGGCTCAATTGGAAGGATTTGTCAAAATAGAAAAGGAAAATCTGGTTTGTAGTGTAAAGAAGTCTCTTTATGGGCTAAAGTAATCTCCAAGGCAATGATATACACTTTTCGACTTATACATGCTGAAAATCAATTTTAGAAGATTCTTAAAAGATTGTTGTGTTTACTATCATGTGTTCGAAGATAGTATGATGATAAACTATTGCTACTTTCTGTAGATGACAAGTTGATTTCATTTCAAGATATGTCTAGAATTAAGAAATTAAAAATGTAACCAGAGTGAGGAATTCGACATGAAGGATCTAGGGCCTGCATAAAAGATCGTTGGAATGCAAATTAGGAGGGATAGAGTAGCGGGAAAAATCCGGTTTTCGCAAACAAAATACATTCAAAATATTTTAGAACGATTCAACATGAATAAGGCAAAACCCGTAATTACTCCGTTGGCGGCTCACTATCGGTTGAATGCGCTGCAATGTCCAACTACAAAAAGTGAGATAGAAAAGATTAGCAAAGTGCCTTATCTTATGCAAGCGTAGTAGGATGTCTAATAGACGTAATGGTTTGCACATGACTTGACTTGACTTGGCACAAGCATGAAGTCTTGTTTCAAGGTATATGGAAAATCCGAGAAAGGAGCATTGGTTTGTAGTTAACTGGATTTTGCATTACTTGAAAGGTACAAAGAGTGTAGGAATCTTGCTTGAGAATAAAGAGAAGGAAGCTTGTGTGCTGACTATGTAGGTGACTAGGACAAAAAAGATCCACTACATGTTATGTTTTCACTAATGGTGGTGGACCGATCAGTCGGAGAGCTATTCTACAATCAGTTACATCATTATCCACTATTGAAGCCGGGTATATTGCACTTGCGGAAGTTGGAAAGGAAGCAGTTTGGGTTAATGGTTTAGCAAGAGAGTTTGGAATTACTCAGTGTTCCATGGTGATTAGATGTGACAGCCAAAGTGCTATTTACTTAGCTAAGAATCAAGTGTTTCATGAAAGATCAAAGCATATTAGGGCTCGTTATCACCAAACTATGGACCGGGTAGAATCGAAAGAAGTTACACTTGAGAAGGTTGACATAGCAGAGAATGCGTCAGATGACTCGACTAAACCGCTAACAGTTGAGAAGTTCAAGTTTTGCTTGAACTCAATCAATCTTATTAAATGTTCGAGGATTGGGTGGAGTACCTCCTCACTTGGAGTGCATTAAGGCAAGAAGAATTTTGCCAAGGTGAGGGTTCTTGAAGCTTTCCAGAGTTGTTTCAAGATGGTTTGAAGACATTCTAGAGTACGACAGTCATTTCTTGGTTTTGACTCACCAGGGTGGAGATTTTTTTTTCCTTTTTCTTTTGGCTCATCAAAACCGAAGGTTTCCTATTTGTGTAAGGAAAATAAATTGTGCATATAATTTCCTCTTGGGTTTAGGAAATTAAATTTTCTCAAGAATCCCAAGTCAACTCGGATAAAGAATTATGATTAGCTTTTCTTGTTGTAAGAGGATTTGGGAGTCCTATTCTAGCAAGGAATATAACCAAAGTCCTATACCTATAAATAGGGTTGCTGGAAATTTATTTTTTACACAAAAATCAGCAAACATATAAGGGGTAGTGAGCAAGAGTGATAGAGAGGTTGTACGAAGGTTTTGGGGAATTAGCTAAGACGTTTCAATAAGCTTCTTGTAACCAAACGTTTTTCTCCTTAGTGCTAGTGATTCTCAAGAGAGATCAAATGAGGAGTAGGCAAAGTTAGTCGAATCTCGGCAATTCCTTATCTTGTGTGTGGCACTGTGTTTTATTTTTATTTTTTATCGTTCATTACTTTATTCTGTAGATTCGCATATAATTATCCTATAAGTTTATCACCGGAGTCTACGAGAAAACAAGATCAATAAGGGAGTTTAAAATCAATAATTTGTTAGGTCTACTCATGTTGTTCCGGTTTGGTTGTTTCTGATTGATGCGTTTATAGGGCTACGATGCAGAATTGACCCCTGAAAATCTTCACAAAAGGCCATTAAAAACTGAACCGGACGCTGCTCCTCTCTACGAGCGATATATGAAGCACATGCTCGAAGTTCATCTGATCCCAAAGATCTGTCATTGCAGAATAGAACTCTTGAATACTCGTACTTTTCTATTCAAGGGCTTGAATATCATATTCTAATTGATATTGTTTTGCAAAGTTAGAATGAGTACAATCTTGCCAAATGATCCCAAACCTCCTTTGCTGTTTCATATTTTGTTAACTGTGTCAATCAAATGCTCAACAGAGTTGTTCACCCAAGTGATAATTTTCGAATTGTTTGCTTCCCAAATATCTAACAAATCTGCATATTTTTCATCCTTTTTATCATTGGTATGCCCAAAATTCCAGTAATATTACCCCACATCTTCTTGCCCTTAAGAAAAGTTTTCATCATATAACTCTAATACGAATTATACTTTACATCTAATCTCACACTAATAATTTGAAGCAGATCTTCCCTTTCACCCGCCATTACGAAGAAAACAAAAGAACACCAAGTACTATAACAAAGGAGAGAGCCAAAATACCAAATTCAAAGGAAAGAAGATGGTGTGAATCAAACTTCCTTGAACCATGTGAGACTTGTGGATGAGATTAAACTTCCTTCCATGAGATTATGCTCCGTTACATGTGAATTACTCAATAAAAAATCAAAGTTTCAAAGAGAAGAGGGAAGAGAGAAATGAGTGGTGGCTGGGTTACATTACGTATGAAAAAGAATACAAGTGTTGAACAAAACCTAAGAAAAGAAAGAATATATAGTGTTACAAAATATAAAGAAAAGTCTATTCTACCCTTAATGAAATAATAATAATATAATAACTCTAATATGATCCACCATACAAAGGGTGATAATTGCCTGAAATATGATTCTTTTAATTTTCATTATATGATCACTTGACTTCATCCTTTTTTTTCTTTTTCCCTTCCCTTTATTGTTGCAGCCTGTTCAAGAGCCAGAGAAGATGACCCAAATAATTGTTGAAGCATTGGAACAAACTGGACAGAGGGGTATCATTAATAAAGGCTGGGGTGGCCTTGGTGACTGTAAGTTTTTATACATATGCATTGCATGTTTGTTTAGCTCCATCTCCCACTCTGTCTCCTCCTACAGCATTGTCTATCCACTCGGTTTGAATTCAAACTTACTTCACTGTATCTTATTTCCTTCCAGTGGCAGAACCAAACGATTCCATATACTTATTGGACAATTGCCCCCATGACTGGCTATTCTTACAATGTAAAGCTGTGGTATGTAAAACTTGGATAGCTTCGGCAATTTCTTATGTAAATTTACAATCTATTGTGTTTAGATTGTTTCATGTCTTCATTTTTGCAATGTGTTTATCATGGTGGTGGTTATCGCAAGTCTGGATAGTCTAGGCATCCAGATCTGCCCTTAAAACTTTGGTTTTTAACCTTTAAGTTTTAATATAACTGCAGAGCCATAAATAAATAAATGAATAAATAAAAAACTAAAAACATTGACAGAAGGCTGGGTCAGGACACATTAAACCTCATGCATATCTTTGAAACTGAGTTTTTTAATTTTCGGGTGCATCAGGGAGGTTGGTCCAGAATCTGATAATATTCTATGCCCAAAGAAAAATATGGCTATTCTAGAGTTGGGGACAAAGTCGGTATCATAAAAAAGCAACTCAAAAGTTGCGTACCCTGGGTCTTAAACTGTTAGGAATCTGGGCCTATATTAAAATGTTGAATTCGAGAATGACCTATTAGATGTCATTTGAAGTGCCTACGATGCTGCTGTTTTTTTTTTTTTCCTAGTTACTTTTCTGGTTGAATCTGAAAACATGGTGCTTTGCTTGATCTCATTATAGAGACCACTACTAGGTATGAGTTTCAGGAATTGCATGGTGTTAGGATTTCCCACTTCTTGTCTAGTAATCAGTTGTTGGTTTATTACGTTGTTACAAAATCATGGTCTGATTTACAGTGAAATGATACCCTACTGGAGATCATACGTGAGTATATATTATTTTTGTATATTTCTTAGAAAATATATACAATGATTACAAGAAACAATAATAACCCTTGTTTTGTTTCATTTATTTTCTTTCCTTTTTTTATATTAAATATAAATTCTTGTTGGTCTGCACTGTGCTTCCAGGTTCATCACGGTGGTGCTGGAACAACTGCTGCTGGTCTTAAAGCTGCAGTAATATCAAAAACTTGCTTTTATCTTCTATTCATTACTAATTGCTCCATCTGATGTCATTTTTGCTTCATTGTGATGTGTTGTTTTTGAAAATATAGTGCCCAACCACTATTGTACCTTTCTTTGGTGACCAACCTTTTTGGGGAGAGCAAGTTCACGCCAGAGGGGTGGGTCCTCCACCCATCCCAATTGAGGAGTTCTCACTTCCCAAGTTGGTTGATGCAATAATTTTCATGCTAGATCCGAAGGTAATTACAAATTCCTTCATTTCCTTGTGTAATTGTCCAACTTAATCTGCTTAGGCCTCAAAGAAACGGACACTCTGTGCAATCAATCCACACGTTTTATCTTTGCTTGTCCACTCTCACAGCATCATGTAATCTTTGCCAGAAGTCTGAAATTCATATGCATTTGAGTAGATTACTTCAAAGAAATTATCCAGGCAGCTGATTTCGGAATTAAAACTTGCTCATGAAACTGGATTTGTACCACACTAGTATACTATTGTAAATAGAAGAGCTACTAGCTTCTTGCCATAGCTGTTTTTAAGGCAATAGTAACAGCATGCACTCGGAGAGAAGAGTAAGGATTCAATTGTTATTGAAGATTAATGGAAAAGAAAAGGACAATTTTCATTGTTTTGACCTATAACACAGGTAGGCAATAGAAAATTTTAGATTTGTTTACCATGTTTCTGTCTGGTTTGGTTACTCATAATATATATATATTAATTAGCCAAAATTATGCAGAACTAAGAAAATTTTAGCTTGATTGGTATCTAGGATGGACATAATTATCCTTGCTGACTCACCTATGAACCGCATCAGGTGAAGGAGAGTGCAGTTGAACTTGCAAAGGCCATGGAGACTGAAGATGGAATAACAGGAGCAGTCAAAGCTTTTTTCAAACATTTTCCACGCACAAAGAATCAGAACAAACCCGAGAACGAGCCATCACCAGAACCATCAAGTTTTTTCTCCATTAGTCGATGTTTTGGCTGTGCATAACTGTCTTAATATATTTAATCCATCCTTTATTCTATCCTGGTCAGTTATACATCCTGCAGTTTAGCAAGATGCCGGCAACATTTATTTTTTACCCTAACCTCTTCTAGCTGGTCTGGCTAGAGATTCTTGTTCTTGCTTCAATATTTGTAATCATGGGTTTTTACCAATTAAATTTAAGTTATAACTGCAAAATATAATTATCAGATTATTATTATTATTGTAATTCTAAATTTATTTCTGATTTGTACAGATCCGTCTTTTAATGCCTTTTCACATCCTAACCTAGTATTTCATACAGATAAATTTGATTGGAGGATTCCTGGAAATTGAGACGATGGATTCTTGTAACACTACTATGAAATGATTAATAATATTGTTGTTTCAAATGACAAATTGCAGTTGATTGGCGGTGGAAAAAGGAAGAGGGTTGAAGTAGTGAGTGTTAGCCCCATAAGCATTTATAGAAAAGTGCATGACTGGAGTTTGTGATCAAGTGGGGGACTGGTTTTAGCTTTCAAGTCACCCAATCTTTTGTACATTGGTCATTGGAGAACGCATAAGTGATCATCCAAGCTTAGTTATTCTTTGGCTCTGGCACACAGTTCCACTCTCCGGTTTCTTATTCAAACCTCTTCGCTATCAAAAACTCAATTAGCAATCTTTTTGAGTCGGTGGATATACGCTTCAAATTGGATTTTGTTAACCAATGCTTTAAAATGCATAACAAGTGGAGTAAAAACTGGTTTAAAGAAAAAACCAAGCAAATGCCCATGAAACCTAAACTTGTCAGAGAGAGGGAGAGATTCCAGATTCCATTTCTCAATTAAAACATCTCTTTCACCCAATCATGCAGATATGTCAAAGAATACTCTCCCACGACCCTCTCTTATCTCCTCAGTTTCCAAGCCCATACATCCCCCCTTGTATTTATTACTTCACGTTTTCCAATTCCTGACAATTCAGTTTCTGAACTACCACTTTCTTCATCAATCTTATATATATATATATATATATATTTGGTGCTTTCCACTCTGTTTCTTCCCAAGCACTTGTCCTCCATTTCAAGGTCTTATTTATTTCGATCCTCCGTAAATAAAAACTTGTTTTTGTAAATGGTAAAACTAATCCTGCATAATGATTTTTATGTTACAGGCATGGAAGATGAGCATCATGAGAAAGTAGACCATCTATCATCCAATTCAAGGGTTTTTCCTTGCATGTTCTGTTCAAGAAAATTCTACAGTTCTCAGGCCTTAGGAGGCCATCAAAACGCTCACAAGAATGAGAGGACAGCAGCAAGAAAGGCCAAACGAGCCTCTGTATACACAACAACAACAGCAACAAGCCACAACTTGTCATCAGCTTCGCCACTACCAATGGTTGTCGCTCCAACACATCATCATCTTGGCCTTTTACAGAACCCTTCAGAGTACATAACAGCACACGGCGCCAACGTTGCTGGGTATTTTCCTAATTCACAACACTTGTCAGACAAAGAAAGGCTAATTAAATCCAATGGTGCTGCCAGGTTTGAAAATCTGGTTGTGTATGGTGGTGGGGGCTGTTCAACTCCACATGACCAGTGTCGAAAGGATGAGCCAAGTTTCTTTAATTGGCAGAAAAGTGTAAGAAATGATCATTATGGAGGCTTGTCGCGGAATCTTACAACTTCCAGGGATTATAACCATCAGATTGGGGGTGCTGATAAGGGTAAAGATTCAAAACTTGATCTATCACTCCATTTATGAAGAGACAAGGATACTACTAGTACTAGGACAATTTATCCATGCCCAATTTTGTTCATTTATTTCTATAATGTCTTTACAATAAAGGTTTGTGATGACTCGTTTTTCCCATTCATTACATAAATGAGACATTTCATCATCCACTAAGAATCTGTTTCTTACTTGCCTTACTGGATTTCAAACTCCTTGTTAGCAAGCGTATCTCTGTCATAAATCTTTGGACAGGTCAGTCTTCTTTATAATGCATTTTTTTTTTAATTATTACAATTTATTCCAAGTTTGGAGAGGGGACACGAGTCGACCACAACTTATACGGGTAATGGTGTCCACGGTTCGGTTTATACGGGTAATGGTGTCCACGGTTCGGGTTCGGTTTCGGTTCAGTTTCGGTTTCGAACCGCCGGTTTCGGTTCCGTGGAAAGGTCGAACCGTAACCGTAACCGTAACCGGAATAGGACGGTTTCGGGCGGTTTCGGAACCCGCGGTTTTCGGTTCGGTTTCGGTTTCGGTTTGTGAAACCGAACGGTTCGGTTTCGGTGCAGTCATTTTTTTTTTCTGAAATGCTGACACGTGTCAGCATTTCATTGGTTTTTTTTTTTAATTAAGAAACCATCGGTTTAACCGCCTGAAAAACCGGCGGTTTTTGGTCGGTTTTTCATATCCCATAACCGTAACCGAACCGCCGGATCCGGTTTTCAACCGGTTTTGTAACCGACGGTTTCGGTTACGGTTACGGTTACGGTTTCGGTTTCCAAAAACCGGTTTCGGTTCGGTTTCGGTTCGGTTTCGAACGGTTTAACCGAACCGTGGACACCTCTATATACGGGGCATACCACTGTAACAATCTCTTTGAACCGAAGACAATTTTATTGGCACCTTTAAGAATAAAGGACAGTAGTTTCAAGTACGGAATACAGTTAAAAGTAAAGAGGATAAATAGATTTGGCTTCTAGCCATTGAGATTGTTAATGTTTACTCTTCACGGTGGGAGTGAAAGGCATCCTATTTAATTAGCCATGGAGCTTTCTAGGATTGTTGAAGAAGAGAGATTATGCTAAAAAACTTGATGAAAAACTAGTAACTGTTTTGTTAAGAGCATGCCGAATTCCATAATGTAAAGAGATACACATATATCGACTCAATTTGGAACATACACTGCTCATCCCAATTTTGGACCAATTTATTTGGTATTCAGCCTACCATCACATGAACGGTAAAAGGTCTTTTGCTGTTGTACCTGAGGTTTGGGTTTGTATCTTGTTTACACCTGGTTTATAGGATGCAATGGCAATATATACCTGTAGTAAATTAATGCACACATACACTATTAAAGAGTTGCACGTCAGTTACCATATCGAAACAATGTCTTGAAAGGTGTAGGGATGCATTAATGGATGCATCAATAGACCAAAGAATCTTCCATATATAACCCATTGATTTTTTTTTTAATTCAAAATAAAGACCTAATAAATGAAATCCATACCTCTGCACCGACTATTTATTAAGATCAAATTACAGCCAACCTGCCAACCTCTCCGGGGTGAAACCAGAAACTTTTTTATAAGTAAGCTGCTATGAATTTTTGTTTTTGTTTTTTGTTTTTAATAGAAAATTGCACAAACATCCTGTGAGCAGGATCGTTTACCAAATTGACAGAAACATCACCTGGCTTCCATCGACTAACAATTGTGTAACATCTTAACCAACGTCTGACTGTATGGTCTAAGGGAAAAGTTACAAAATTTTCAAAACAACACTTATTCAACTATTTACTTTAAAATCCAAATTTGAAGACATTTTTTTTAAAGAAACTATAAAATTGCCTGTGAAAGAAAATGTTGGTCCCATATAAGAGTCTATTGTCGTGACCTTCTTATCTCATTAATTAAATATTTTTAAAGCCTAAGATGAGACTTGATAAAACTTATAGTTCTTATATATGTCTCTGTTGTTGGTAAAATCCGACAAGATTGACAGATCAGCATCAATACCGGAAAAAAACGATGATCAAGTATGCCATGTCACCTAAATGAAACCAATTGCAATTGACCAAGGTTCAACCTTTGACTCTAGTGAGATCTGATCAGGTTTATTTGATCGATTTGGTAAAGATAACCTAACCAAGTTCATCTGATCGATTGGGTAGAGTTAACTTGATCAAGTTCAACCAACTGATCAGGTAGAGAAACCCGGTCGGGCTACACAACCGATCGGGTAAAAGATATACTGGTCAGGGTTGAGTAACCGGTCAGGTTAAGATAACTGGTCGGTTCAGTGATGTGAGAAAGACAGTAATTTCAAGGTAAACACGACTCAAAAATGAAGAGAAAGAATCTTACTCAAATAATGAACCGTGAAGTACATTCCATTAAAAAAACCACCTTATACATTAAGAATTAGGGTTTTATGCAAGTACAAATAGACCCTCAAATACCATTACGTATTTGATGCGAAAAACGCAAAAAACAACAAGAGTGCAAGAGAGATTGAGCATGTGATTCGTGAAAATCTATTCTAACCGTTTTCTGCAATCGTGGTTTTTTTCCTTTAGGGTAAAACTTTGTGTTTGCATGCTCAGACATTACTTTTTCGCTTTACAATGCCATTAATGATCATAATAACATTGCTGGACACATGACTTTTTCCATAATCCAAAAATCGCCGTCAACAATTGGTGCTAGAATAAAGGGGCGATTTTAAAACTGTATTACAAAATTACCTCAAGGACTTGTGACAGACTTTTATGGCAAACAATAAAGGTGGAGATGCTTCAGACCGTAGTGGGAGCTAGTCCCCACACGATATCTGTTGGTGCCAGGGTTACAAATTGCATAGCGGAAGGGTTTTTAATTTTTTTTTTATGCAATCAACAAATAAACCTAATTGTACAATAATAATCGAAAACAACAAAGAAGGTGAAACGATTTCATACCAGTGTTGTAGGCTCTTTCTTTTCTTTCAATCTACTTTCTGATTTGAACCACAAGATCTTCTTGGCTATCTCTCGGGATTGGTAATGGCGTGTGAGTGCGTCACAGTACTTAGGAACAAGGAATACGGACAGAAGAAGATTTTTTTTATGCGTTCATAATACCTAGAATGTTTCTAGGTTTTTTTTTTTTGTTTTTATGTTTTTCTCTCTTTTTGTTCTACGCTAAAAAAATTGACTTTCAATTCTGAACGTAGGCTAGGTTATCAGGTTCCAAAAAAACATATATAATATATATATATATATATATATATATATATATTGATAAAAACTAATTAATCAAATCTTTTACGATATCTGATATCTTTAAAGATATTAATTTTTGACGTCGATTTTTTGATGGATGAGAAAGTCAACAATGTTGGATTTTGTTATTGGGATTATGCTTGATAGCAAGAGTGTAATAATGTATTTGACAATCTTTTCATATTAACAAAGTGATTTATAGTTTAACAAATTTTATAGAATTTAAATTTAAATTATTATAATTGTCAAAAGTAAATAATCATAAGGTCAAAAGACTATGAGAAAAGAAGAATTGTTCACAACTTAAGATAAAAGGTTGGACGCCTTAATCTTGTTAAAGTTGTAGATTCTTTTCCTAGCATTTGAGTGGGATCAAATGTGTTATGATGAGTCTACGATCATCAAAGTGTGGTGTCTTTGGACAAAAGTGCCTAGTGCACTAGTGTATTGAATAGGATCACAATGAAATACTTTATCTAGAACAGTCAATGAATAAAAGTTTTCATTTGAAGACAATCGGAAAGTCTATCTCAATCCTGAGATAAATGATGGACTTATGGTTGCAAGTGTTATCATTTGAGCTATCAATGGGTACGATTATATAGCATAGTCTATCCTCGATAGTTTAGTGGTATTCATTTGTTAATTGATAGAGGACTTCATTTATAGATATGGACATCGTGGCTCCATTTATATAATGAGAGTAGAATACCATCATATGGATGTTTTGAGGTATTGGATATTAAATCTTAACATTAAGTTTTCAATAGTGTCTATTGAAATATGGCTTCTAGACAAGTCAAAATATCCAAGTTCAAAATGTGGTCATATGAGTAAATATGGTAACTTGGAGAGCTATAAGCGGTCTATGAGCTTTTGGCGATTACTGGTATTCTTCACGAGGATACACTTTCTCCAATAAGGTTGTCTAGGGTATGAATGAGTAACATCAACTTATTCTATCTTTATTTAAGAGTTCAATTTTAGTTCTTTAGTGGAATGAACTAAAATTAAATAGATCGGACCTAAGTGAATCATTTGTTGATTGTGATTGGGTTGTGTATATTGGAGCTTAAATTTAGATAGCCCGCCAAGATCCCCAATCCACATGAACTTACATTGATCACTTGATATATTCTACCGAACCAATTTAGGGGTCCATCTATAATTGTATTAAGGCATGTGAACTTGTTTCTTTTTGTAAGAATATGTTTAGTTCACATGTGGACTTTTTATTAAGGTCTAATGGATTTAATAAAATAAGAAAAATAATATATGGCCCATATACATGTGTTGGGTGGCAAGACTATTAAGAATAGCTTAAATTATATTATTTTTATTTTCATATTTAATTAAATGGAAATTAATTAATTTATTGATTAATTAATTATTTAATTAAAAGTCAATTTTTTTTCCTAATAGGAGATGGTCTCCTAAAATTATACTATTGTTAGAAGTATAATTAATATTAAAGACTATATTTGATAAGTATATAAATAAAAGGAGTTATTTATTTAATCAAATTAGTAAGTCTTCAATATAGTTACAAATACACTATTGAGTTGGATTAAGAGTCTTGGTGTAGGATATAATTTATTTTTGAAAAGGATTCTTAACCACCAAGTAAATCTACCTAAGGAAAGGATTCTTAACTACCAAGTAATCCTTCTTAGGAAAAGAATTAAGTCTCCTAATTATATTCTTGTGAATTTCGGCCAGCTCATAAATATATATAAGAGGATAGAATTCATTTTACAAAAGGATTCTTAACTACCCAATAAATCCACCTAAGGAAAGGATTCTTGCCAACCAAGTAAATCCTTCTTAGGGAAGGATTTGTGATCATATATATATATATATATATATATATATATATATATATATATATATATATATCCTTGTGAATTTCGGCCAGACCTATCATTTTTAGAGTGAGAATTTCGGCCAACCTAAAAGTTTTCTAAGAGAGAATTTTGCTTGGCAAGAGAGAATTTTGAGAGAGAAAATTTATCATTTTATTCTAGACAAAATTCAATCAACTCCAAGATAAAAGGTGTGGAATTCGGCCTTGGAGAAAAGAGAAAAAGAGAACGTTTTTGTTTTTTGATAGTATACTAGTATCCTTTACATCAAAAGGGTTTTGTGTACAAAATCAAATCGGGTTCACGTGAGTTTCAATCAAGTAGATTGATAATTCACAAGTGACCGGACAATCTTGGAATTTTCTCTTGGAGGATATTTGTAACCTATAAAGAAAAGATTTTGTTTGTCTCCATCCTCAGGTATACAATTTAAAGAAAGGGAGCCCACATTCTTAGGTGATTCACGTTCGTGATTGGATTGGAAGATCTTGCGGAATCAATTCGGCGCTTGTTCAATCGTCACGAGAAAGAGGTACGATACTTTTATATACGTCAATTAATCTAGGGTTAAGGTTCTTGTTATTAAAAGGGAAAAATTTTATTTATACGCAAACCCTGATTTTCGATTTTATCACGCTTCCGTTGCGTTTTGAACCGTTTTTTCCCTACATTTGTTATGACCTGTCAAAAGAGAAAGAGAAAGAGAATGTAATGTAAAAAATAACACGAGTTTACGTGGTAAAACTCCGGTGATCGGAGAAACGTCCACGGGTGGTTGAATGGACAACCAAGCCAAAATCCACTATTTAAACAAAGAATTACACCACTCGATCTCTTTTGCCTCCCTCTTGCAATGATTACTTATTTTTTTGTATTCTTTATATCTATCTTACGATGAGGTTATGAGTCTATTTATATGTGCATAGAACCTTAATCCTTGTTGTACAAGTAAAGGAATTGTATTTTAATTAAGGCTGGTTGCTTGTTGAAGTCGTCTTTATCTTCTTTCTTATTTCGAAGATTGTGTGGAGATTGGATGAGACTCTAGTGGCATAGTTTGTTTAGGACTTATTTCCTTATCGATGTGCAGTTTTCTTAAAGAAGTAGAGTTGCTTGATTTGGATTCGCTTTCTGTTTGGTGTTTTATCAATCTAGAAACTATTTTTGACACGTAGGTTTTACATATTGGAGTATGGTTCTTGGGCTTCCCCACGTGTGAATTATATGCTGAACTCATTTACTCGTGTTTCTTGTTCTATCCCGAGTAAAACATAATGTCCCTAGTACTCGTGTTCGTACTTACTCGGGGTTCTTAATCCTTAGTGATGTCTTGAATGGTGTCTTCTGATTGCCAGCTCGAATGCCCACTTGGCGATTCTTTAAGAGATTTTCCTACCTATCGGTGACATGTTTAATCAATAAGATATACACGTAACAATACCCCCTTAAAATATTTTTACCGAGTAGAATTCATTTCTGCGAAAATATTTTAGCTGTTAAGAATTTCGAATAGCCTTTCGTCTTTCCCTTCTCAATTTCTCTCTAATGCAATAATAATAATCCTTAAACAGTTCACTGCATTAATAGCGTGTCTTAATGGCAACCACGTATGTGCGGTTTGTCTCTTCACGCGAGATCTAATGATTGTGTCGTTTTAAAATCTTGATGGCCTGATCTGTTCCTGACACGTGTCCTTTAATCTTTTGGTTTCTCGGATGTCATTTACGAGACGTGACTCATCATCTATCGGATACACAGTCTACGTCACCAAATCCTTATTTTGATTTTTCCCGCTTTTTGAGACCCTAGGGTTTTGTGTCTCTGACCCTTTAAATAGTTTGTTTAAATTGAAAGAGGTTGTTCCGGTTCATTTTTCACAGAAAGAAGCAAATAGCCCAGGTTTTCTTGGGCACAGATTCTTCTTGATTTTTCATCGAAGCTTTTCCTAGTTTCTTCACATCTGCTTTAAAGGTCAGTTCAGATGGATCCTGTTTCACGACGTCTTTTTGTTATAGCTTTCGAAGCGCTTGAGCATGGAGATTTTCAATTGGTTTCTTGTGTTCGTATGTTATTGGGGGAAATCTCTCCTGATGAGTCTGGTTTTCTAGATGTTGATGTTTCTGGGCTTTATCCTGACGCTCGATTCAGTTCTAGCTCTGAATCTTCTTCCAGCTCTGAATCTTCTGTTTCTGATCATCATAGGGTTCCTCTGCGATCAAGAATGGGAAAGCATCAGAGTAATCGTACAGTTCGCAAACATGGTTCAAGCAGTATCCAGATTGGAAGGCAAGTAATTAACGAGAATGACGTCGAGAAAGAGCACCAGGCTTCTCGGACCCCTTTTTCTCTCGCTTTTTCTCTCGCTTTTTCGAGTGTGTATGATGGAAAACTAATCGTGGTTGGGGTTGATGAGATCAAAAAGTACCGCGCTCGGTTTGATTTAGATGACTCGGTTTTGATGGCTCCTGCTGGTGATCGGGCTGCGTGGAATCCTCGTCCGGGCATGGTAGCGATTTACGGATCCATGCTTTGCTGTGGTTTGACTCTTCCCCTCCAGCCTTTTATTGCTTGTTTCCTTGCTGAGGCAGGGATTGCTCTAGCACAACTAGCCCTGAAGAGTTATAGGATCCTGATGTGTATATGGCACATGTGGAGTCGGATGAACTTGTCGATGCCTTCTCCTCGTGAAATTATACATTTTTATACTTTAAGGCAATCTGGTCGGACCAGAACCTACTTTATTTTATCAATCCAACCTGATAGCTGGATTCTCAAGGGTATGAAGGTGAACCTGGGAGTCGACATTTCCTCGGACGTCAAGAGGAAAGGCTTTGTGTTTTTCCTACCTCAAACAAGCACTGGAAAAATAGCTAGTTTTTTGCCAAAGGGAAATTGGGACTCGAGATCGAGCTCTCGACTAGGGAAAATCAGGAGATATTAAAGGTTCCCCGTTGCTTTTGTACCTCTGGCCACTGGAACAAGTCACGGCCTACCTTTTCTGATGCCGAGTTAACTAACCTTGCTCGAGCAGCCACGCGCACTCAAGAGAAAAGAAGCAGGTCTTATCTTTTTGATGAAAAGAAAATGATAGCGCTCGGTTTTTTTCCTCAGATTTCAGATTATAGCAGACGTCATAAGTAGAACCTCTGCTCGTTTTCATTTCTCATTTTGTTCTGTTTTCTAACTCGTTTGTATTTAGTGCATGACTTGGAATCGTCTGTGACTTTTTGGTTCGCCAGGTTAAGTCATTTACTTAGGTTAGCCGTAAGGAAGTTTCTCGCCAAAATAAGGAAGGGATTGCTTCACCTAATAATGAGTCGGTTGAGGATCCCGATGAAATGGATAAGTGAGTTCCCGAGGATATTCTTGAATAAGTCATTCAATCGATCGCGGAGGAGTCAAGTGGTCCGAGTGTTCCCTTTGGAACTAAAAGTGCCCCAAGGGTGACCGAGGATGAAGGTAGGCAAGAAGGGTATCCCAATGGTGCAGTGTTTGGTGGGCCTAGTTCCCCGGTCGATGAAGTACCTGCTGAGCAGTTCGCCGTTTGGTATGAGGAATAAGTTAGGGTACCCTCAGATGAGCAGGTTAACCTTCATCCCGATCTTTTTGAATCCTTCCAAGATATCACTGAAGATCAATAAGATCCTGCAGTTGATCTCGGCTTCCACTGTACTCGATTTAAGAAAATGAAGGCATTTGATTCTCCCATTTGTCTTCAAAAAGTTCCTCGGGTGGTGTAATTTGTTGAGTCGAGTGACGATGATGCCGATGTTAGAGTTTCCCTGAGTGCTCAGGCTGAGGCGCCTTTAGGAGGAGTGGAGGCTTCGAACAATCTGAACATGGATTATTTGCCCTCTGAAGTTGAGGATGCAGGAGTAGGATCTTCGGGTAATCCTATGTATCCTAGCCCCCAGGATATGTTGAGGATGATATCGGCTGATCTGGCTTTTATCGGGGATAACCACTGGAGCAGATTCAGGGATGGTTCCCCGACAGATCATCTTTAAAATATTTTCAACAGTACGAGCTACATAATTCTTCTATCCTGATCCTTTCCTCAATGAACATTGACTCAGATTTTTAACTTATTATTCCCTATAGGTGGTTATTGAGTTTGTTGAGTTTGTTCAGATGCAACAACATCAAATGGATAGGATAAGGCATCTTGAAGCTCAGTTGAAGGAGAGTGAGGATAGCCGTGCTCGGATTGAGGCAATTTATCAGAGGGAGGCAAGCTCTGGCCAAGAGTTCGCTGATCGTTGCTTGGATAAACAAATGGAGGCCGAGGAGAAAGCTTCTGCTGTAGAAGAGAAGGCTGTATCCTTCCAAAATTTACTCTCTGCCGCCCAAGAGTCATTGCTCAAAGCTGAACAAGAAGCTGAGCAAGCCAAATCGTCTTATGAGTAGAAAATTGAAGACCTTAAGCGCCAGGCCTTGACTGTCGAATCTCTTTCGAATGAAGCTCGACTGGAACTTGAAGTCCAAGGGGTTGATCATTTCAAAAGATCCCCAGCCTAAGATGCCCTACTTTTTAGAGAGTTCCAACGGGGGTTGGTTTTAGCAGGTGAATTTTTCAAAGTCAAGAACCGGGCGACTGATAGAGCTCGGGCTAATTGGGAATTATCCATCAAGAACCATGTGGACCGGTCCTTAGAGTCTCTTTGGACTCAAATGAGGAAGTGGAGAGCTTACTGTCATAGTCAAGGCAAATAACCTCATCCTATGCATCTGGAGGTTCCTTCTGAGCACTCTCTTTCGACCTTTTATGCTAGTCAAGAGATTGGTGTGGATGGGTCGAAGCCTAATGTTGGACCGATCCCTGGAACGGATTACAGTGAATGGATGGATAATTCGATCGACTCAATCGCATGGCCTTCTAATGAAAGTCTTCTTCGTGAGTATGAGATGGTGCCTGATCCGAGTATTGGCAAAACTTGCAAGTCCTCAGCCACTTAGGTGTATTTGTAAAGATTTATTTGGACCAATAAAATTCCATTTTTTATGTAGTTGCTTGTCACAAATGTTTTTAAAGTTCCATTTTAACTGGCTAATATCGTTGTCTGAGCGACTCTTAAAACCCCAAGTATCTTATTAAACTGGTTAATGCGATTTCATCTTCCAAGTATCTTATTAAACTTGCTAAATATTAACAGAGTCATCTCGAAACAAGCAAGTATATTTGTACGTGTTTCATACTCGGTTGCTACCCAAACGTTACATCGAGGCTCACCATAATCATACTTTCAAGTCCTTACGCAAGTCACTGATGACATCTCCTAGTTTTATCCGCGCAAGGGTTTGCCGATTCGTTAAGCTCTGCATTGCTTAACACAGCTGCGCAACTCACCGAGATTTTTCCGATGGTGCCCCGAGCTTTTTCCCAAAATCTGGCGAATCAGGTTCGCCTTTTGGCTAAGGTCGTGACCTTGCTCGGATGGCATGCTCATTTGAGCTTCTCCGCCCATTCGGGGATTTCGCCAAATAAATGGTCCCGAGCATTTTATTTTATTATGCAGTCAATTTCATGTTAATCTTTTTCACATGTTCTTATTATCATGCTCATCTTTTTCGCATGTTCTTATTATCCTGCTTAAATTTTTGGAATCCCATGTCGAGCTTTTATTCTTAACTACAAAACTAACTATGAAAATCTCAAAAAGGATTGCTAAAAAATATCTTGGCTAGAAAAATGAAAAATAAAAACAAATTTATGGAATTTGCTTCACGGGTAGAAGATCTTTAAATATTGGGCATTGCATGGCCAGGGTAAAACCCCTCCATCTTGTCGGGCAATCCAGTATGCATCATGGCTAGCTATTCCTTCAATCTTGTATGGGCCTTCCCATTTGTCAGCCAACGAACCGACAACTTTGTTCTATATGTTCAACGGCACCTTTTTAAGCACCAGGTCTCCTAACTGGAGCTTCCTAATTCGAACATGAGAATTGTAGTGTCGGGCCACTCTTTACTGATATGTTGTATTTAGTACTCGGGATTTCTCCCTTTTCTCTTCCAACCCATCTAAGTTTTGTAACAGCATATCTACATTTTGATCTTCATCATACAACCTGACTCTAAGCGACTTATACGATGTTTCTACCGGGATGACAACCTCTGTTCCAAATACCAAAGAAAACGGCGTTTCTCTTGTAGAAGTCATTGCTGTTGTCCGATAAGCCCATAGTACTTCAGGAACCTTTTCGACCCAACTGCCCTTTTTGGCATCAAGCTTGGCTTTGAGCGTATGTTTGATGATTTTGTTCACTGATTCAACTTGTCCATTTGTTTGAGGGTGGGCAGGCGTGACATAATAATTTATGATCCGATACTCGTTGCACAGCTGCTTGAATTTTTGATTATCAAACTGGCGCCGTTGTCAGTGATGATAGTATTCAGGACTCAAAATCTGTAAAGTGTATTTTTCTTCACAAAGTTTATGGTATTTTCTTCTGTGATATGTACTAACGCTTCAGCTTCTACCCACTTCGTGAAATAGTCAACGGCCACGATTACGTGCTTAGCTCTACCCCCTATTCCTGCTAGCATTGGACCAATTAAGTATAGTCCACACATGGTGAGTGACCATGGGGATGTGAGGCTTCTAAGTTGTTCAAGTGGCTGCCGAATATCATTGGCGATCCTTTGGCAAGCATTGCAACTTTCTGAACATCCCTGTGCATCCAAGAACAAAGAAGGCCAATAAAAACCATGCCTGAGTACCTTGTGTGCCAAACTTCTACCCCATTATGGTTTTCATATACTCCAACGTGGACCTCCTATAATATCCAGTATTCATCTTCCTCTGATACACATCTTTGGAGTGTTTGGGAAAACCCTCTTCTGTACAGTTCTCCTCTAATCAGTGTGTATCTTGCTGACCGGTACCTGATACGTTTTGCTTCTAAGGGATCTTCCGGAGTATATCTTCTTCCAGGTATCTTTTTAGTTGAGTCATCAAACCGTCTAGCGGTGTTTATATTTCTAAGACTTCAAAGTTTTTCGGATCTACTATACTTGGTCTGTGAAGGTGTACAATCGAAATATTTTTTGACCTGATTATGGTTGTTGCTGATGCTAGTTTGGATAAAGCGTTTGCCTTTTCATTCTCTTCTCTAGGGATCTGGACAATCCTGTATTCCTTGAACTTTTAGAGGAGTTGTTTTGCTATGCCCAAATAAGCCATCATACCTTTATCTCTGGCCTGATATTCGTCCAAGACTTGGTTGACGAGTACCTATGAGTCACTAAGTATCTCAACCTCATCTGCTCAAAGAGCTATGCAAACCCTTAGTCTTGCTAGCAACGCCTCATATTCGGCCTGATTGTTTGTTGCTTTGAAATCGAATCTCATAGCACATTCAATATCATCTCCTTCTAGGGTGTATACTACGATTCCTGCCCCACTGCCATGAGTGTTTGAGGATCCATCGCCATATAATTTCCACGAGAAAATGTTGCCCAACATTCTTTTTGCTTCTAGATTTGGTTTCGTGAATTCTGCTACAAAATCTGCCACTGCTTGGCTTTTGAGTGATGTTCTGGGCATGTGCTGAATATCAAATTCATTGAGTTCGATCGCCCACTTAGTCAGCCTTTCTGAAATTTCTGGATTCTGTAGAATTTGCTTAAGTGGTCAGTCGGTGAAAACTTGGATCGTATGTGCCTGAAAGTATGGCCTCAGCTTCTTTACCGTCGAAACCAATGCTAGAGCCATTTTCTCAGCCTGTGAATACTTGGTTTTAGCTGGAAGGAGAGCATTGCTGGTATAGTATACTGGCCTCTGTATCTTATCTTCTGCCATGACTAGAACCGAACTTACTGCTAACTCTGTAAGGGACAAGTACAAGTTGAGTGTTTCTCCCATTTTATGTTCCGAGAGGACGAGAGCCTTTCCTAAGCATTTTTTGATCTTCAAGAATGCCCGTTCACACTCTTCATTCTATTCAAGTCCCTTCCCCATTTTGATCACTTTGAAAAAGAAGCACATCTATCTATGGTCTTTGAGATAAATTTGCCCAAGGAAGGTAAGCACCCTGTTAGGCATTGTACCTCTTTCATCGTCCTTGGTGAAGTCATTTTTTAAAAGGCTTGGATCTTCTTGGGGTTCACTTCGATCCCTCTCTGGTGAACTTGGAAACCTAGGAACCTTCCTGAAGGATCCCTGAATAGGCATTTGTCCAGATTTAACTTCATCTGACACCTTCTCAGGATATCGAATGTTTCTCGTCCGAAGCGTGCTTGTTTGTCGAGATACTTTTGGTTAAAATATCGTATATGTAAACTTCCATATTTCTTCCTATTTGACGAGTGAAGATCCTATTGACCAATCTTTGATATGTTGCCCTTGCATTTTGTAGCCAAAAGGGCATTACTGTATAACAGTATAGGCCCTGATCGGTAGTGAATGCTGTTTTTTCTTCATCAGCTTTATTCATCCAGTATTTGATTGTATTCTGAATAAGCATCCATAAAACTGAGTAATTCATGACTTGATTTAGCATCGACCAATTGGTTTATCCTTGGGAGTGGAAAGCTGTCTTTTAGGCAGGCTTGTTCAGACCGGTGAAGTCCACACACATTCTCTATTGGCCATTCTTGTTTTGGCACAAAACCACATTTGCTACCCACTGTGGGTAGTTAATTTCTTTGATCGATCCCACAACGAGTAACCTCTCCACCTTCTAATTAATTTCCTGACTTCTCTTGAGGTTGAAAGATCTTCTCTTTTGTATTGCAGGTTTCACATTTGGATTCATCGCCAAATGGTGTGATATTACTCAGGCATCTATCCCCACCATGTATTCATGACTTCATGCGAACACATCTCTGTATTCTCTAAGTAAATCAATAAGATCTAGCTTGATCTTTTCTTTTAAATTGGCCCCAATTTTGATCTTCTTATCTGGTTCATCTTCCTTCAAGACCACCTCCTTTATGGGTTCACTCTTAGATGTCTCTGGCTCTTCCCTTGGATCGAACTCGAACAGTAATGATTCTTCTTGCTTGGTCTGATCTGGTTGTGTTATGGTGCATACTTGGTGTTCACTATTATCTCTATCTTTGTAAACCGAGAGGTTAACTCTTTTGGCCATCTCTTACGACCCTTTGATTGTACCTACTCCTTATTCAGTTGGGAACGTGATCATCAAAGTGTGGGTAGCTGTTACTGCCTTTGTTTTGTTCAGAAAAGGACGACCTAATAACGCATTGTAGGGCCAGTTGTCTAGATCTACCACTATAAAGTCGAGTAGCACCGTTTTTTGACAGAGTGATACTCCGATCTTCACAGGTAGTTTATTTATCCCAAGAGACCTAACCTCGACTCCTCCGAATCCTCTGAGCGGGGTATGGAAAGGTTGCAAGTCATTTCGATATAATCTGAGCTGATTATAAATAGCCACGTTGAGGATGTCCACCGAGCTACCATTGTCTACCAATATCCTCTTGACTTTTCTATGGCCAATTCGGGCACTAATGACGAGAGCATCATTTGGTCGGACGTTGACCTCATGTGAATCAGCTTCAGTGATTATCATTGGGTCCCATCCTTCCTTTATTTTCTTTGGATCAGGCTCGATGGAGTTAACATCAAAATTCTGCATTGCTTCCACTACTTCTCAGATTTTCTGTGTCCGCTCTTGGTTGCTTCTTCTAGTTAATGGTCCTCCGAAGATAGTCTGTATTACTTCATTTGTTTCGGGACTCGCCCTTTTATTTCGACCAGAGTTATGATCTCTCGCCTTCGTTTCTTTCTGAATTCCAGAGTTCTCATCTTTCTTCAGGATTATATCTTACAGATGCCCTTCTCGAATGAGGGTCTCTATGTAGTCTCTAAGCTGGTAACATTTGGAGGTCTTATGGCCACCTTATGGAACCTACAATATTTTGTCATGTCTAGTCGAGCAAACTGCGACTGCCGACGCAGCTCTTTCACCAAATTCTTTTATTCTAATATTGCCAGAATCTCTTCCTGCTTTTTCCGGAGTGGGGTGTAGTTTGTATATTTTTCTCGGAACCTTTCCGTGGTTTGGTAAATATTACGTCCGCTTCCCCCTATTTTTACCTTTTTCTTCGCTATTTCCTTTCTATTTTTCTTTATGGTTCTATACCTTTGACTCGACATCTTTTTGTTCGGGTCTCCCTCCGTGTATGTAGCAACCTCCTGTTGCTAACTCCTCTTCCTTGGCTAATGCATATCCTCCAGCCATATCCATCATGTCTACATATCTCGTTAATCGAGCTCTTCTTAAGTTGAAGGACAGTCGCCCGTTCTGTTAGTTATTTATGAATGCATCAATTATTGCTTCGTCATTTGCAATGCCGAATTCTGAGACCGCCTGACCAAATTTCCCCAGGTACTTTTTTAGTGACTCGTATTTCCCTTGCTTCAGCCGAGAAAGGTAAGCCACTGACTTTCTCCTATGCATATTGCCTAAGAATTGTCTTAAAATGCTTCTGCTCAACTTGCTGAAATTCCCAATATTTGCTAGAGGCAATCTTTTAAACCATCTCGAGCCTGTGTCTCCAAGAATTTATGGAAAGTTGAGACATAGCAAAGGGTCGCCGTGGGCATACTGGGCCATAGCGCTTATATATCGTCTGACGTGTTCTTTAGGATCTTTATCCTTCTTGAATTGCTCAACGTGTGGCATCTTGAATCTCTCCTGGAAGGGGGTTTGCAGGATGTCCCTGGTGAAAGAGCTGTCAAAATCATCGTCAAACAATTTGTTGTATCCATATCGCTTGATCAACGTATCCATCTGGCGTCTAATATTCTAGACCTTCTAGGTCAAGCTTCTGGTTACGATATCTTTATTGCCCATCGTTCTCCTCAATGGTCGACCCGTCGCGTGACTGTCAGACCCGTCACCATCTTCTTTTCATCTTGCCTCCACGGTGTCGCTTTCGATAGTGTTGATCACTATCCTCTGATGATGATAATCGATCTCTTCACCGGTCATATTTATGGTGCCAATCATGGCCCGTCTAACCGTGACTTCGCCTTTGGCATGACCATTCTTCTACGGGTGTTTCATGATCCCTGTCCTGATTGATTGGACTTGAATCCCTAACGGCTATTGGTGCATCTAGTCTCGGCTCAACCATAACCAATCGGAGCTTAGGAGGTGGTGGAGGACTTGGCGGGTGTGTCTGTCCTGTAGCCAATAGGTCTACTCCTTCACAACTTAAGAAAAAGGTTGGGCGCCATTATCTTGTTAAAGTTGTAGATTCTTTTGCTAGCATTTGAGTGAGATCAAATGTGTTTTGAGGTATTGGATATTAAATGTTAACATTAAGTTTTCAATAGTGTCTATTAAAACATGGCTTTCTGGAGAGCTATAGGCGGTTTATGAGCTCTTGTCGATTACTGATATTCTTCACGAGGATACACTTTCTTCAATAAGGTTGTCTAGGGTATGAATGAGGAATATTAACTTTTTCTATCTTTATTTTAGAGTTCAATTTTAGTTATTTAGTGGAGTGGAATAAAATTAATAGATTGGACCTAAGTGAATCATTTGTTGATTGTGATTGGGTTGTGTCTATTGGAGCTTAAATTTAGATAGCCCGTCAAGATCCCCAATCTACACGAACTTGCATGGATCACTTGATATATTCTACCAGACCAATTTAGGGGTCCATCTAGAATTGTATTGAGGCATGTGGACTTGTTTTTGTTTTTTGTAAGAATGAGTCTTGTTCACATATGGACTTTTTATTAAGGTCCAATGGATTTAATAAAATAGAAAAAATAATATAATGGTCCATATATTGTTTTGGGCGGCAAAGCTATATAGTTTAGCTTAATTATATTATTTTTATTTTATTATTTAATTAAATGGAAATAAATTAATTTTCGGTAATTAATTAATTATTTAATTAAAAGTCAATTTTTTTTTCTAGTAGAAGATGGTCTCCTAATATTATACTATTGTTGGTAGTATAATTACTATTAAAGATTATATTTGATAAGTAGATAAATAATCATAATTATTTATCTAGTCAAATTATGAAATTTTTAATATAGTTACAAATACACTATTGAGTTGAATTGAGAGTTTTGGTGTAGGAAATAATTCTTTTTGGAAAATGATTCTTGGTCACCAAGTAAATCTACCTAAGGGTAGAATTCTTCTTAGAAAAGGATTTTTAACCACCAAGTAAATCCACATAAGGAAAGGATTCTTAACAACCAAGTAAATCCTTCTTAGGAAAGGATCTTTGATCCTATAAATACCACCTTGATAAATTCGGCCAGCCCTATGTTTTTATGAGTGAAATTTCGGCCAAGCTAGGTGTTTTTCAAGAGAGAATTCGGCCCAGCAAGAGAGAATTTTGTGGGAGAAAAATTTAGTTTTTGCTCTAAACAAAATTCGATCAACTCATAGCTATAGGGTGTAGAATTCGACCAAGGAGAAAAGAGAAAAATAAAACGTTTTTGTTTTTGATAGTACACTAGTATCCTTTACATTAAAAGGGTTTTGTGTACAAAATCAAATCGGGTTCACATGAGTTTCAATCAATTAGATTGATAATTCACAAGTCACCGGACGTTCTTGGATTTTTCTCTTGGAGGATAATTGTAACTAACAAAAAAAAAAGATTTTGTTTGTTTCCATCCTCAGGTATACAATTTAAAGAAAGGGAGCCCACACTCCTAGGTGATTCACGTTCGTGATTGGATTGGAAACTCTTACGGATTCAATTCGGCGCTTGTTCAATCGTCACGAGAAAAATGTATAACACTTTTAATATACATCAATTAATCTAGGGTTAAGGTTATTGTTATTTAAAAGGGAAAATTTTTATTTATACTGAAACCCTAATTTTTTAATTTTTTCACGCTTCCGCTGCACGATTTTCCCTACAGGATCACTGATGAGTTTTTACGATTGAATTCTTTTATTTAATTCAAGATAAATATTCGGAATTACTTTATCATGATTATTTACTTATATAATTTTTGTTATTGTTCAGAAATCGTGATCCCATCCCTAATCAACATCCTAAAAGATAATACTTTAACTGGTGATAATTATGTCACATGGAAATGGAAAATTGGGCTTTTATGGCAATCCGAAAAGCATAAGTTTTTTTTGTGCACTCCTAAACCACCCAATCCTACTAACGAATCTACTCAGGAGCAAAGAGATGAGTATCAGCAGAGGGAGTCTTTTGATGAGATGGCTAAATGTTACATTATGGCCACCATCTCCGACGTATTGGAACAGTAACATGAAGGAAAGGAGAATGCTCCGATATAATGATGTCTCTATAAGAGATGTTTGCTGTAAGGTCTAGGACGACTAAAAGAGAGACAGTGACTGCTTTTATGAATTTGAGGATGAAACCTAGACAGGGTCTGAAAGATCACATGATGAAAGTCATAGCACATCTTAGCATTGCTGAACAGAATGGTGCTGAGATAGATGGTGAGACCAAAATTGACATGATTGTCAACTCAATGTCGGATTCCTTTGATCAATTCAAGTTGGACTACACCTTGAATAATATGGAATACACCTTGTAAGGCAGGATGCAAGATGTTCAAAGCATAGAAAAAATCATTGTGAAAGGCTAGGGTCAAGAGATTCATACCGTAGGTAAAGTTGCTACTGTTAAGATCCGTAAGAAGGTCAAGAAACAGCAGAAGAAAAAGCAACTAGGACCTACTAGGAAGGAGACAAAGAAATTAACCAAGATAAAAGGGAAATGTTTCCTTTATGGTGAAAACGGACATTAGAAAAGAAATTGCCCAAAGTCTCAAGACAAGAAGGAAGAAGGTAATATTAATTATCTTGAAACATGTGTTTTGGAGGATTCTATGAATTCTAGGATCATAGACTCCATAGCCACTAATCATGTTTGTTTTTCCTTACAGGGGTTCAAGGAAATTAGAAGGCTTAATGAGAACGAATTCAACTTGCGTTTAGGCAATGAAGCGTTGGTGTCTACTAGTTTAGTAGGAGATATTAGAATTAGTTTAGATTCTTATAGACATTTAGATTTAATAGACGTTTATTATGTACCTCAATTCAAGAGGAATTTAATTTTAGTTTCTTGCTTAAATAACTTTGGTTATTCAGTTACTTTTAATAAAGCTTTTATTATTAGTAAGAGTGACAAAATTATTTGCAAAGGTACATTGGAAAATGGTTTATTCTATTTGCATGGAAATATCTCTCACTTGTTAGACACGAAATCAATTCAACCCAATCATAAAAGAGTAAAATTATCAAAAGATGAAATCTACCTTTGGCATTTGCGCCTAGGTCATATTAACCTTAATAGGATTCGAAGATTGGTTAGTGACGGACCTCTAAGTGACTTAAAGGTTGATGATCTACCAACTTGTGAATCTTGTTTGGAAGGTAAAATGACCAAAAGTTCGTTCAATACCAAAGGTATAAGAGTCATCGAGTGTTTAGGATTGATACACACTGATGTGTGTGGTCCTATGAGCATTCATGCTAGAGGTGGATATGAGTACTTTATCACTTTCATAGATGATTATTCAAGATTTGGCTATGTGTATCTCATAGACAAAAGTCGGATGCTTTTGACATGTTCAAAGCTTTTAAAGCTGAAGTAGAAAATCAGCTTGAGAAACGCATAAAAATCTTGAGGTCTGATCCTGGTAGAGAATATCTATCTGGTGAGTTTCAACAATATCTTACTGATAATGGGATAATTTCTCATTTTTTTTGCACCAGGTACACCTCAACAAAATGGGGTGGCAGAAAGGAGAAATAGAACTCTTTTGGACATGGTTAGGTCTATGTTGAGTTATTCAACACTTCCTAATTCTTTTTAGGGATATGCTTTACAAACTGCTATGTACATTCTAAATGATGTACCATTTAAGTCGGTTCCTAAAACACCGCATGAGTTACGGATCGGGTGAAAGCCTAGTTTACAACACTTAAGGATATTTGGATGTCCTGCACATATTTTAAAAGGAAAGACAGAAAAGATGGGGTCCCGTTCAGAAACATGAATATTTGTAGGGTATCCAAAAGGAACAAAAGGATATTATTTCAACAGTCCTTCAGATCTTAAAGTATTTGTTTTGACAAATGCTAAATTTCTAGAAGAGGACTATATGAATAAATTTGTGCCTAAAAGTAGAACATTCTTGAATGAGCTTTCAGCAGATACAAATCCACAAGAGGTTTTACAACCAAGCCAAATTGTAAGTTCTGTACCAACACAAGATCAACAATTTACCATAACTCCTCGTAGTGGAAGGGTTAGTAAACAACCCGACGGATACATTGGTCTAGGAGAATCTGTAGAGAATCTCCCGAACGACTATGATCCCTATACGTATAAGGAAGCAATGAAAGATGTTGATTGTCATCATTAGCAAAAGGCAATGAAATCCGAAATTTAATCTATGCCCAAAAACAAAGTATAGTCTGTTGTAGACTTGCCTAAAGGGTTAAAACAGATCGGGTTCAAGTCGGTATACAAGAGAAAAAGAGGAATGGACGGAAATGTGGAAACCTTTAAAGCTAGATTAGTAGCTAAAGGTTATACACAGAAGGAAGGTATCAATTATGAATAAACCTTCTCTCATGTGGCCATGCTTAAATCTATTAGGATACTCTTATCCATTGCGGCATCTCTAGACCTAGAGATTTGGCAAATGGACGACAAGACAGCTTTCCTTAATGGAAGTCTTGACGAAAGCATCTATATGATGCAACCAGAAGGATTCATTGAAAAAGTCCAAGAGTAAAGGGTATGCAAGTTGCAAAGATCCACATTTGGATTGAAGCAACAATCCAGATCATAGAACATAAGGTTTGATCAAGTTGTGAAAAGTTTTGGATTTATTTAAAACCTTGATGAACCTTGTGTATAGATAAGGATTAATGGCAACAAGTTGGTTTTCCTAGTTCTTTACCTTGATGATATACTACTCATCGAAAATGATGTAGGTGTATTGACATCAATAAGAGAATGGTTAGCAAAACAATATGATATGAATGACTTAGGAGAAGCAAGTTCTATTCTTGGTATCCAAGTCATAAGAGATAGAAAGAATAGAATGATTTCATTATCCCAAGCTTCATACATAGATAAAATCTTGTCTAGGTTTTCCATGCAAGATTCCAAGAAAGATATGTTACCTTTCGGACATGGAATCAAACTTTATAAGGAATAAATTCTGAAGAATGAGCATGAAAAGAAATTCATGAGTAGGGTTCCATATGCATCGGCAATTTGAAGTCTCATGTACGCAATGCTCTGTACTAGACCATATATTTGTTCTGCTGTGGGCATAGTTAGCAGGTTTCAATCGATCATGCCTACCGTCCCGATCATACCTACCTCATGTTTCTAAATATGTACATGAAAATTTAAAATGCATGACTTTTATGCTTCATGATGTCATCGAGTGGCCCACCTCGAAACTTTTGAGTCCGCACAACCGAGCAGCTACCTGGATAAATATTTAAGAGTGAAAAGATGAGCGCTAACGCCCAGTGAGTGAATGAAAACTTTTAAAAACACTTTTCTAAACAACTTTACAATAAGCATTCAGTAATACATGGTATAAGATAATATATCTACTTTCATGCTGAATAAACCGAATGCTTCTCCTTGCTGAACAAGAGTAAATACTTTATAAAATCTTAATCTGCACCAAATTCGTACCGGGGATATCTTCAATACGTAAGCCGAAATACTTCGGGCAAACGCAGAGTCATGAATAACTTCTGGTCATACCCGTGCAGAGCGACTCAATTACTCTTTCTCTGGTCAATACACGGGCAGAGTGACTCTCTGGTCATACACGTGCAGAGCGACTCAATTACTCTTTCTCTGGTCAATACACGTGCAGAGCGACTCATGACATACACATGTGTAGAAATCATAATTGGGAAGGTACATACATGGTGCTTTTATAGAAATCATAATCTCTTCTTGATAAATCATAAAAATAATATACTGTTTCTGAATGCTAATATAAGCATAAAATATATATTTTCGGTTCTCTGTATACTCACCGTCAATCATAAAAAACAATAAAAAGCTTAAAATGATTTGCAGCAATTAAAGCATAAAACTGTAAACTTGAGTTAAAAACAAAACTGAAACTTAATTTACTCACAACTTAGAAGTCAAGCTTAATTCAGATTGAATATGCTAGGTTCCCTTCATCCTCTTTCCTTCTCCTTCTCTTTCCTTTCTTCTGCTGGATTCTACTGCTTTCTAGCTCTCAACGTTTAGCCTCCAATATATATATATATATACTTATGGAAGGACACAGCTGAAGTTGTAAGCTAATTAACTAAACTCACAGCTGGCTGTCAACCATGCAATCACCTAGGCTTACTCACCTGATGCCTTTTCTATTTGACGCTTATCCATTTTTTTTTTAAATTGGGGCTTTCAATTGGGCCTGAAAGACATGGGTTTTACAATTCACCCCTCCATATAAGAATTTCGTTCTAGAAATTTACGTACTTAGCCAAAACAGAAGGGGATACTTAGCCCGCATCTGATCTTCATGTTCCCAAGTCGCCTCTTCCACTGCATGATTTCTCTATAACACTTTTACAAGAGGAATGACCTTTGTACGTAATACTTGTTCCCTTCTATCTAGAATCTCAATAGGTTCCTCTATAAGTTAAATCTTCTCTTAACTTCATTGGTTGTTTGGTTAAAACATGCATAGGGTCGACTATATATTTTCGAAGCATAGAAACATGAAATACATCATGAATTCTTGAAAGTTCTGAAGGCAACGCTAAACGGTATGCCACTACTCCTACTCGGGCAATGATCTCATACGGACCAATGTATCGTGGACTTAACTTACCATGTCTTCCAAATCGAAGTATACCTTTCCAAGACAAAATTCGTAGGAATACATAGTCACCTACTTTAAACTCAAGTTCCCTTCTCCGCTTATCTGTATAGCTTTTCTGCCTATCTTGAGCAACCTTTAGTCTGTCTCTGATTATTTTAATCTTTTCTGTCGTGACTTGAACAAGTTTTGGACCTAACAACTTTCTCTCGCTTACTTCATCCCAACACACCGGTGTTCTGCATTTTCTCCCATACAGAGCTTCATAAGGTGCCATTTCGATGCTAGTCTGATAACTGTTATTATAGGCAAATTCTATCAAAGGTATATGTACATTCCAACTACCTTTGAAATCCATCACACAAGCTCGAAGCATATCCTCTAATGTCTGAATAGTACGCTCCGATAGACCGTCAGTCTGCGGGTGAAAAGCAGTACTAAAATGCAATATAATTCCCAAAGCTTCTTGTAAACTGGGCTAAAATCTAGATGTAAACCGAGGATCTCTATCTGATACTATGGATACTGGTGCGCCATAAAGATGAACTATTTCATCCATATAAATTTTGGCTAATCTGTCAAGAGAGTAAGTAATACCGATTGGCAGAAAATGTGCAGACTTTTTAAGTCGATCAACGATCACCCATACACTGTCGTGACCACTCTGACTACGAGGGAGTCCTATCACAAAATCCATGGTAACATGTTCCTATTTCCATTCGGGAATAGGAAATGGTTGTGATAGTCTTGCTGGTTTCTGATGTTCTGCCTTGACTTGCTGACAAATCAAACATTTAGAGACGAATTCTGCTATCTCTCTTATCATACCTTGCCACCAGTAATGTTCTTTCAAAGTATGAAGCTTAGTACTTCCTGGATGCATTGCATAAGCTGAAGAGTGAGCTTCCTCTAAAATTTCATTCTTGAGTTCTTTAATGTTTGGTACACACAATCTGTTACTTAGAACCAACGTACCATCACTTTTCACTACAAAATCAGCTCGTAAGCTTTTATGCACTTCTTCCTTTAATTTAACTAAATAAGAATCTTGAGTTTGCAATTCCCATATACGATCAATCAAAATAGGTCTAACCTGAAAGGTAGCCAGTAATGCTCCACAATCTCGTGCTTCTAGCTTAACTCTCAACATTCTTAATTCAGTTAATAATGGAAGATGAAGATGATTTACCTTCCAATTCATCCTCAAATGAGCCATAGAACTTGAAAACTTTCTACTGAGTGCATCTGCCACCACATTTGCCTTACCAGGATGATATTCAATCGTACAGTCATAATCTTTAATCAACTCAATCCATCTTCTTTGTCTTAAATTCAGTTCTTTTTGAGTGAAAAGATATTGTAAGCTTTTATGATTTGTATAAATCTGACAAGTAACTCCATATAAGTAATGCCTCCAAATTTTCAGTGCAAACACCACTGCAGCAAGCTCTAGATCATGGGTTGGGTAATTCTTTTCATGCTTCTTTAATTGTCTTGATGCATAAGCTATCACTTTCCCATGTTACATCAAAACGTAACCCAAACCATGTTTAGATGCATCACTGTAAACAACAAATCCATCACTTCCGGTTGGAAGAGCAAGTATTGGAGCAGAAGTCAATCTCTTCTTGAGTTTTTGAAAACTCTTTTCACAAGCTTCTGACCACTCAAACTTCACATCCTTTTGATTCAATCTTGTTAATGATGAAGCTATTTTAGAAAATCCCTCTTCAAATCTTCGATAGTAACTTGCTAAGCCCAAGAAACTTCTAATTTTTGTCACATTGATTGGTCATTCCCAATTCACTATAGCTTCAACCTTTTGAGGATCAACATAAATACCATCACCAGAAATCACATGGCCCAAAAATGTAACCCTATTGAGCCAGAATTGACACTTACTAAATTTGGCATAAAGTTGATTCTCTCTCAAAACTTGTAGAATAATCTCTAAATGCTCTGTATGCTCCACATCATCCTTAGAATAAATCAAAATGTCATCAATGAACACGATAAAAAATTTGTCTAGATAAGGATGAAATACCTTATTCATCAAATCCATAAAGCTGCTGGAGCATCTGTTAATCCAAATGGCATAACCAGAAACTCATAATGCCTATAACGAGTCTTGAAAGCCGTCTTTGGTATATCACAGTTTCTAATCCTCAATTGGTGATAACCTGTTCGCAAATCTATTTTGGAGAATACCTTTGCTTCCTGAAGCTGATTGAATAAGTCATCAATACGTGGGAGTGGGTATTTATTACGCACCGTTGCTTTATTCAATTGCCGGTAATCGATGCATAAACGTAACGTTCCATCTTTCTTCTTAACAAACAGAACTGGAGCTCCCCATGGTGACACACTAGGTTTAATAAAATTCTTATTCACCAATTCTTCTAATTGAATCTTCAACTCTTTTAATTCGGTTGGAGCCATTCTATATGGTGGAATAGAAATCGGAGTTGTGCCTGGGACCAAATCTATCACAAACTCAATGTCTCTATCTAGTGGTAATCCATGAAGATCTTCAGGAAATACATCTAGAAATTTTCTTACCCCCGATATATCTTCTAAACTTACCTCACTATCCCGAATATCAATTACATAAGCCAAATAAGCTGAACATTGTTTCCTGAGCAACCGTCGGACAACAATAGCAGAAATAACACAAGAAAGAAGAATCCGACGTTCGTTATAGAAAATAACATCTGACTTTCCTTGAAGTGTAAATTTTACCTCTTTTCGAAAACAATCTACAGTAGCATGGTGTATAGCCAGCCAATCCATTCCCAAAATAACATCAAAATCATGTATATCAAGCGGAATCAAATCAACATGTAGCTCATGCTTACCGACTATGACCCTACTGTTTCTATATATATTCTCAGCCAATAAAGATTCACCAGTTGGTGTAGCCACTATCATACTAGAATCCAATGGTCTTAATTCTACATCCGCATATACCATAAAAGATCGAGATACAAATGAATGAGTAGATCCAGGATCAATGAGAACATGAGCATCGTAGCCAAAAATGGTTAACATACCTGTAACGACATCTGGAGTGGTCTCGGTATCTTGATGAGTCATAGCAAAAACCCTTGCCTGAGTACGAGGTCTACCCTACTGACCTCTCTGTTAGTTGCCTCCAACCCCTGCTGAACTAGCTTGGGTTTTCCCTGTAGTTGTAGATTCTCCTACTCGGGATCCCCTTTGTCCTTGAATCTGACCAGCTCCACTTTGCATTGGTTGAAATCCTATCTTTCTTTCTTCATTGCCTCCCTCAATAAACTCGGGGCAATCCTTTTTTAAATGTCCATGCTGCCCTCATTGATAACAACCTGATCTCCCTAAATAACACTCACCATCATGGTGTTTTCCACAAGTCTTACATAGAGGATGCCAACCTCTACCCATACTAACACTTGGTTGACGACTACCCATTGGTTGTTGGACTGAGGCTTGGCTAGAACCAGGTCCACGACTCTGTTGATAATTACTAGTCTGACCTGAAAAACTGCCTATTGCCTTAGGCATTTTGCTAAAAGAGCCCCCTGCTGACCAGTTACTGCGCTTTTGCTTCTGTTGTTCAAATCTGCGAGAGTCACTAAGGCCTCTCTCCACTCTCAATGCAGCTTCAAACAACTTACCAAACTCAACATGTCCAGAAGTAGTCACTATTGTCTTAATTTCCGATCGAAGTCCATCTTCGAATTTTCTACACTTATTTTCTTCATCAGCGACTACATACGGAGCAACACTTGACAGTTCTGTAAATTTCTTCTCATACTTTTCTACTGTCATAGATCCTTGTACTAATTTGAAAAAATCATCTCTTTTCAAATCTTGATAGAAACGGTGATAATAATGATCATTAAACTGCTTCTTAAAATCCTCCCAAGTAATTCGTTCAGGAGTTCTTCGTTGAACTGAGACCCACCAATCATATGCTTTTTCCTTTAGCAAAAACGTAGCAAAATAAACCTTCTGTTCATCGGTGCACCTCATAACTTCAAATACATGTTCTAATTCATTCAACCAAGAACTAGCACTATCTGGATCTCCAATTCCATCAAAATTTGTAGCTCCTAACTTTTGTACAAGCTCAATTGAATTTTCAGCCACTCGCGTTTGGTACTGGACCATCGCAGTTAATAGTTCTGCAATTCTATCCATTGGTTCTTCCCTAGGTTCCGGTACATGAGGTTGAGCTATAAGTGGTTGAGGGTGTGATTCTATCTCGTTTTCACCTTGGTTACCACTCCTCTCTCCAAGGTCAGCTACCGGTCTTGTGCGTAGGCGGCCAAATCGACGCATGATGCTGTTACAAAATCAAAGTTATGCTTAAATGCATGAAACTAAATGCAAACAATTATTGTGATCTAAAGAATTATAAACAGTGGCTCTACTACCAAGTTGACAAGACCCACCCCGACTCCTCTCTTGAGTACGAGGGAGGCCCTGTGGGCTGAATCTTTTACTAGCATGATAAAAGGACTTTCTACTGAAATTTCCATAGGAAATACTTGCTATTAAACAAATAAAATGTAAGGAGAGTGGAAATGTACATAATTGCAATTTCTTTTCATATATTTTCATTCTTTACAAAAAGTTTGTCAAAAATGACCGATCAGACTAAAAACCGACAACTTTGAAAACTAAGTAACCAGTCCATCCCGAGTGGGAAACCGAACAGGCCGAGTAAGAAACCCAAGTAGGCAGAGTAGACCGAATAGGCCATGTGGGCCGAATAGGTCAAGTGGGCTGAATAGGTCAAGTAGGCCGAGTAGGCCGAACAGACCGAGTAGAATTCCGACCACGTTCTGACCATGCCTACCCTCTCGACCACTTTACAGTCCCGACCATGCCTACCGTCCCGACCATGCCTACCGTCCCGATCATGCCTACCTCATGTTTCTAAATATGTACATGGAAATTTAAAATGCATGACTTTTATGCTTCATGATGTCATCGAGTGGCCCACCTCGAAACTTCTGAGTCCGCACAACCGAGCAGCTACCTGGATAAATATTTAAGAGTGAAAAGATGAGCGCTATCGCCCAGTGAATGAAAGAAAACTTTTAAAAACACTTTTCTAAACCACTTTACAATAAGCATTCAGTAATACATGGCATAAGATAATATATCTACTTTCATGCTGAATAAACCGAATGCTTCTCCTTGCTGAACAAGAATAAATACTTTATAAAATCTTAATCTGCACCAAATTCGTACCGAGGATATATTCAATACGTAAGCCGAAATACTTCGGGCAAACGTAGAGTCATGAATAACTTCTGGTCAAACCCGTGCAGAGCGACTCAATTACTCTTTCTCTGGTCAATACACGGGCAGAGTGACTCTCTGGTCATACACGTGCAGAGCGACTCAATTACTCTTTCTCTGGTCAATAC
Source organism: Dipteronia dyeriana (assembly GCA_032871835.1). Classification (NCBI taxonomy): domain Eukaryota; kingdom Viridiplantae; phylum Streptophyta; class Magnoliopsida; order Sapindales; family Sapindaceae; genus Dipteronia; species Dipteronia dyeriana. Next base: position 66,649,840 of record CM065299.1, on the reverse strand, counting down.
ACGTGCAGAGCGACTCATGACATACACATGTGTAGAACGGTCCCAAAAGCCAACCATAATCATAATTGGGAAGGTACATACATGGTGCTTTTATAGAAATCATATTCTCTTCTTGATAATTCATAAAAATAATATACTGTTTCTGAATGCTAATATAAGCATAAAATATATATTTTCGGTTCTCTGTATACTCACCGTCAATCATAAATAGCAATAAAAAGCTTAAAATGATTTGCAGTAATTAAAGCATAAAACTGTAAACTTGAGTTAAAAACAAAACTGAAACTTAATTCACTCACGACTTAGAAGTCAAGCTTAATTCAGACTGAATATGCTAGGTTCCCTTCGTCCTCTTTCCTTCTCCTTCTCTTTCCTTTCTTCTCTTTCCTTTCTTCCGCTGGATTCTACTGCTTTCTAGCTCTCAACGTTTATCCTCCAATATATATATATATACTTATGGAAGGACACAAATGAAGTTGTGAGCTAATTAACTAAGCTCACAGCTGCCTGTCAGCCCTGCAATCACCTAGGCTTACTCACCTGATGCCTTTTCTATTTTACGCTTATCCATTTTTTTTTAAAATTGGGCAATTCAATTGGGTCTGAAAGACATGGATTTTACATAGACACAATTCTTTAGTTAGTCTTGAATAATATTCACAACTTAAGATAAAGGTTGATCGCCTTTATCTTGTCAAAGTTGCAGATTCTTTTGCTAGCATTTGGGTGGGATCAAATGTGTTATGATGAGTCTAAAATCACCAAAGTGTGGTGTCTTTGGGCAAAAGAATCTAGTACACTGGGTGCATTGAATAAGATCATAGTGAATTACTTTATCTAAAACCGTCAATGGATAAAAGTTTTTCACTTGAAGACAATCGGAGAGTCTATCTTAATCCTGAGATAAATAATGGACTTATGGTTGCAAGTGTTATCATTTAAGCTATCAATGAGTATGATTATATAGCATAGTCTATCCTTGATAGTTTGGTGGTAATCATTTGTTAATCGATAGAGGACTTTGTTTATAGATATAGACATCGTGGCTCCATTTATTAAATGAGAGTAGAATATCATCATATGGATGTTTTGAGGTATTGGATATTAAATCTTAACGTTAAGTTTTCAATAGTGTCTATTGAAACATGACTTTCTGGACAAGTCAAAATATCCAAGTTCAAAATGTGGTCATATTTGAGTAAATATGCTAACTTGGAGAGCTATAGGCGGTTTATGAGCTCTTATCGATTACTGATATTCTTCATGAGGATACACTTTCTTCAATAAGGTTGTCTATGGTATGAATGAGGAATATTAACTTTTTCTATCTTTATTTTAGAGTTCAATTTTAGTTCTTTAGTGGAATGGAATAAAATTAATAGATCGACCTAAGTGAATCATTTGTTGATTGTGATTGGGTTGTGTCTTTTGGAGCTTAAATTTAGATAGCCCGCCAAGATCCCCAATCCACACGAACTTGCGTGGATAACTTGATATATTCTACCAGACCAATTTAGGGCTCCATCTAGAATTATATTGAGGCATGTGAACTTATTTCTTTGTGTAAGAATGAGTCTAGTTCAGATATGGACTTTTTATTAAGGCTCAATGGATTTAATAAAATAGAAAAAGTAATATAATGACCCATATATGGTGTCGGGTGGCAAAGCTATATAGTTTAGCTTAATTATATTATTTTTATTTTGTCATTTAATTAAATAGAAATTAATTAATTTGGTATTTAATTACTTTTTAATTAAAAATCAAATTTTTTTTCTGGTAGGAGTAGGTCTCCTAATATTATACTATTATTGGTAGGATAATTAATATTTAAGATTATATTTGATAAGTAGATAAATAAAAAGAATTATTTATCTAGTCGAGTTAGAAAATTTTTAATATGGTTACAAATACACTATTGAGTTGGATTAGGAGTCTTGGTGTAGGAAAGAATTCCTTTTGGAAATGGATTCTTAACCACCAAGTAAATCCACCTAAGAAAAGGATTCTTAACAACCAAGTAAATCATTCTTAGGAAAGGATTTGAAATCCTAATATATTCCAAGACGGAATTTCGGCCAACCCTCTATATATAGAAGAAAAATTTGGGCCATCCTATGAATTGAACTTGGAGAGAAATTTCGGCTAGCCCTTTTGTTTTAGAGAGAATTCGGCCACCATAAGAATTTTAGGAGAAAATTTTGTTTTTGCTCTAGACAAAATTCGATCTACTATATGAAATAGTGTGAGATTCGGCAAAGAAGAAAATGAAGAAAGAACGTTTAGTTTTCGATATTACACTAGTAGCCTTTACATTAAAAGGTTTTGTGTACAACATCGAATCAAGGTTCACGCGAGTTTCGATCAAATTGATTGATAATTCACAAGTGACCTAACGTTCTTTGTTTTCTTCTTGGGGGATTGTTATAACTAACAAAGAGAAAGATTTTGTTTGTTTCCATCCTCAGGTATACAATTAAAAGAGAGGGAACCCACACTCATAGGTGATTCACATTCATGATTGGATTGGAAGATCATACAGATTCAATTTGTTGCTAGTTCAATCGTCACAAGAAAAAGGTATGATACTTTTATATACATCAATTAATCTAGGGTTAAGGTTCTTGTTATTATAAAGGGAAAATTTTTATTTATACCAAAATTCTAATTTATAAATTTTTCACACTTCCGCTGCGCAATTTTACCTTCAAATTCTGCTACCAGCCATTGCTTAAACAGATTCGGAGGTTCAAGCCTCTCCTTCTAGTGCCAATTGTTGACATCGATTTCACGATGGATGAGAAGGTCAACAATGTTGGATTTTGTTATGACCTGTCAATATAGAAAGAGAAAGAGAATGTAATGTAAAAGATAACACGAGTTTACGTGGTAAAACTTCGGTGATCGGAGAAATGTCCACGGGTGGTGCAATGGACAACCAAGCCAAAATCCACTATTTAAACAAAGAATTACACCACTAAATTTCTTTTTCCTCTCTCTTGCAATGATTACTTGTTTTTTTGTTGTATTCTCTATATCTATCTTACGATGAGGTTATGGGTCTATTTATATGTGCATAAAACCCTAATCCTTGTTATACAAGTAAAGGAATTGTATTTTAATTAAGGCTGGCTACTTGTTGAAGTCATCTTTATTTTCTTTCCTATTTTAGAAATTGTGTAGACATTGGATGAGACTCTTGTGGTATAGTCCGTTTAGGACTTATTTCCTTATCGATGTGCATTTTCTTGAAGAAGTAGAGTTGCTTGATTTAGACTCGCTTTCTGTTTAGTATTTTATCCTTCTAGAAACTCTTTTTGACACAGAGGTTTTGCTTATTGGAATATGGTTCTTGGGCTTCCCCACGTGTGAATTATATGCTGAACTTCTTTACTCGGGTTTCTTGTGCTGTCTCGAGTAAAACATAATGTCCCGAGTACTCGTGTTCGGACTTACTCAGGTTCTTATTCCTTAGTGATGTCTTGAATGGTGTCTTCTGATTGCCAGCTCGATTGCCCATTTGGCGATTCTTTTAAGGATTGCCCTACCTGTCGGTGACGTGTTTAATCATTAAGATATACACATAACATTAATTTATTAAATTTTGATTTGTTATGAATTTAAATTTTTTTAACTTCAAATATTAATATTTGATTTTGTTAATAGTGAAATTTGGCCAGGGGTCAAAGAGAAATTTTCCACCCATAATCGAAAATCATGAAGCCCGAAAAGACCGTAAAGCCACCCCGCAGGAGCAGGGAAGACCGGATCTGCTTCAAAACTACCAGAAAATAAGCCAGGCTCGACCAAGACCAGCCCCCACAAGAGTACTAGAACCCGGGCTTCTCTGGGCCATCTATTGGGGAACCTCGGCTCTGAGGTCGAGCTCCACAACCGCCCTGTGAATGCCAGGGCAAGTCTCCAAGCTCAAAAGACATTCGAGAGAAGCCCACTAACCTCTCCAGAAGCCCACTGTCCTTGCTGGACATAAAGGAAGAATCACGCCTAAATCTACACTATCCCGGCTACCTCCCAGGAATGTCTACAAGAGCACCTCAAGCCCCCAAAGGTCAGGGAAAATCCATCTTAAGCTTCTAAGAACAGAGTCGGAGCAGGGATCTACCTCGCTCTACGGGGCAACAAGCAGCTGGTAGGGTGACCTCCATGAAAATTCATGACACGAGTGCACACAGGATCATCTCCACGTAATATTTACATGCACATAAACTTTGATTCAAAAAAGGGAACAAACTTATCTCCGTCAATGACATAATCAAATCCCGTAATAATTCAAATTCAAATGACGAATCCTGTATGATAAGAAGGGAACAGATTCATAGGATCACGGCAAAATATTTGCGAACTAAAAACCTACTTGGACGATATAAATATGTAAGGCCAATAATGGTAGAATATATACAAAAACGGATACAAAAACAGAGAGAAAGAAAAGAAGAGAGGAAATCCTAAATTATGTATTCAGAACACGGCTACCTTCATTTTCCACTATTCGACAAGCACCGAGTTGCCACCACCTTACATCTTAGAGAGACTGTGAGCACACTAGAGAGTGATTTGTATTTCAAAGCAATATTCCAATAATAAAAGCTCTCATTTACTGTTATTACAATCCATTCTCTCGTCTATCTCTTAACAGGTCGGGAACCAATGGTACCGACTCCGGCCACCACTTTCGTGGTAGTCGTCTCGAGGGTGTTAACAGAAATTTCTCATCCCGAGCAAATTTCCCATCAACATTTTCTGGCACCGTCTGTGGGAAACCTCTCACACCACCATCTTTTTACATTCAAAAAGTTTGTCATTTAATAGTAATCATGAGGCTCCGCTCCTTACAAGGGCAGCAGGTCACGTCGGGACAACCTTCTGCTACATCGACATAAAGGATCTTGAGGAAAGGGAGAAAATCTGGGCTTCATAGCCAGGTTCCCACCCAGCCAGCCAATGTGCGGGCTTTGGATCCCCCTCTGGGAAGCCAGGTCGAGCATGACCAACAAGCGGTGGCCTTTGTAGAAAACGTCCGCCTTCAACTACTCGCTGAGGGTATCGCTTTCCAACAAACGGGTCTCTGCAATCAGGGAGAGTCAAGTAGGCTTGGGGCTAGGCAACCCGCCTTTAATCGCCTGGGACCTGCCCCTCAGGAATCAGCTCATAATAGAGCGGGGCTCTCGACCTCGATCCGGGATAGGCTAGGGCCCATGCCCCATGTTCCTGAAGCGCTGCCACGCTACCAACCAAGGCAAGTAAAATCCGCAGCGGATGTCCTTCCTCAGGAACGGGGAGAGCTTCTCCACCCAACGACTTCAAGGAGAGAAGCCTGGAGTAGAGAAAAAGAAAGTCAGCAAAGCCCCCAAGCAGACCCTCTAAAAAAAGGAACCGGGTAGAGGTCGTCAGTTCGTCAGAGGGATCCGATGGTAAGGAGTCTGAGATCGACTCAAGGAAATCCAAAAGCAAGCGTCTAAGGGACCAGTTGGTAGAGCTTCAGAAAGAGGTCTAATTGATGAAGAAGGGAAAGTACATGGAGGACAAGAAAGATCCTCTAAGTGAAATGAATGCTCTTTTCACTAGGAGGATCCGAAAGGCAGAGCTCCAGCCTAAGTTTAAACTGCCAACTGGCAGGTTCTCCGGGACTGAAGATCCTCTAAGCCACTTAGAGAGCTTCGTTAAACAGATGGAGGTCCAGAACACAAACAGGGCCGCTATGTGTCGAATGTTCCCCACTACACTCATGGACTATGCTAAAACCTGGTTTAGGAAACTACCCGTTGGGAGAGTGGATTCCTTCACCAAGTTATCAACCAATTTTTGTTCATAATTCTAGGGAGTTAAGCCCTGACTGAAGGATCCGATCCATCTACAATACGTGATCCAGGAGAGAGGGGAAAACCTCTGGGCTTATATCGAGCGTTTCCACAAGGAAGTCATCCAGATAGGGGTCTTCACGAAGAGAGAAACCCTCACCAACTTCAGAAGAAACCTGTGGGCAGAAAAATAGTTCCGATCTTTTGCTAAGAGATCTCCAGAAACCTATCAGAAAGCCTATGATCGGGCTCTGGAACAGATTAAGGTCGATGAATAGCTCAAGGTTAAGATGGAGCATGACGACATAAGAGCCGTAAAGTGACAAAAGAAGGAAGCTCCTAGACCCGTGCAAGCTCAGAAAACCATAACAAACCCCCTAATAAATCAACATACAGTTTCCCCATTCCTCAACCCAGGTCGGAAAGGTATCCAGATAAACGAGCTCCTCCTCCAGCTTTACCACCTCTCAAGACAGTGGCCCCTATAGCTCGCGATGAGAGGGGGTATGACTATTACACTCCATTAAATACATTTTGAGAAACGATCTACCTCGCCCTTCGGGACAAGTGTTTGTTACAGAAGCCAGCTCCCATGATAGCCCCGGTCGATAAGAGAAATCGTTATAAATATTACGACTTTCATGAGGAAGTAGGGCACAACACCTCAGAATGCTACAACCTGCGGAACCAGATTGAGGCTTTGATAAGGGGAGGATGCTTGATAGAATTCTTACAACAAGTCAGGGAGAATATTCAGATTAGAAGGGAGGTGCAAGCCGAGATCCGAGAACATGCTGAGAAAAGGAAGGGAGAGTAGGCGGACCTGATGTAACAGATTCAGATAATACATACTATCAGTGGGGGGCCCACTCTGGCCGGCACCTCCAACTGTTCAAGGAAAAACCATGTGAGGAAAGTCCCTTGTACCGACGAGGGGCGGGATGTCTTCAAGGTTGACTCGAGACTGACCAATCCCGTTCAGCTGTCACAGATCATCTTCACCAAAGCAGATGTCTATAACACCGTGCAGCCTCATGATGACCCCATGGTCATCACGGTACAAATTGCCAACTTCATGGTGCACCGTGTGCTCGTCGACACAGGTAGCAGTGTCGACGTCTTGTTCAAAGATACCTTGGAGAAGCTAAACTTGAAGCAGTTATGCTATAATAGTTGCACTACTACATTACATGGGTTGACTGGGGACTCCATCACACCCGTAGGATAAAAAATCCTACCAGTGATCATTGGATCCGCACCTCTCCAACAAAACATCCTGACCGACTTCGTGGTGGTGGATACCCCATCGGTCTACAATGCAATATTAGGGAGGCCATTTCTATCATCCTTGAAAGGGGTCTTTTCTATTTACCGCAATGTCCTGAAGTTCCCGGTAGGAGATAAGGTGGGGGAATTTCAGGGTGATCATCAAGCAGTTAGGAAATGCTACGCAGTGTCAGCCAACCCAGCAGCTCTAGCTAAACAACTCGCCCAGGTGACGACTGTCCAAGGTAAGATAACTCATGCACTAAACCTTGAAGACGCGGGATCCACTGATTACCCTAAAGAAGGCCTCGTGGTGCCCGACATGGAAGAACAGAGAAGGGAATGAGCCAGCGGCCATCCAGTCGATAAGTTAGAAGAGATTCCTATCCGACTAAGCGATCCCTCTAAGGTCGTCAAGATCGAAGCTACCTTTGAGCCAGGAATGAAAGAGGGTTTGATTAGGCTTCTCACAGAGTTCAACGACATTTTTCCTTGGAGTCATGCTGAGATGCTGGGGATCCCAATGACATTAGTTATACATCGACTTACGGTGGATCCGACCTTCAGACCCATCAAATAGAAAAGACGCCACTTCAACACCGAAAGAAATGCGGCAGTTCGGGAGGAGGTGGATAAACTAACCCAAGAAGACTTCATTCGAGAATCCCGTTACCCCGAGTGGATCGCCAACATGGTCATCGTCACAAAGGTAAATGGGAAATGGCGCATGTGTGTAGACAACACCGATCTCAACTGGGCATGCCGGAAGAACAGTTTCCCTTTGCCAAAAATTGACCAGCTGGTCAATTCCACCTCCGAGAACAAGCTCATGAGCTTCATGGATGTGTTTTTCGGCTACAATCAGATTATGATGCATCCCACGGACCAGGAAAAGACCAGTTTTATCACCGAGTAAGGCATGTACTACTACAAGGTGATGCCCTTCGAGCTCAAAAACGCTGGAGCTACTTACCAGCAGTTAGTCAATCGGTTGTTGAAGCCCGAAATTGGAAGGTCGATGGAGGTGTACATCGACTACATGGTCACTAAATCTTCAACCTCAGAAGGTCATCTGGACGACCTTCGTAGGACCTTCATGATCCTAAGGGAAAACCAGATAAGGTTGAACCCTTCCAAATGCCCCTTTGGGGTTACTGCGGGGAAGTTTCTAGGCTTCATGGTCCATGAGAGAGGCATAGAGGCTAACCCGGAAAAAATCATGCCTATCCTGGATCTAGAATCCCCCACATCTCTTAAACAGGTTCAAGCTTTGAACGGACAGGTAGCAGCGCTCAACAGGTTCATCTCTCGGTCTACCGATAAGTGCCTACAATCCTTCAAGGCTATCAAGCAGAGAAGAAACATGAAGTGGGATCAGGAGAGCGAACAAGCTTTCCAAGCTTTGAAAAGATACCTAACAAGCCCTCCACTGTTGGTCAAGCCAAATCCTAGGGAAAAGCTCCAAATATACTTGGCCGTCTCATAAACCTCCGTGAGCAGGGCCTTGGTCAAGGAATGCGGGGATAGGATCCAGCGACCTATCTACTATGTGAGTCATGCTCTAACTAAGCCCAAAAAGAACTACACTCTATTGGAGAAGCTCACTTACGCCTTGGTGACCTTAACAAGGAATCTTCGTCCTTACTTCCATGCTCATTCAATAGCAATGGTGACAAACTAACCCCTCCGCCAATTCTTGCAAAGGCCGGATGTTTCTCGAAGGCTGGTTTTGTAGGCCCTAGAGCTTACCCAGTTTGATTTAAAGTATAAGCCTAAGACCGCGATAAAAGCTCATGAACTAGCAGACTTTGTAGCCGAGCTCTTAGTATCTTTAGATCAGGCAACCCTAATGGTAACAGATGTAACCCTGGAGAGGACTCCAGAATTTGACAACTGGCCGGAGGGCTACGAGTCGTGGACTCTCTACACTGACGGAGCTTTCGGGCAATCTGGGGGAGGAACGGGCATAGTCCTCATCGACCTAGAAGGAACTGAGTGTTGCCATTGTTTCAGGTTTGAATTTAAAGCCACAAACAATGAGGCGGAGTACGAAGCCCCACTTTGATGATTTGAGACTCATCATAACATATTTGATCCCACTTAAATGCTAGCAAAAGAATCTATAACTTTGACAAGATAAAGGCGCCCAACCTTTATCTTAAGTTGTGAATATTATTCAAGACTAACTACAGAATTGTGTCTACCTCATACATATATCCTGATGTACAAACAATTCTACTTTTATCATAGTTTTTGACCTAATGATTATTTATTTTTGACAATTACAATAATTAAATGTAAATGCTATAAGAATTGTTAAACTATAAATCACTTTTACTATTATGAAAAGATTGTCAAATACATTATTTCACTCTTGCTACAAATCATAATCCCAACAATTGATTCTTATGGAAGCCTTCCTTAGGGAGGATGAAAGTAAAGCCGTCACGAGACCCATCTCTAATCTCACAGTGTTGAACTAATGATGGAGACCGTGGGATATATTGTCTTATATCCCTCTCTCACTCACTATTTTACAATTAGTTTTTTCTATTATTATTAATGCACCTAGATTAAACTAGAATAAACGCTACTTTCATTCTAAGCGCCTAGCATTAATCACACATTATTAGAATTCTATTCCAATAACTAATAATCTATTTCGATTTTTAACTCTTAAAAATCTGGTTCATTAGTGATAATTCTAACTAAGTAAAGTATTTACTAGGACTAGAATAATTAAATGTGTATTTACCAGAGTTTTAACTATTAAAACTAAACACATTATTACGTCCAATTATTATTATAGGCTTAATCAAATTAATCATAATATTTATAATGGACCCTACTAATTTAACTAATTTAACTCTTTAACAAATAGATTACTAATTAATGAGAGTTACCAGGTTTTTTACTCCTAAAAAACTAATCCCATTAACTTTTAACCAATTATGTGACTTGCCCATTTTAATCAAATTAAAAATAAACACATAATATAGACAGCTACAACACATGTATGACATTTAATAAAACGCATGTGTAGGCACTACTAATCTATATGGCATGTGTATGCATAACAATGCTTTAATTATCACATAATATAAGCATACAAGAATTGATCGAGTACGATGGTTTTATCTAATTTAAATTTAATATAATTAAAAAAAAAACAATCCAAGGCATTCCTTGGTCTTCTTGTAATTCAATAATCTTCAAGTCTATGGGTCCCTATTTTTGGGATTTTAACCAAGTCCAACTTGATTTTTTTTTTAATATTCTAATGAATCAAACCTAAAACCCAAGTGTTACTCTAACACTTTTTGAAGGCCTACCACATAAAAAAAATCTTGCCCAAAATCTATTTCGAATTCAAAAACCTTAACGTTGCAAATTCGAAACACTAAAACTTTCGCTTGTGGCCGTCATTCGCACACATTGGTAGCATGAAAACACACATGTTGCATGCTGGAGCATTGCACTTCGGTGTGGGAGATGCTTCACACATGCACGACAACCAATTGTTACAACAGTGTTGTGCTTGCATCATACAAGCAACTTTTGTGCACATGTTGTGCATGCACATATTTTGTCCAAGCATCACAACAAACATACAAAAAATAATTTTATGATGCATGCTACGTAAAACTTGCTGATATGTCATGCATGTTGCACATTCAGTGCTATTCTACGCCTACCAGATCGTCGTCTTCATCAATTTACATCAATAAAAATAAATAACAGTGTATAAAAAAAATATACAACCCGAAAAATATTACATAAAAAAAATATTACATTTAAAATCCAAAACCCTAAAACCCATGTACCATAAAAATTTATTGTCAACCTTGTTTAAATTAAACAATTTAATTATAAACATTTATACAATCATAAAGACAGTGCGTACACATTCATATAGGAAATCAGGAGCAATCGAATTCGATTATACTAAACAAAAACCTGGCTCTGATACCAATTTGTTGGTGCCAAAAGTTACATATTGCGCATCGGAAGGGTTTTAAATTTTTTTACACAATCATCAAATAAACCTAATTGTACAGTAATAATCGAAAACAACAAAGATTGCGAAATGATTTCATACCAGTGTTGTAGGCACCTTTTTTCTTTTCAATAAGCTTCCTGATTTGAAACACAAGATCTTCCTAGCTATCTTCTGAGATTGGTAACAGCGTGTAGGTGCATCACGCTACTCAGAATCAGGAGGATGGAGAGAAGAATATGAAAACATTTTTTTATATGCCTTCAAAAATACCTAAAACGGTTCTAGGGTTTTTTTTTTGTTTTTGTTTTTTTGCTTTTCTCTCTTTTTGTTCTACACTCAAAAATTGACTCTCAATTCTGAACGTATGTTGTGTTGTCAGTTTCCAAAATCATATATCATATATATATATATATATATATATATATATATATATTGATAAAAGCGAACTGATCAAATCATTTAAGATATCTGATATCTTTAAAGATATTAATTAATTAAATTTTGTTTTGTTTTATTTTTTTTAAAATTCAAATTTAAATAGTTAATTTAATAAAAATAAAATAATCAAATTAGCTTATCTTCATTCAAAATTAAATATTAATAAACACCCTTTAACAAATGATTAGTGAGAGATTCATATAGATCATGGCCCAGTCCTGTATGACCACATCATACAAGGTGTCTCCATTCTCATTTCACCATATGAATGATCCAGGATAAGATCACCGTACATTATGGAATAGACCATAGCTGTAGATTAACCACAAATAAAGTACCCAACTTTATTTGCTATCTATGGACTCTTTTGATTGCTCGTCTCAAACTGAATCCATCTGTATATGACATTCAAATACTCAGTTCAAAATTACATCCGACAATCTTGTGTGTTAAGTACATATGTTATATAAATTTATGTGACAATTTGAATGAATAAACTACTACTATTATTAATGTTCAATTCACATTTTCAAATTACAAGCTTTAAGGTAAACATCCCAACAATGTCAACACTCATGGGTTAGTGAACACTAGTGCCAGCGGAGGATGATTGCCCTTCGAAAACATGGTTACAGATTGCTAGACCATGATACCTCCCACAAATACTTTGGAAGGGATTTCCCTTGAAGCATTACAACGTGTCTAGGAATCTCTATGGAGAGTCTTTGAAGATGTGGCTTGGCAAGGGATCAATTTAACGATGACCATAAATTTGACTTCCCCTTACTAGCTGTCAACATCGGTAGTGGCTTGAGAATCTAAAGTGCATTCAGATGTAGTAGGTGTAACCCCAAGTGCACCATGCCAAATCGATAGAGATAGGGTAGATCACAGTGAGAGAAAGGAACATTCCTGGAGGAGAATGATTGCCACGATGACTGGGGTCGTAGAGAAGAGAGTCATAGGATGACATAAGTCATTGGAAGGATGGTCGCCATGATGGCAGAGACTATGTAGAGACTGGCCATCGAGATGATATAGAAAAATATGATGGAGGTCGATCCGGGTATACTCAAGAAAATCATCAGGGGATGACCAAAAGAGATCTCAATCGATTTTAACTAATGATGATCTCCTACCCAATAGACATTGAGGGACCAGGTCACTATTCATATTTAACCACCAGAACTCTGATTTCAAAGGGTGCATACATCAGAAATTTGATGAGCATGGCGAACCAGAGGGTGAAAGGGAAATCCTTCTACGGAGGATTGAGGCATTGGAGCGTAAGCAGGGTCAGAGTAATTTATTGATTGGTAATTCTAGCTCCCCATTCTTTGAGTTGATCCGACATGCTCATTTCTCTAAAAAGTTTCAAATGCCCGATATAGAGCATTTTAAGGTAAACACTGACCCTCAAGAGTATGTCATGTGATACTAAACTGCAATGACATAATACGATTATGATGATGCGCTTATGTGCTGTACATTCCAGTAAACCCGTGGCGATCAGAGATTTATATGGTTTGGTGGACTTGTTGGTGGCTTAGTCTAAAATTTCGAGGAATTGATACAAGCCTTTACAAGGCAGGTCATGGGAACATATTAAGGAGGAAGTCCCTATTTGTCCTTTCCACCCTGAAGCAAAGGAAGGATGAAAAGTTGAAAGACTACTTAAATAGGTTCTTTCAAGAGGTGTTAGAGGTCCAAGATAGGAACGATGATGTAATGGTATCGACTTTCATTAATAGCTTACAACACAATCAACTATGGATAAGCCTAAGACAAAAAGGGCCAACCAGTTATTCACACTTAGTGGATGATGTTAGAGGATACACAATGGCAAAGGAAGACCAAATAGCCCATGAAAGTTCATACATGGTAGGCAACCAGATGAAGGCCAAAAGTCTAAAGAAAGCAGCTCCAAAGGAAATTAGAAAGATGACAAGCAAGACAACAATCTAAATAAAAACAATAAGTTCCTCATATTTTGATTGGCTTATTTCATTGACAAACCACATTTGGGGTTTAATTTTTAAAGGTAGAATAGGCCTTCTATTGTCTATGATTAAGCTTAAATGGTCTTCTCAAATCCTTAAGCTTAAGAGCTCTTTATGGTATGTCATTTGGTCTTGACTTTTGAAGAGCATTAGTTGCACACACACACACACACACAATTCAAACATTTTCATATCACTTGAATTTCTTTTCTTTTTATGTGTTGTATCAAGTCAAAAATGTTGTGTGTACTATTATGTGTCATACAGTGGTAGGCACAACAGTTTCAAACTAGAGAGTTGAAATTTATCAAGTCTTTATCACTATGTGTGTCGATGTGCCACCGTTGTGGCAACATTGCGAATTCTACATCGGTTTGCATAATGATTTTTGCAGTCTATTCAAAACGATGTTGTTCATATGTATATATTTTCTCCTCTCATCCATTTCATCTTTTATAGTCTAAAATCAATATTTTAAGAGAGAGAGAGAATCCCAAGAACCCAGTTTTGCTCAACCAATCTCAAATCGTATATGCATCTAACATCATTCAAGCCATCAATTTGTTCTTCTTGTTTTCATAACTTGGTAAGTTGAACATGCCCTATAACTTATTGCTTTCATTATTGTTCATATATGCCTAGGATTAACATTGAAAGTTCCCTAAAAAACGTGTGTGTCTATAACCTAGAGGGGGGATGAATAGGTTTTAATCGAATCAATTACTGATTTTTCGATTAATCAATATTAACACAAATTACCCCAAATAAACAAGCATTCAATAAAATCAATTATGCTTAATACACTAACAACACACAATATTGTTAGGTTTTAGATTTGTGTTGGCTTGATTCCATAACAAAACGCTCTTTGTTTGTATTGCTTAGTTGCTTAGGTGGTTCGTGATTAGATCGGTCTACAATGATGGAAAGTAAATTTGCATGCAAAGTTCATCTTCAAGAGGATATATGCTTACTTGGATGCTAAGGTATCAAGATTCTTCCTTCTTCTGTAAGGCGTAGGTTCACACACACACAATTCATTCTTATGTGTCCCTGCTTAGTTGTGCATCATTATATGTGCACACACACACAATTCATACATTTGTATCCCTGCATCATATCACATCATTTGGTATAACACTTTCACATACTTGAAGTTGAATGCTCATGCATTGGTATGAAAGTATCATGTTTTGGCAAATGCATGATTGGAGACTATCTCTATGTAGTTTGCATTCTTGTGTGAAATGTGTTTGTTTGTATATATGTTTGTATAACATAGATCTTGAACTTGATTTTAGTCTTAGATTATTCATGATTGAGTTCCGGTCATTTCGGTTACTCATACTATTGATTTCGAGTTCTAAGTCAAAAGATACTACACTTTCAACTCATGTTGCATACATTGTCTTCGTCTTCATATATCTAGTCGAATTAATATTTTCTGGGTTGAGTATCTTATATTTTCATGTTCATGAGGGAGTCCTGCTTTGTAATCTTCAAACGGATTCAAATTCGAATTTGGGAGGCCAAAGAACGGTCGAAGAACGCGAGAGGAGCGTATGGGATGAGGTGTGATGGCTCAAGCCATCACCTTACACCATCCAGAGATGGCGCGTGGCCATCTCGGCCCCAAAGGTGCTCTACTCCGAGATGCTCATGTGCCATCTTGGGGAGGCACTAATGAAAGAGGAAAATTTGGTCATTTGGTTGTCTCTCTTTAAAACATCTCCTTCCCTCTTATTCATTAATAAGTTGAGAAAAACGAATTTTAAGAACAAGTGCAAAAATTTTCTCTCAACATTTTGAGTTTTGTTTTGGTGATAACTTCTTCATTTCAACTCCGAATCACTTGATTCAAGAACCGATTTTGAGTGTCTTGATATTTATACAAACCCCAAGCATTTCCAAAACCAAAGGATGTCTAGATCTTTTGTTGTGATCAGATCTTCAGTTCGTGATTTTCATTCTTGTTGGTAAAATCATATTCTTCTTAGTTTTCTTCTTAGATCTTCTTATTGATTGATGTCTTTTGATTAAGAAGCATGACTAAGATGATTTTGATATCATTTTATGGTTTGTTGATTTGATTTTCAAGTTTAGCTAGATTTGTGATAAGTTGATTGATTTGTGCTAAACTTGATAAACATGAAATTGTTTCTATAAATCTTTTGTTCTTATGCTTGATTGATTATTTTTAGATTTAATTTCATTTTCTAAGAACTAGTCTACATCAATTGGTATATTCGTTTCATTGATTTCGTTCTTAGTTGATAACATAGTTGATAACATGCTTAGGTTGCCTAGATACATTTGTGATTGTTCCTTGAAAGCATAATCAAGCTATCTATTTGCATGTCCATAGAATTTGTTGATCATCATTTTCTATGTTGAGTGCTTGTTTGCGTTTTGCATTCATGATCACTTAGTAGCCTTGTGAAGAGGTAGAAAGTCTCATATCTTAGAGTGATTCTTTGACTTGAGCAACTGGAAGTCTTATCTAGAGTCAGGAGGACTTAGATAACTAAGCAAGTGGAAGTCTCGACAAGAGGTGTGAGACCTCGGATTGTTGAGCGAGGAAGTCTTGACTAGAGTCGGGAGGACTCGGATAGTTGAGCAAGAAGTCTTGCCTAGGGTCAGGAGGATCCGGAAAGGTAAGCAAGGAATCTTCCTAGAGACAAGAGGTCTTGCATAGGAAGTCTGCTTAATAGATCACTAGGTTCAAGGGTAGAGTAAGAGTGATAGCATGGAAAGCATGTGTTGATTGCTTGAGTGTGTAACTCTGATTTGAAATAGTGGATTTTCTTTTGCCGGTGGTTATGGTATCAACCCGTGGATGTTTCCTCTTAGGAGGTTTTACCACGTAAATATCTTGTGTTGATTTTAGCATCTTTAATTTCTTTAATTAGTTGATTTGTGTCGATTGCTTTGTCATATATCATTTTGGATATTATACAACACTAATAAGATTGCTTGTGTTTTTAAAGAAGATTAAAATTTGATCATATACCTATTCACCCCCCCTCTAGGTATGTTTTACACTATAATTGGTTAAGGGAATTTACAAATATTTAAGTGGAAACCCTCCAAATGGGAAAAACCACGGGCTAATATGTGGGCCACACTAGATCCTAAAATCCACTATTGAATGAAAGTTTACAACCTAGGTTGACCTCCCGTAACACCCTCTAGTTACAAATCCTTTCACTCTACCCAACGGGCCTTAATAGTGATTCTTGATTTATTTGCTTGTGCACTAACCACTTAGTCACAAGACTTAACCTCAATGAAGAGTCAAACACAACCTAAGTGAATATGATAAAATATTCAAACAAGCAAGTAATGTTAGGCAACACTAAAAGCTTATCTAGGTATTTAAGAATGTTACTAAGTACAATTCCTAGATATCAATGTCTAAAAGAATGTTCATAAAGACTTAACTGGATATAGTTATGCAACAATATATCCTAGTTATCAAACAAAGTCATTTCAACATAAGTTGTCATCAAACATGGCAAGGACTATAATGCAATCACAAAATGCAATCAATGAGTCCTAAGCAATATCTAAATGCAAAGCATAGAGATTTAGCTATAAAGGCAAAATGGTCACAAACCCTAGCTATCACAAAATATAAATCTCAACCAACAATCAACAACCCAAGCATGTTATAAAAGCAATTAAACTTAATAAAATACATTTAATGAACAATAATTGGTAAACCTAGGCATACATGTCATAAAAATGAAACAAAAGATTTTAGGGCATGTAGAGATTACCTGAAATCATGCTTGGAAGATGCAAGAAAATGATAGATTCTCATGGATTAGAGTTTGGTTGAGTCAAAATGAGTTCTTGTTAGCTCTTTCTCTCTTGGAGTCAATTTCTCTCTCAAAGAGAAGCTTGAACAACAAAAATGGCTTCTTGGACTCTCCAAACCGAAGAGAAGAGAACATATATATAATGTGCCCTACACGAAACGACATCGTTTTGGACAAAGGGCAACTGATTCCTGTCATGACCATTGTGCGTGCCGCGGCCAAGGCAAGTGTCCAGACAGCGGCATAAAGAGTGGTGCTTCTCCTGGACAATGCTGCTTGGTAGGCCGCTGTGCAAGCAGGTGCACAGACCGTGGTCTCGACAACATGCGACACCTTTGAAATACCGCTTGTGAGACTGCGGTGCATGTAACATGCACAAGCCATGATAGCCACATCGTGCAACCTCTGGTAAACACTGTTGTGCAGACTGCGGCGTAGTCAATGCACAGGGAGCGGTCCCAGCCACGGTTAAGAGGAAAATCCTCTTCTAAGGGCAAACAAAATGCATCAAACACCCAAGCAAAAGTTATGGTAAAAAGGCACACAATTACGATAATTAAACACTCATGTAAGATGATCAAAAACATGCATGAGAGTGTGTGTGTGTGTGTGCACTAAAACTCTTCAAATAAGGTTAAGCAAGTGAATTACCTTTTGAAGCTTGAGCTGGGTCTTGAGCAATGATAGCCTAAACTACTCTTACACAATAATCCCCAAATGTGGTTGTCAACGAAATGAGCCAATCAAAAACTAAGGAACTTACAATCTCCCCCTTTGGCTATTTCGTGACAAAACCACCACTCACAATTCATCATCACCAATAAACAAAACAAAAAATAGGGGTCACTAAAGTTTTTCTACATTACAAAGAGATGCCTAGTAAACTAGATCTTCAAGTCTTCCATCTCTTGTAGAATCAACATCCCTACAAAACAAAATAACTACACTTTCCAAGACAAGTGTATGTGAGGTGATCAAAGACATAAAAACAAGAGCAATTTGCATACAATAGAAACAACAAACATGCATCAACAATGTAAATGCAAATGCTCCCCCTAAATAGGTTAACTACCCCTCAATGAGTCAAACTCCCCTCATATTTAACCCTTAACTCCCCCTTAAATCATGTCACTCTCAACTCTTAAATCATGCCAAACTAAATCCACACTACTCCCCTTTTTTTGTCATGAGATAGACAAAAGAGTATCCCCTTAATAAGGCATTAGCAAGGAGAGCTTATGGCACAAGACATATGCATAATCATATAACCAAATTTATACAACTTAATGAAGAAGAGAGAATCAAGGAGTTTTGTTAAAAAAATGTGTGAACGAATGCTTTGCATACAAGGCAAGTTGTACTCAAGATCAAAACATGGTATTTGGCAAAGCAAAATAACAAGGATTTCCACGAGAATTCACACCAATTTCATCCTTTGGCATGGAGTAAGTAAGATATAGACTATAAAATAAATTCATTTTAAGAACAACTATATCAAACTTTACGAGCAAAACAAGGCATGAGCGACTATTGCACCCTTTTCGATTTTTTCGGGTCGAATGCCTGTATGAGAGTAGCCTTGTTTGACAAGTAAAAAGAGAGAGAGACTTTTGGATTGTAAATTCCTTGAATTGGATACAAGATCCTTATTGATTGAAGTCATAAAATTTCTTTCACACAGAAAATTTGCATTCATTTTAGAGCATTCAAAAAATCTCATCATGCATATCAATTTAAAGCATGTCATAGAAATAATCAACATGTCATGGAGATCAATTCTAAGTCATTCAAAATGTACTTCCCAATCAATTCTCCTAGTCCAAAAATGCATGTTTGGTCATAAATAAGACATGGATTGTATGTAGAGCAATGTTGCACACTTATTAAAAGCAATGTACACCCAATCATCTCAAGCAATTAATAAAGAAGCCTAAATATTATCAATGAGCACAATGCAATGCCAATTTGCTCTCTTTGCTTAAGCTCCCCATATGGGGTCAACCAAAACTAGTCAAGAGGGGATATGAATCCAGATAGACTTGCCAAGTCCATTGGACATAGTTAAGCCTATGGGTGAACCCTTAGCACAATGGCATGTGAGTTCATCTTTTTTAATCCACTCAGGTGACACATTGTCAATCCTAGTGGTCAAGATCATCATATTACTCCTAGGATCATTAACACTAGCTTTCCTAGGCACATGCATATTGGCTCTAGCCCTTTTTCTTTCAATCATGCTCTTAGTTCTACACATGTTAATGTACTTAATGAAATTTGGTCTAATATGACCATCAACACCATAAAAATGACATGAAAGAATAAAATGAGGGGTCATACCATTCCTTTGTGAGGACAAAGGTGCTTTCCCATGTCTTTGAGCTTTCCTTTGGTGTGGTATTGATTCTCTTCTCCCTTGTTGTTGAGTTGGAGAAGATTGCTTCCTTTTTTGAGCATGCAGGAAATGCTTCTTGGTTTGATGACTTTTAGTTTGAGAGATGATTGCTTGATGTGCTCTCATTGGTTGAGCTTGAGCTTGACTTCTTGGTGCTATCTTGACTTGGACATTTCTAGAGCACTCTCCTAGGTCAATTTTCTTCCTAGAATGAAGTGTAGGAAGAGGTTATTTGAAGTCCATGCTCTTGACAAATACCGTCTTGCTAGGAGTTGAGGTCTCATTGTCATCTTCAAACCTAGACCTCTCTTGTCACTTGGCTTCTTGCCAACTCCCAACACATGGTTAAGCTTCTCCGTACTCGAAGTCATCTTAGCAATCAACTCTCTAGCTTCTCTAAGCTCCTCCTTCAAGCTTTCTTCCACCTTTCTTCCATTCTTCGCTTTCTCACTTAAGTGAGTCATTTCAGTTGATAGCTTAAGGTTCTCTTCCTTTAGCTTTTGAACCTCCTTATTCATATTCAACCTTGTTCTTTGAAAATGATCAATGAACCTATCAAGGTTCATACTCTCTACATTTCCATTCATAGAGTGAGATGAGGAACTATCATCGCTAGAGTCATCACTAGTGTCACTTGTTGCCATGATGGCATCATCAGCATAAGTAGCTTCACTTATCACTCTCTTAGCTACTTTTTCATCTACTCCTTTTTCAAGGTCATTACTTAAGGCTTTGTTACATTTTTCTACATCTTCCACAAAGGAGGCTTCAAAAGCCGTGTAGTTAAGAATAACCTCTTCATCACTTGAGGGATCTTATTCACTTCCACTCTCACTTGATGTGGCAGCCACCACTTTTCCATTCTTTTTCTTCTTTGAATTAGTACACTCAGTGGCTATATGACCGAACCCACTACACTCATAACATTGAATGCCTTTTCTTGTAGGCTTCACTTGCCTTGGTTCAATCTTCTTCTTTAAGTTATTCTTGTGAAGTTTCATAAACTTCTTGAATCTCTTTACCATAAGAGACATCTCCTCATCTGAGTCATCCTCTTCCATCTGCACTTTGGATGTCTTCAAAGCTATGTTCTTTTGCTTCTTAGAAGATGTAGGTGTAGAAGTCCACCTAGACTCATAGGCTAGAAGCCTTCCAATCACTTCACCCTGCTTCATAGTCTTGTAGTTGCTATTTTCTTCCAGTGCCGTCACCTTGGACTCAAATCTCTTGGGGAGTGACCTCATGATCTTTTGCTTGATCCTTCTATCAGAATAAGTGTCACCTAGTTGATGGGTCTGATTTACGATGTCCATCAATTTCACTTGGAAGTCATTAAAGCACTCATCATCTTCCATCTGAACTGTCTCAAATTGCATTTGAAGGAATTGAAGCTTGGAGTTCTTGACCACTTTGGTTCCTTCATGAGCTATTTGTAGAATCTCCCAAGCCTCTTTTGCATGCCTAGAATTTTGAACCAACTTGTATTGATTGTCATCCATGACATACAAGATTGCATGCATAACCTTGTTGTTCCTCTTGGAAGCTTCAAATTCTTGCGTGCTCCATTGAGACATAGGCATGACAACTTCATCTCCATCATCATTGGACATCTTCGGAAGAGTGTACCCATCTTCAACCACCATCCATGCACAGTCATCTATTTGGAAAATATAAGACTCCATCTTGCCTTTCCATGAGTCATAATTATCACCTTTAAGCAAATGTGGTCTTATACTTGATGCTCTCTCTTTGTTCATCCCAAGCTCACTCATATTGTTTAGGTTAAATGAATGAGATGCAAATGTAATGGACCACACAAGATGCAAACAACAAGAATGCACAAGCAAGACACATACAGAGCACAGATAACCTAAGTATATCTAGGCACCGGCTCTGATACCAAATGAAAATTCCCTAAAAAACGTGTGTGTCTATAACCTAGGGGGGGGGGGGTTAATAGGTTTTAATTCAATCAATTACCGATTTTTTGATTAATAAATATAAACACAAATTACCTCGAATAACAATAAAATCAATTATGCTTAAAACTTTAACAACACAAAATATTTACGTGGAAACCCTCTAAATGGGAAAAACAACGGGTTGATATGTGCGCCACACTAGATCCTCAAATCCACTATTGAATGAAAGTTTACAACCTAGGTTGATCTCCCGTGGTGCCCTTCAGTTACTAACCCTTTCACTCTACCCAACGGATCTTAATAGTGATTCTTGATCTATTTGCTTGTGCATTAACCACTTAGTCACAAGACTTAACCTCAATGAAGAGTCAAACACAACCTAAGTGAATATGATAAAATATTCAAACATGCAAGTAATGCTAGGAAACCCTAAATGCTTATCTAGGAATTTAAGAATGTCTAAGTGCAATTCCTAGATATCAATTTCTAAATGAATGTTCATAAAGACTTAACTAGATATAGTTATGCAACAATATATCCTAGTTATCAAACAAAGCCATTTCAACATAAGTTGTCATCAAACATGGCAAGGACTATAATGCAATCACAAAATGCAATCAATGAGTCCTAAACAATATCAAAATGCAAAGCACAAAGATTTAGCTAGAAAGACAAAATGGTCACAAACCCTAGCTAAAAAATAAATCTCAACCAACAATCAACAACCCAAGCATGTTATAAAAGCAATTAAACTCAATAACATACATTTAATGAACAATAATTGGTAAACCTAGGCATACATGTCATAAAAATGAAACAAGAGATTTTAGGGCATGTAGAGATTACCTAATCAAAGACCAATAAGAGAAATCATGCTTGGAAGATGCAAGAAAATGCTAGATTCTCATGGATTGGAGTTTAATTGAGTAAAAATGAGTTCTTGGGAGCCCTCTCTCTCTTGGAGTCAATTTCTCTTTCAAAGAGAAGCTTGAACAACAAAAATGGCTTATTTGACTCTCCAAACTAAAGAGAAGAGTAGAGAACATATATATAATGCGCCCTACATGAAACCACATCGTTTTAGATAAAGGGCAACTGATTCCCGTCATGACCGCTGTGCCTGCCACGACCAAGGCAAGTGTCCAGACCGCTGCACAGAGAGCGGTGCATTGCCCGAACAACGCCGCTCTATAGGTTGTTATGCATGCAGGTGCACAGACGGTGGTCTCGACAACATGCGATGCCTGTGAAATACCGCTTGGGAGATCGCAGTGCATGCAACATGCACAGGCCGCGGTAGCCACAACATGCAGTCTCTGGTAAACACCGTTGTGCAGACCGTGGTGTAGGCAATGCACATGGAGAGGTCCCAACCACGGTTAAGAGTAAAATCCTCTTCTAAGGGCAAACAAAATGTATCAAACACCCAAGCAAGAGTTATGACAAAAAGGCACACAATTACGACAATTAAGCATTCATGCAAGATGATCAAAAACATGCATGAAAGGGTGTGTGTGCACTAAAACTCTTCAAACAAGGTTAAGCAAGTGATTTACCTTTTGAAGCTTGACCTGGGTCTTGAGCAATGATGGCGTAAACTACCCTTACACAATAATCCCCAAATGTGGTTGTCAACGAAATGAGCCAATCAAAAACTGAGGAACTTACAAACATTTATTATGCTTATTAAATGCAAGACTCATCTTTTATGCTTATCTTGAATATGTTTGAGTCTTTGATTTTTTTTAGATTGGTTTATCTTTAATAGCTAACATTAAGGACATTATTGCCCTATAGCTAAGTCTTTATGCCTTTCATCTAAATATTGATAATTATGATTTATTGAATGCATATTTTACTTCCTAATTATGCATTTGATGTTTGCCTAGCATTGTTTTCTTCTAAAATATTTTCACCTATTCAGTTACGTTGTTTATTTTCTTTAGTGTGTCAAGTCTTGTGACTAAGTGTGTAGAGTGGAAGTTTAAGTGGCCAAGGATGGTTTGATTTGAGGTCAACCTGGGTTGTAAACTTTCATTCAAATAGTGAATTTAAGGATTGTATGTGGCTAGATGGACTGCATGTGAGTTTTACCCGGTTGGAGGGTTTCTCACGTAATACAATGGACATGTTTTTATTGTTTTTTGCTTTTTAATTGTTGATTGATTGCTTGTTGTTAGTGTAGGAGAAAACACATGACAGAAGCGAAAATATCGATTGGTATATTTAAAAAAAAACTTCCTTTAAAAGAATGAACCTTAACCCCTGATTAATTAACATATAAATAAAAGGTACCGTACCTTTTTCACGTGACAATTGATGTTGTGCTGAATTGAATCTATAAGATCTTCCAATCTAATCACGAACGTGAATCACCTAGGAGTGTGAGCTCATTTTCTTTGAATTATGTACCTAAGGATGGAAAACTAACAAAACCCTTTTCTTTTGTTAGTCACAACAATCCTCCAAGAGAAAAATGAAGAACGTTTGGTCACTTGTGAATTCTCAGTCTACCGATTGAAACTCGCGTGAACCCGATTCGATGTTGTATACAAAACCTTTTTATGTAAAGGATACTAGTGCACCATCGAAAAAAAAAACGTTCCCTCTTTTCTCTATGCTTGACCGAATTCTTCACACCTTTTTTTATGAGTTGGCCGAATTTTCTCTAGAGCAAAACCAAAATTTCCTCTCTCAAAATTCTAGGTCTTGGCTGAATTCTCTCTCTAGAATACTAGGAGTTGGCCGAATTGCAATATAGGTGAATAAAGTCCTCACACAATGAGGATTCTTGTGTAGTGGCCGAAAATCCTCCTATAAAGAGGATTTGTGTGTTGGCCAAGAATCCTCCCACATGGAGGATTTGTTTTCCACCACAACTCTTATCAACTTTCGGAATTCTACCCTATTCCAACACATTAGTATATTATCCAATAAAAAATTATTGAATAAAAAATTAATTGAGAATTTATCAAAACTTAATAATTTGACCAAGTGTCAATTAGAGTTTTGATAGATATCAAATACTTCCTCATTTGACTAGATAAATAAATTCCTCTTATTTATCTACTTATTAAATAAAGTCTTCGATAATTATCTTACTACCGACAATAGTATAACACTAGAAGACCTTCTCCTACTTTGAATTTTCTTTTTTACTTGTAATTAAATAATCAATTAATTAATTAATAATAAAATAAAAATAATATATTCGGCTAATATCGTTAGCATTGCCGCCCAAGCCTATTGTGTGGGAAATATGTTGTTTTTCCATTTTATTAAATCCATTGGACTTTATTAAATTGTACACAAGAAAACTTGACCCATTCTTACTAAAAAAGAAACAAGTCCACATGCACTAAATTACTACATTAATGATGGACCCAGAAATTTATCCGGTAGAATATATCAAGTGATCCAAACAAGTTCGTGTGGACTGGGAATCTTGGCGGGTTATCTAAATTTAAGATCCAATAGACATATCCTAATTACAATTGATAAATGATTCACTTAGGTCTGATCTATTCATTTTAGTTCATTCTACTAAAGAACTAAAATTGAACTCATAAATATAGATAGAATAAGTTAATATTCCACATTCATACACTAGACAACCTTATTTGAGATAGTGTATCCTCGTGAAGAATACCAGTAGTCGGCAAGAGCTCATAGACCGCCTATACCTCTCCTAGTTACCATATTTACTCATATGACCACATTTTGAGCTTGGATATTTTGACATTTCCAGAAACCATATTTCATGGACACTATTGAAAACCAAACGATAAGATATTGTAGGGAAAAATTGCTTCAAAAATGTGGCGGAAGCATAAGATTAAGGTTTGATATATTTAATTTTTTTCCCTTTAATAGAAAGAACCTTAACCCTAGTTTAATTGACATATATTAAAAGTATTGTACCTTTTTCTTGTGAGGATTAAACTAGCATCGAATTAAATTTGCAAGATCTTCCAATCCAATCACGAACGTGAATCACCTGGGAGTGTTGGATCATTTCTTTAAATTGTATACCTGAGGATGGAAACAAACAAAATCTCTTTCTTTAGTAAGTCATAATAATCCTCCATGAAGAAAAACAAAGAACGTTAGGTAACTTGTGAGTTATCAATCAATTTGATTGAAACTCGCATGAACCTTGATTCGAAGTTGTACACAAAACCTTTTAATGTAAAGGCTACTAGTGCACTATCGAAAACAAAACGTTCTTTCTTTCTTTTCTTCTTTGCCGAATTTTCACACACAAACTTTAGAGTTGGACGAATTTATCTAGAGCAAGAACCAAATTCTCTAAACTCAAAATTCTCTCTTGGCTGAGTTTTACCCATGTATAAATTCTATCCTTGGCCGAATTTTTCTAGTAAAATTATATTGCCTTGGCCGAATTTAATAGGTAGTATATATAGGAGACCAAATCCTCTCCTACGAAGGATTTACTTGGTGGGCAAGAATCCTTTCCTTTAGAGGATTTACTTGGTGACCAAGAATACTTTTCAAAGAATAATTCTTTTCTATACTAAGACTTCTAATCCAACTCAAATTGTGTATTTATTGAATAACCAATTATTGAATTAATTTGTGACAAAATTAAAACTTCCTAATTTGACCAATTCCCAACAAGAGTTTTAATAGAAATCAAATACTTCCTAATTTGACTAGATAAAAGATTCATATTATTTATCTACTTATCAAATATGATACTTATCATATTACCAATAATAATATGACTCTAGGAGACCATCTCCTACTAGGAAAAAAATTTAGACTTTTAATTAATTAATTAATTAATTTCCATTTAATTAAATAATAAAAAAATATAGTATATTAAGCTATTTAATAAAGCATTAGCCGCCCAAGACGATATATATGGGCCAAATATTGTTTTTCCAATTTTATTATATCTATTGGACTTCAAACAAAAAGTCCACATGTGAACTAGACCCATTCTTACTAAAAGAAACAAGTCCACATACCTTAATACAATTCCTGATGGACCTATAAATTCGTCTGGTAGAATATATCAAGTGATCCATGCAAGTTCGTGTGGATTGGGGATCTTGATGGGCTATCTAAATTCAAACTCCAATAGACATAACCTAATCACAATATGGAAGAATGTGTACATGGTTATACTAAAACAACCTAGAGTGGGGAGGGGGGGGGGGGGGGGGGGGGGGGGGGGTGAATAGGTTGTTTCTCAATTTTGGCAAATATTTCGAGACTAGTGACAAAACCCTGATAAGCATACAAATTAACATTCAACATGATTGTTATGAGAAAACAATATAATCATGTATGCTCAAATCATTACTCTTAGTCTACAAAACATACAACAAGAATCAATGTATCTTATGAACAAATATATTCAATGTAGATAACATTCCATAAGTTGTACTTAGAGTATTACAATGTGATACTTTACAACTAGAATGAAATATCACAAGATACAAAGGTATCTAACATACACAAACAATATTGTATAAGGAAGTCAACTTACATATAAAGTTCTATCTATATTATTCAAATAACAATTAGCAATATAAGAGAGATAGGGATAGAGAAAAGTTGACACAAGATATAACGTGGTAAACCTCCAAAGAGGAAACATCCACGGACTAGCAGCCACCGGTAAAAAAAATCCACTAGTAGATAAGACAAGTACAATCTCTCAAGTGACCCCTTCACCTAGAAACTACCCTCCTATCCTACTCTAGAAGTTGTCACCCTATGCTCAACAATTCGAGGCTTCACACCTCTTGTCAAGACTTCCTTGCTCACCTTATCTGGATCCTCACGACCCAAGGCAAGACTTCTTGCTCAACTATCCGAGTCCTCCCGACTCTAGTCAAGACTTCCTTGCTCACCAATCCGGATCTTCACGACCCTAGGCATAACTTCTTGCTCGACTATCCAAGGCCTCACGCCTCTAGCCAAGACTTCCTTGCTCGACAATCTGAGGCTTCACACCTCTTGCCAAGACTTCTTGCTCGACACCATAGGTTTCACACCTATTGTCAAGACTTCCTTCTCACAAGGCATCTAGGTGATCATGAATGCAAAACGCAAACAAGCACGCAACATAGATAAGATGATCAAAAATTTCTATGTAAACTAGAATTAATCAATGAGCACACAAAGTATATTTTTCTAGTTTATAAACCAAAAATGACACCACACAAGATGATGCATGAGCATATGAAATGTATGGATTAGGTACACTCCATGAAGATCTAGACGTAGACAATAAAGTTCACAAAACAAGATTGTCTAGATCTTATGCATGAATAAAAATCTAGAGCATGCCAAATTTCCAAAAACATACTTTAAACCTAGATTTTATTCATATCACTAAAGCTTGAAATAAACATGTTCATGAAGTACATATTCAAGACTTTAGTACTAACACAAAAATGCTAGAAACACAAGATATGATCAATCAAATCTCTAGCAATCATTTAGAGCATATATTCACAAAATAAACAATTAAACTCTAACATACTCTAAATATAAAATCAAATGTGCTAATCCTAGATTAATTCAACAAATGAGTTCTGGCATATGATAAGACTATTAATCATGAAAATAAAGTCAATCAAAGCACAAATAGTCCTAGATAAGATGCTAGCACAATACAACTCACAATCATGTGAAAACATAGGTTTGATTGAAACCTAACTCACAATCAGTATCTAATTAAGCACAACTAGCATTTAATTGAAGATCTATCACTCATCAACATATGTTCAAGTCAATTACACACAAGTAGGAAGAAGACCCAAGGTATTTGAACATTAGAATCAAGGAAATCAAAAGATAAACAAATACCTTGACAATTTCGAGTGCGGTCACAAAAATGGTACAATACACCAGAAAAATTGAACAAATGACTTCAAGGTTGCTTGGAGATGATAGAGAACTTCAATACAAAACTTCACCAACTTGAATCACTCAAATCGGATAAGAAATGAGACAGATATGGTGATTCAAAGTTGAGAGAAAAAATCTGGAAATTTTATGCACTACATTTTCTTCTTCCTTAGAATGAAATGTGAGAGGGAGGGAATTTATAAAGGAGAGGGAAAGAAAGGAGCTAAAAGACCAAAATATCCCTCTTTGTTATTGCTCCCCCTAGATGGCGCATGGGCATCTCGGGGCAGCAAGGTTGTGCTGCCGAGATGGCCACGCGCCATATCGGGCATGCACACCTTCATGGCCTTTTGGCCATGGTGCATTCCCCTTGCGCTCCCTCGCGTTCTTCAACCGTTCTCCGGCCTCCGAACTCAGAATTCGAATCTGTTTGAGAATTAAGAACTATAACTCTCACATGGACATGGACATATAAGATACTCAACAAAATAAATAATAATTTGACTCGATATACGAAGACGAAGACAATGTATGAAACATGAGTTGAAAGTGTAGTATCTTTTGACTTTGAAATTGAAATTGAAATCAATAGTATGAGTAACCGAAATGACCGGAACTCAATCAAGAATGATTTAAGACTAAATCCAAGTTCAATATCAATGTTATACAAAAATATTCATACACAAACACAATTGACACTTGAATGCAAACTACATAGAGATAGTTTCCAATCATGCATATTCCAAAACATGTTATTTCCAAACCAACTCATGAGCATTCATCTTAAAGTGTGTGAATGTGTTATACATGGTGCACAACGATGCAGGGACACATATGAATGAATTGTATATGTGTGCCTATAATGGTGCACAACGATGCAGGGACACAAATGTATGATATGTGTGTGTGTGCCTAAGCCTTGAAAGAGCAAATAAAGGTCTTAATATACCTTAGTAGAATCATGAAGCATTTTTCCCTTTGAAGACTTGAACTTGCTTGAATAGTTGTCATTTCTTCTTTGAAGCTTGAATCATCATGAATCCTTGACAACTGAACAATACAAAGGAAATGTTGTTTTGATATAGAATAATGCCAGCAAAACTCACTGACCTAACAATCTCCCCCTTTGGCAAATTCTATGTCAAAACACCTATACAAAATACTAAATTACATTAAATGAAGATTGGTCACAAAATCACACCCTCACATTAGAATGAGTTAGTTTCTTAAGACTAATCTTCAACAAGTCTTGAACTTCTTCTTGATCTTCTCTTGTAGCCACCTAAAATCAACTTAAAGCGTAAAGCATATCGAAGAGAAACACGCATATGGCAATATACAATTATGGCAAGATTTAAACATTTAAATCCAAAATGAATCATGTATCTCCCCCTTAATACATGCTATCTCAAAGATATTCTTTTGTCCAAAATGAATCATGTATCTCCCCCTTAATACATGTTATCTCAAAGATATTCTTAACCAAATGAAATCACAATATTACATGCCATAAGAAGTTCAATACTTGACAAATATTCAAAGAATATATGCTAAAACAATATCATATTTCTGCCCCTTTTTGACATAAAATTATGCCAAAGAAAAAAAGTGATATCTTGAGATCAGATAGTGAAACAATTGGTGATCTCACATAAAGTTGGGAGATGGATGCCTTACTTGAAGAATTGATTTATTTCAAGAATCTAGCTCCCATTTCTTCTCTCTTGATTCTAATTTGCTTTTCTATGTTAACCTATCAAAGGTTATTCAAATCTATACACCACAACAAACTCATCAAGGTATAGTGAATCACAAATGCATAAATTTTACTCTTAAGCATATAGGTCATTTCTACCAAGTTCAACAATTGCATAACAATCATATTAACCCCAAATATGAAGGAATTGGTATCAACGATAATCATATCAACCTCAAACAAGAAAAGATTTGATTACAACCACAACTACTATCATTCAAAGTAAGGAGGAATTTTTTGCAATTACAATCAATTAAATTGATTAAAACCACAATTACTATCACCCTATGCAAGGAGGAATTTTCTGCAACTATAACCAATTAGATTGATTACAACTACAATTACTATCGACCCCAAACAAAAAGGAATTCACTGTAACTACAATCAATAGAATTAATTACAATTACAATTACTATCGACTCCAAAACAAAGAAGAATTCATTGCAACTATTCTAATTTCAATTTCAAGAATGAAGGAATTGATTGCAATCTCAACTACTATTCAACCCCAAATAAAGAGAAGTTGACTGCAAATACAATCATACAATTATTACAAAAATGTTTCATGCATTATTTGTGATCAACAATACAAAGGCATATGGTAATACAAAGAATCATCATGCAAATCAAGAAACATGAAATAGCATCTACAAGATTCATTATATCAACCAAAGAATATGCCAACAAATATAAACTTGAAACATGTGAACATATCATAAAAGAGAACAAAGTCTAGCATACTATGTTCCCCCCTTGATAAGTGCTCTATCTAAGATCAAGATAGAATAATGTTCACAATAAATCCACACAATCACACATTCAAGCAATTTTAAAGCAATTCAACAAGATAAGCTCCACAAACTATGAGAGATACACCAAGATTTTCAATCTCTCTTATAATTCTTCTAAAAATTGCTATAATATCAAAATACTCTATAAGCAAAAAGTGCGTGTGTGAATTTTGCTTCAAGTATATATAAAAGGAGTGATTGTGATATCAACATGCAAACCATTTCAACACCTAACCATCTAAAGCTTTTCCAATCATGGTCAAACCGATTATTATCCGGATTTTTGCTTTAAAGAGAATAGATTTCAACATGTGAGCGTGTGTCTGCATGTGGCTCATCATTCCATTTCTGTTTTTCAACCCGAGCAATCACAATTTTCAACTATACTCTATTTTAAGCCTTCCTCCATTTCTTTTTAGGCTTTGAATCAAAAATTTTTCTTTTATTGATTCTTTTTCAACACTTCTTTGATTTTGCATACATAAACATAAATTCTTCATGACGGCTTTCACTCATCACAATGGTGTAGCCCTTTCCTACATTGGGCAGCTTCACAACCAATGTGTGTAGCCCTTTCCATGAAGGTGCTCGTTGAGTTCTGTGTAGTTGCCGAAGCAAAATGGATACTAACAATATGTCATCTATCATGTACTAAGCAATAAAATTTTAGATGCATCCATAATCTACACATTTTCAAACTCAACTACTCAAACTTAAACATATAAGATAAGCAAAGTGCAATTTTTGAAAATCAACTTTTTATGGCTCAAAAGCACATGATCTAAGAGCAACAAGTACAGACTTATTCAACATCATTACTTCTCTAATGAGTAGCTTTCAAAGAATATGAAGCTCATATTTTTAAAAAGTATGCCACTCATAATTCAAGCAAGCATTTCAAGCATCATGAGTAAGATCTTTGTGAACACATCACAAAAAGATCTTTAGAGAGCAAATGTCAATAAGGACCATATGAATGCTATACTAGTTCTCTAATATAACATGCTATATGATGCAATGCAAGTATAGAAATGACTTTCTCCAAAAGTCTTAACAAGATAATCACCGAATAGAATTCATAAGAGTAACTTCTCAAAAGTTAATCAATGGATTTTGACTATCAAAACAAAGTTAAGCGAGATAGCTAAGTTCGTGTCTAAACGTGGAGTATTCCAAGCTAGCTAGCTAGAATTCTCAACACGGTTGACACTTAGCCTTAAAGCTAACTCACATGTGCTACTTACACTAGAGGTAAGAGCACTCACCCTTGAACTATTTGTTCTTGGGTGAACTTTCACATAAAAATCATGATCATTTATCATGGAAAAAATATATCTAGAAGATAAATCATCAACTATCTTCTCTATAAAGATATTACTCATATAAAACACATCATTATTGCCATCAACAAAGATATTATCAAGACTATACATATGATCATGTGAAACACTCATTTTCACTCAAATCTTCTCAACTATTTTCTTCATACGATATCATTATCACAAACAAAATTCAAAGTGTTATCATGCAAGAAACATTAATAGAAGATTTTCACATCTCATTAGCATGTATCAAATTCCCTAGTTTGCATCATCTAATATACTCACGACAATATAGCAAAATTAGCAAACCGGAATAAATTTTGAGAAGTTACTATTTAGGTGAGAGTGTACCAATGGTGAAGACTCCTTAATTTCCTTAATTTTGCATTTGACCTTGGAAGACATGACATTTGAAATCCTCTTGTTCCTTAGTGACTTGCCTTTAGTTGTAGGAGACTTCACTTGCTCATCTACAATACTTAAGTCACTTGAATTTCCATGAAGATTACCAAACTCTTTGGCCTTCATGATTGCCAACTCCTCTTCCTTGCCTTTGATCATTACCTTCAAGAAATAAAAGTAAATTATTAGCAAAATCATTTGTTAATCTATCAAACATACAAGCCTCTTCAACCATCTTCTTTTCCAGACATTTGATCACTTTATTCTTCACTTCAACTTCCTTTAAGGTTTCATCTCTTTCCTTGAAAAGAGTTTGAACTCTTGCCATCAAGTAGAAGTTGGTGGTCTTTGACATGCAATTCTCTTCATTGAGCTGCAAAGACAAGTAATCATGTATAGGTCGATCATCCTCCGGAAAAAGCTTCTCCATCTTTGCTTTTGTCACTAACTTTCTTTTCAAGCTTATCAAAAAAATTGTTAGTAGATTTGTCAAATGAAATATAAAACAAGAAGAACCATTTTCACAATCAACGACCAAAAATAAACAATAGTAGACTAGTGGTTGATATCCATGATTAGTAAATAACCTTGTAGATCCCGAATCACACTAACTACTTTAAGTGACCCGCTCTGATACCAATTGAAAGAATGTGTACAAGGTTATACTAAACAACCTAGAGGGGGGGGGGGGGGTGAATAGGTTGTCTCTCAATTTTGACAAATCTTTTGAAACTAGTGACAAAACCTTGATAAGCATACAAATTAAGATTCAACATGATTGTTTTGAGAAAACAATATAATCATGTATGCTCAAATCTCCATTCTTAGTCTACAAAACATACAACAAGAATCAATGCATCTTATGAACAAATATATTCAATGTAGATAACATTCCATAAGTTGTACTTAGAGTATTACAATGTGATACTTTACAACTTGAATAAAATATCACAAGATACAAAGTTATCTAACATACACAAACAATATTGTATAAGGAAGTCAACTTACATATAAAGTTCTATCCACATTATTCAAATAACAATTAGCAATATAAGAGAGATAGGGATAGAGAAAAGTTGACACAAGATATAACGTGGTAAACCTCCAAAGAGGAAACATCCATGGGCTAGCAGCCACCGACAAACAAAATCCACTAGTAGATAAGACAAGTAAAATCTCTCAAGTGACCCATTCACCTAGAAACTACCCTCATATCCTACTCTAGAAGTTGTCGCCCTATGCTCAACAATCCGAGGCTTCACACCTCTTGTCAAGACTTCTTTGCTCACCTTATCTGGATCCTCACGACCCAAGGCAAGACTTCTTGCTCAACTATCCGAGTCCTCCCGACTCTAGTCAAGACTTCCTTGCTCACCAATCCGGATCTTCACGACCCTAGGCATAACTTCTTGCTCGACTATCCAAGGCCTCACGCCTCTAGCCAAGACTTCCTTGCTCGACAATCCGAGGCTTCACACCTCTTGCCAAGACTTCTTGCTCGACACCATAGGTTTCACACCTATTGTCAAGACTTCCTTCTCACAAGGCATCTAGGTGATCATGAATGCAAAACGCAAACAAGCACGCAACATAGAATAAGATGATCAACAAATTCTATGGAAACTAGACTTAATCAATGAGCGCACAAAGTATATTTTTCTAGTATATAATCCAAAAATGACACCACACAAGATGATGCATGAGCATATGAAATGTATGGATTAGGTACACTCCATGAAAATCTAGACATAGACAATAAAGTTCACAAAACAAGATTGTCTAGATCTTATGCATGAATAAAAATCTAGAGCATGCCAAATTTCCAAACACATACTTTAAACCTAGATTTTATTCATGTTACTAAAGCTTGAAATAAACATGTTCATGAAATACATATTCAAGACTTTAGTACTAACACAAAAATGCTAGAAATGCAAGATATGATCAATCAAATCTCTAGCAATCATTTAGAGCATATATTCACAAAATAAACAATTAAACTCTAATATACTCTAAATATAAAATCAAATGTGCTAATCCTAGATCTATTCAACAAATGAGTTCTAGAACATTATAAGACTATAAATCATGAAAGTAAAGTCAATCAAAGCACAAATAGTCCTAGATAAGATGCTAGCACAATACAACTCACAATCATGTGAAAACATAGGTTTGATTGAAACCTAACTCACAATCAAGTATCTAATTAAGCACAACTAGCATTTAATTGAAGATCTATCACTCATCAACATATGTTCAAGTCAATTACACACAAGTAGGAAAAAGACCCAAGGTATTTGAACAATAGAATCAAGGAAATCAAAAGATAAACAAATACCTTGACAATTTCGAGTGCAGTCATGAAAATGATGCAATCCACCAGAAAACTTGAACAAATGACTTCAAGGTTGCTTGGAGATGATAAAGAACTTCAATACAAAACTTCCCCAACTTGAATCACTCAAATCGGATAAGAAATGAGAGAGATATGGTGATCCAAATTTGAGAGAAAAAATTTGGAAATTTTCTGCACTACATTTTCTTCTTCCTTAGAATGAAATGTGAGCGGGAGGGAGTTTATAAAGGAGAGGGAAAGAAAGGAGCTAAAAGACCAAAATAGCCCTCTTTGTTATTGTTCCCCCGAGATGGGGCATGGGCATCTCAGGGATGCAAGGTTGTGCGGCCGAGATGGCCACGCGCCATCTCGGGCATGCACACCTCCATGGCCTTTTGGCCATGGTGAATTCCCCTCGCGCTCTCTCGCATTCTTCGACCGTTCTCCGGCCTCTGAACTTGGAATTTGAATCTGTTTGCGGATTACAAACCATAACTCTCACACAGACATATAAGATACTCAACCCAGAATATAATAATTCTACTCGATATACGAAGACGAAGACAATGTATGAAACATGAGTTGAAATGTAGTATCTTTTGACTTTGAACTTGAAATCAATAGTATGAGTAACCAAAATGACCGGAACTCAATCATGAATGATTTAAGACTAAATCCAAGTTCAATATCCATTATGTACAAATATATACACACACAAACATAATTCACACTTGAATGCAAACTACATAGAGATAGTTTCCAATCATCCATATTTCAAAACATGTTATTTCCAAAATAATGCATGAGCATTCATCCTAAAGTGTGTGAATGTGTTATACATGGTGCACAATGATGCAGGGACACAAATGTATGATATGTGTGTGTGTGCCTAAGCCTTGAAAGAGAAAAGAAAGGTCTTAATATACCTTTGTAGAATTATGAAGCATTTTTCCATTTGAAGACTTGTACTTGCTTGAATAGTTGTCATTTCTTCTTTGAAGCTTAAATCATCATGAATCCTAGACAACTAAAAAATACAAAGGAAATGTTGTTTTGATATAGAATAATGCCAACAAAACTCACAGACCTAACACAATCAACAAATGACTCACTTAGGTCCGATATATTAATTTTATTTCATTCCACTAAAGAACTAAAGTTGAACTCTTAAATAACGATAGAATAAGTTAATGTTGCTTATTCATACCCTATACAATCTTAATGGAGATAGTGTATCCTCATGAAGAATACCAGTATTCGCCAAGAGCTAATAGACCGTTTCACGATTTTGACTTGTCCAAAAGCCATATTTCAATAGACACTATTGAAAACTTAACGTTACGATTTAATATCCAATACCTCAAAACATCCATAAGATGATATTCTAATCTCACTAAATAAATGGAGCCACGATGTCCATATCTATAAATGAAGTCATCCATCAATTAACAAATGAATGCCACAAACTATCGAGGATAGACTATGCTATATAATCGTACTCAATGATAGCTCAAATGATAACAGTTGCAACCTTAAGTCCATCATTTATCTCTGGATTGAGATAGACTCCCTGAATGTCTTCAAGTGAAAACTTATATCCATTGATGGTTCTGGATAAAGTATTTCACTGTGATCCTATTCAATTCACCCAGTGCATTAGATTATTTTGCCCAAAGACACCGCACTTTGATGATTTTAGACTCATCATAACACATTTGATCCCACTCAAATGCTAACAAAAGAATCTACAACTTTAACAAGTTAAAAGCGCCCAACCTTCATCTTAAGTTGTGAATATTATTTTAAGAATAACTAAAGAATTATGTCTACCTCATACGTATTCAGATTTACAAGCAATTCTTCTTTTATCATAGCCTTTTGACCTTATGATTATTTACTTTTGACAATTATAATAATTAAACTATAATTGCTATAAGATTTGTTAAACTAGAAATCACTTTTATTAATATGAAAAGATTGTCAAATAAAGTGTTACACTGTTGCTATCGAGCTAAATCCTAACAATCTCCAAATTGCTCTATAGCAAATGTGTCATATCTCTTTTCTCCGTATTCTCCAGGTGCCCATCAAAACTCTTTGAAGGGATCCGCTAGATTTTCTGTTGACGTGATCTTGGTTATCGTCACGTCTCCCCCATGCATAATTTCCCTTGAAAGGTGATACTTTCTTTCAATATGTTTCCCTCTCTTGTGACTTCTTGGTTCTCTCGAATTAGCCACTACTCCACTATTGTCACAGTAGATAATGATCTGCTTATTCCCAACAGGAACCACTTCCAAGTCAATCAAGAATTGGCGGAGCCAGACAGTCTTTTTAATAGCCTCATATGCGGCAACATACTCAGCATACATGGTGGAGTCAACAATATAAGATTGCTTGATACTCCTCCATATGACTGCCCCTTCTTCAAGTGTAAACACAGTTCCTGATGATGATCTTCTATAGTACCTGGTATAGAAAATTAAGAAATTTTCCCAATTATCAATAAGATATTGTTGAAACTCACCATATTGATAGTCTTTACCACGATCAAACCTTAAGATTTTTATACGTTTCTCAAGCTAATTTTCTACTTCAGCTTTAAATGCTTTGACCATGTCAAAAGCATCCAACTTATATCTCGTGAGATACACATAGCCAAATCTTGAGTAATCATCCGTGAAAGTGATGAAGTACTCATATCCACATCTAGCCTGAATGCACATTGGACTACACACATCAATGTGTATCAATCCTAAACATTCAATGGCACTTGTGCTTTTTGTATTGAACGACCTTTTGGTCAATTTACCTTCCAAACAAGATTCTCAAGTTGGTAGATCATCAACATTTAAGTCACTTAAAGATCCATCACTAACCAATATTTTGATCCTATCAAGGTTAATATGACCTAGGCGCAAGCAATAGGTAGGTTTCATCTTTTGATAATTTTACTCTTTTATGATTAGGTTGCATTGATTCCGTGTCTAACAAATGAGAGATATTGCTTATGCAAAAAGAATAAACCATTTTCCAACGTACCTTTGCAAATAAATTTATTATTCTTACTAATAATAATTTTTTTATTAAAAGTAATCGAATATCCAAATTTATTCAAACAATAAAATGAAATTAAATTCCTCTTGTATTGAGGTACATAATAAATGTCTATTAAAACTAAATGCCTATAAGAATCTGAATTAATTCTAATATCTCTCACTGTACTAGTTGTCACCAATGCTACGTTGCCTAAACGCAAGTTGACTTCATTCTTATTCAGTCTTCTCCCTTCCCGGAACTCTTTCTAGTTAGGCCCAAGTTGTTTTTTCTTCTATTGTTTCTTGACCTTCTTATGGGCCTTAACATTAGCAACTTTACTAATTGTAAGAATCTCTTAACCCTTGCCTTTCACAAGGATTCTCTGGGTGCTTTAAACATCTTACATCAGGCTCTGCAAGGTGCATTCCTTATTGTTTAAGGTGTAGTCCAACTTGAACTGATCAAAGGAATCCGATAGTGAGTTGACAATCTTGTCAATTTTTGTCTCACCATTTATCTCAACACCATTGAGTTCAGCAATGTTGAGATGAGCTATGATTTTCATCATGTGATCTTTCACATCTTGTCCAGGTTTAATCCTTAGATTCATGAAAGCAGTCACTGCCTCTCTTTTAGTCGTCATGGACTTCATAGCAAGCATCACTTCTAGAGATCAATATATTGGCAGCAGTCTCCATTCTTTCATATTGCTGTTGCAACAAGTTAGAGATGGTGGCCATATTGTAACATTTGGTCATCTCATCAGAAGTCTTCCATTGCTGTTACTCGTTTCTTTGCTCCTCAGTAAATTCATCAGTAGGAGTTAGTGGTTCAAGAGTAGACACAACGAACTTATGTTTTTCACTTGCAAAAACAATCCAATTTTCCTTTTCCATATGACAATTATCATCAGTTATAGTATTATCTTTTAGGATTCTGATTAGGGATGGGGTCATGATTTCTTTATAATAAAAAAAATTATATAAGTAAACAATCATGATAAAGCACTTTCAAATATTTATCTTGAATTAAATAAAACAATTCAATAGTAAAGTTCAACGTTGATCCAAAACCCATAAATGTCACGCCTCCTGTGGGAGTTCGCACCATTTACTAGTTGGAATAGATCCCACCTAATTGTTAACATAACAACCATTGTTTTCAATTTTAGTCTTGCAATTTTATTAACAAGAAATCTTGGGAGGATATTAATAAAATCACATTGAGTATGTTCCCAAGTTATCGATCTTCAATATATTCCCTCGCGAATATCCCTCATTTGGGAGTAGATATCGTTTGGACCATTTGTCTAGTCTATCTTTCTAATGAAGTATTTTGCTGAATTCCATTCATGAATACAACTTTGGGGTTATTACACAAAATATAAAGCTCAACTAAACTTGGAGGCCGTAGGTGTTCCATAAACACCTTCTCCCATTCAATTATATAAGGCGTGTGATCGAATTCCATACCAAGTTATCTGGATGCCAATTAGATATCGAAACCATTCAATGCATGTTCATACCAAAAGAGATATGAGTGACACTCCTATTCTATATGACATGTTATCAAACAATGACAAACATTGCATTATTTACAAAAGTATAAATAGCTACAATTTTGGTCCATCCTAGAAAAACAAGTAAATTACAATATTTGGAATACAAAAAACTTCTTTCTTGGTGAACAAGTCTTCTTGCGTCTATCATTTGCGCACCCCTTGGCTGCCTCCCATGGGCATGCAAACCCTACAACCCCATAAAGGGCTGCCATGCGCAGCTCATGGCTTCTATAGGGCTGCCGTGCGCAGCCCATGACACAACAATTGTGGCAACGTGCTCATTCGTACTCACGTTTGTTGCTATGGCTTTTACGGTCTCAAACTTGTTCTGGTTGCTTCCAATTCATCAAACCTTCAAGTCTTCACTACTTTAATGTATTACAGAAGAGTTTTATATAATAAAATACTGCTGTATCTGTAATAAAATATTTTTCTGCAGTATTTTTATTACAAGAGCATAAAAAATAAAAACTTAGCAACTACCAAGAAGGAAATTATGGCGATGACAAGTCACCCTTCTTGTTACAATCCCAAAACAAAAAAACTTTGAATTTTCTAGGACCAAAATTGAGCAATAACAGACCACAGAAAAAACATATATATATATATATCCATATATTCAAATGTAAATATATATATTTATATATATATATATATATATATATATATGTGTGTGTGTGTGTGTGTGTGTGTGTGTGAATACCTAGAGTGCCATCTGCAAATTAACAATAAAAAGAAATAGATTCATGTACACATAATTAATCAAGGGTACAACCAGGCTCTGATACAATTGTAGGGAAAAATTGGTTCAAAAACGCGTTGGAAACGTAAAAATAGGGTTTGATGTATTTTAAAATTTTCCCCTTAAAAGAAAGAACCTTAACTCCAAATTAAGTAATGTATATTAAAAGTATCGTACCTTTTTCTCGTGATGATTGAACTAGCGCCGAATTGAATCTGCAAGATCTTCAAATCTAATCACGAATGTGAATCACCTAGGATTGTGGGCTCCATTTCTTTAAATTGTATACCAGAGGTTGGAAATAAATGTAGGGAAAAAATGGTTCAAAACGCAACGGAAGCGTGAGAAAAAGCAAAAATTAAAATTAGGGTTTGTGTGTAAACATTTTTGATCCCTTAATGCAACGAGAACCTTAACCCTAGATTAATTGATATATATATAAGTATTGTATCTTTTTCTCGTGACGATTGAACAAGTGCCGAATTGATTCCGCAAGATCTTCCAATCCAATCACGAATGTGAATCACCTAGGAGTGTGGGCTCCCTTTCTTTAAATTGTATACCTGAGGATGGAGACAAACAAAATCTTTTCTTTGTTAGTTACAAATAGCCTCCAAGAGAAAAATTCAAGAACGTCCAGTCACTTGTGAATTATCAATCAATTTGAATGAAACTCCTGTGAACCTTGATTTGATGTTGTACACAAAACCCTTTTGATGTAAAGGATACTAGTGTACAATCGAAAACAAAAACGTTCTCTTTTTCTCTTTTCTCCTTGGACAAATTCCATTTATCTATGAGTTGATCGAATTTTTTCTATAGCAAAAACTAATTTTTTCTCGCTCAAAATTCTCTCTTGCTATGCCAAATTCTCTCTTGAAAATAACCTAGCATGGCCGAAATTTTCATCATAGAATCTTTTTGGGCTTTCCGAAAATCACACACACACACACACACACACACACACACAGACACATATATATATATATATATATATATATATATATATATAGGATCATAAATCATTTTATAAGAAGGATTTACTTGGTTGGCAAGAATCCTTTCCTTTGGTAGATTTATTTGGTAGTTAAGAATCCTTATCCTAAAGGAATTCTATCCTTTTGTATATAAATATGGGCTGGCCGAATTTTAAATGATATAGAATAGGATCACAAATCCTTTCCTAAGAAGGATTTACTTGGTAGTTAATAATCCTTTCCTTAGGTAGATTTACTTGGTAGTTAAGAATCCTTTCCTTAGGTAGATTTACTTGGTGGTTAAGAATCCTTTTCAAAAAGGAATTTTATCCTCATCCAAGACTCCTAATCAAACTTAATAATGTATTTGTAACCATATTAAAGACTTCCTAATTTGATTAGATAAATAATTTCTTTTATTTATCTACTTATCAAATATAGTCTTTAACATTAACTATTCTACCAACAATAGTATAGTTTTAGGAGACCGTCTCCTACTAAGAAAAATATTTTGACTTTTAATGACATAATTAATTAATCAACAAATTAATTAATTTCCATTTAATTAAATAATAAAATAAAATAATATATTTAAGCTATTCTCAATAGCCTTGCCGCTCATACAATATATAAGGGCCATATATTATTTTTCTTATTTTATTAAATTCATTGGACCTTAATAAAAAAGTCCACATGTGAACTAAACCTATTCTTACAAAAAGAAATAAGTTCACATGCCTTAACACAATTCTAGATGGACCCCTAAATTGGTCCGGTAGAATATATCAAGTGATTCATACAAGTTCGTGTGGGTTGGGGATCTTGGCAGGCTATCTAAATTTAAGCTCCAATAGACACAACCCAATCACAATCAACAAATGATTCACTTAGGTCCGATCTATTTAATTTTAGTTCATTCCACTACAGAACTAAAATTGAACTCTTAAATAACGATAGAATAAGTTGATGTTACTCATTCATACCCTAGACAACCTTATTGGAGAAAGTGTGTCCTCGTGAAGAATACCAGTAATCGCCAAGAACTCATAGACCGTCTATAGCTCTCCATGTTACCATATTTACTCATATGACCATATTTTGAACTTGGATATTTTTACTTGTCCAGAAGCCATGTTTCAATAAACACTATTGAAAACTTAAAGTTAAGATTTAATATCCAACATCTCTAAACATCCATATGAAGATATTCTACTCTCATTTAATAAATGGAGGCACGATGTCCGTATCTATAAATAAAGTCCTCTATCGATTAACAAATGAATATCACCAAACCATAGAGGATCGACTATGCTATATAATCGTACTCATTGATAGCTCAAATGATAACTCCTATAACCATAAGTCCATCATTTATCTCAAGACTAAGATAGACTCTCCGATTGTCTTAAAATGAAAAACTTTTATCTATTGACGGTTCAAGATAAAGTATTTCATTGTGATCCTATTCAATGCATCCAGTGCACTAGATTCTTTTGCCCAAAGACACCACACTTTGATTATTTTAGACTCATTATAACACATTTGATCCCGCTCAAATGCTAGCAAAAGAATCTACAACTTTGACAAGATAAAGGCGCCCAACCTTCTATCTTAAGTTGTGAATATTTTTCAAGACCAACTAAAGAATTGTGTCTACCTCATACATATCTAGATGTATGAACAATTCTTCTTTTCTCATAGTCTTTTGACCTTATGATTATTTAGTTTTGACATTTATAAGAATTAAAATATAAATGCTATAAGATTTGTTAAACTAGAAATCACTTTATTCATATGAAAAGATTGTTAATTACAATATTACACTCTTGCTATCGAGCATAATCCTAACAATCTCCCACTTGATCTATAGCAAATGTGTCATATCTCTCATCCCCATGTTTTCTAGATGCCCATCAAAACTATTTTGTGGAAGAGCCTTTGTAAAGGGATCCGCTAGACTTTCTGCTGACGCGATCTTGGTAATCGTCAAGTCACCCCTATGCATAATTTCCCTTAGAAGGTGATACTTTCTTTCAATGTGTTTCCTCTCTTATGACTTCTTGGTTCTCTCGAATTAGCCACTGCTCCACTATTGTCACAATAGATAGTGATCTGCTTATTCGCATCAGGAACCACTTCCAAGTCAATCAAGAATTGGCGGAGCCAGACATTCTCTTTAGCAGCCTCGCATGCGGTAATATACTCGGCTTCCATGGTGGAATCTGCAATACAAGATTGCTTGATACTCCTCCATATGACTGCCCCCTCATCCAATAGTAAACACAGATCCTGACGTTGATCTTCTGGAGTCATGATCTAACTGAAAATCAGAATTTGTATACCTAACGGGAATTAAATCCCATCCAGAGTATACAAGCATATAATCTCTCGTTCTCCTAAGATACTTGAAAATATTCTTGACTGCAGTC
Organism: Dipteronia dyeriana; assembly: GCA_032871835.1. Lineage (NCBI taxonomy): Eukaryota > Viridiplantae > Streptophyta > Magnoliopsida > Sapindales > Sapindaceae > Dipteronia > Dipteronia dyeriana. The sequence continues at coordinate 66,605,943 of CM065299.1, read as the reverse complement.
CAGTGATCAGGACCAGGCTACGATTGAAACCTGCTAACTATGCCCATAACAAAACAAATATCCAGTCGAGTACAGAGCATTGCATACATGAGACTTCCTACTGCCGAAGCATATGGAATCCTTCTCATGAATTGCTCTTCATGCTCATTCTTAGGAACTTGTTCCTTACAAAGTTTGATTCCATGTCTGAAAGGTAACGTACCTTTCTTGGAATCTTGCATGGAGAACCTAGACAAGATTTTATCTATGTATGAAGCTTGGGATAATGCAATCGTTCTATTATCTCTATCCCTTACGACTTGGATACCGAGAATATAACTTGCTTCTCCTAAGTCCTTCATGTAAAATAGTTTTGCTAACCATTCTTTTATTGATGTCAATACACCTACATCGTTTTCGATGAGTAGTATATCATCAACGTAAAGAACTAGGAAAACCAACTTGTCACCTTTAATCCTTTTGTATACACAAGGTTCATCAAGGTTTTGAATAAATCCAAAACTTTTTACGGCTTGATCGAACCTTATGTTTCAGGATCTGGATGCTTGCTTCAATCCATATATGGATTTTTGCAATTTGTACACCCTTTCCTCTTGGCACTTTCAATGAATCCTTCTAGTTGCATCATGTAGATGCTTTCGTCAAGACTTCCATTAAGGAAAGCTGTCTTGATGTCCATTTGCCTAATCTCTAGGTTTAGAGATGCCACAATGGATAAAAGTATCCTAATGGATTTAAGCATGGCCACAGGAGAGAAAGTTTTTTCATAATCGATACTTTCCTTCTGTGTATAACCTTTAGCTACCAATCTACCTTTAAAGGTTTCCACCTTACCATCCATTCCTCTTTTCCTCTTATATACCCACTGCACCCTTATGGGTTTTATCCCTTTAAGCAAGTCTACAAGAGACCAGACTTTGTTTTTGAACATAGATTCAATTTCGGATTACAATGCCTTTTGCCAATGGCGACAATCAACATATTACATTGCTTTCTTGTACGTATAGGGTTCATCATCACCCGGGAGATTCTCTATAAATTCTCCTATACCGATGTATCTCTCGGGTTGTCTAACAACCCTCCTACTATGACGAGGTATGGTAGATTGTTCATCTTGTGTTGGTACGGAACTTACAATTAGGCTAGGTTGCGAAACCTTTTGTGGAATTGTATCTCCTAAAAGCTCATTCAGGACAATTCTACTTCTAGGCATAAAAATATTCATATAGTCCTCTTCTAGAAATTTAGCATTTGTCGAAACAAATACTTTAAGTTCTGAAGGACTATAAAAATAATATCCTTTTGTTCCTTTTGGATACCCTACAAATATGCATGTTTCTGAACGGGACTCCATATTTTATGTCTTTCCTTTTAACACGTGCACAGGACATCCAAATATCCTTAAGTGTTGTAAACTAGGCTTTCGCCCAGTCCACAACTCATGTGGTGTTTTAGGAACCGACAAAGATGGTACATCGTTTAGAATATACATAGCAGTTTGTAAAGCATATCCCAAAAAAGAATTAGGGAGCGTTGAATAACTCAACATAGACCTAACCATATCCAAAAGAGTTTTATTTCTTCTTTCTGCCACCACATTTTGTTGAGGTGTGCCTGGTGCAGAAAACTGAGAAATTATTCCATTATAAGATATTGCTGAAACTCACCAGATAGATATTCTCCACCACGATCTTACCTCAAGATTTTTATACGTTTCTCAAGCTGATTTTCTACTTCAGCTTTAAATGCTTTTGTCATATCAAAAGCATACCACTTATGTCTCATGAGATACACATAGCCAAATCTTGAGTGATCATCCGTGAAAGTGATGAAGTACTCATATCCACCTCTAGTTTGAATGTTCATAGGTCCACACACATCTGTGTGTATCAATCCTAAACATTTGATGGCTTTTGCGCATTTGGTTGTAAACCACCTTTTGGTCATTTATCTTCCAAACAAGATTCACAAGTTGGTAGATCATCAACCTTTAAGTCACTTAGAGGTCCGTCGCTTACCAATCTTTTAATCCTATTAAGGTTAATATGACATAAGCGCAAATGCCATAGGTAGGTTTCATCTTTTGATAATTTTACTCTTTTATGATTAGGTTCCGTTGATTCGGTGTCTAACAAGTGAGAGATATTTCCATGCAAATAGAATAAACCGTTTTTCAATGTACCTTTGCAAATAATTTTGTCATTCTTACTAATAATAAAAGCTTTATTAAAAGTAACCGAATAACCAAATTTATTTAAATAAGAAACTGAAATTAAATTCCTCTTGAATTGAGGTACATAATAAATATCTATTAAATCTAAATGCCTACTAGAATCTAAATTGATTCTAATATCTCCCACTACACTAGTAGACACCAACGCTCCATTGCCAAAATGCAAGTTGAATTCATTCTTATTCAGTCTATTCCTTTAACCCTTTTAACCACAAAGGAAACACTTCCCTTTGATCTTGGTTACTTTGTTGGTCTCCTTCTAAGAAGGCCCAAGTTGCTTTTTCCTCTGTTGTTTCTTGACCTTCTAACTGGTCTTAACAGTAGCAACTTTACCAACCATATGAATCCCTGTCTAGAGACACCATAATATCGGCAACAGTCTCCATTCTTTCATGTTGCTGTTGCAACACGTTTGAGATGATGGCCATAATGTAACGTACATTTAGCCATCTCATCTAAAGACTTCCACTACTGATACTCATCTCTTTGCTCCTGAGTAGATTAATTAGTTTTGCGGTTAAGGAATATACATAATGAAATTATACTTGTCAACTTGCAACAACAACCCAATATTCCTTTTTCAATGTGACATAATTATCATCAGTTAACGTATTATCTTTTAGGATATTGATTAGGGATAGGGTCATGATTTCTTTTTAATAACAAAAATTATATAAGTAATTAATCATGATATAGCACTTTTGAATATTTATTTTGAATTAAATGAAATAATTCAACCGTAAAAATTTAACGGTGATCCAACAACTTATAAACGTCACGCCTCCTTTGAGAGTTCGCAATATTTAATAGTTGGACTAGGTCGCACCTAATTGTTAACATAACAACCAACGTTTTCAATTTTAGCCTTGTGATTTTATTAACAAGAACTCTTGGGAGGATATTAATAAACTCACATTGAGTGTGTTACCAAGTTATCGACCTTCAATATAATCCCTCACGAATATCCCTCCTTTGGGAGTAGATATCGTTTGAGCTAATTGTCTAGTCTATCATTGTAAGGAAGTATCTTGCTAAATTCCATTCATGAATACCTCTTGGGAGGTTATTCATGAAACATAAAGCTCAACTAAACTTGGAAGCCGTAGGTGTTCCAAAACACCTTCTCCCACTCAATTGTTTAAGGCGTGTGATCGAATTTCAAAGAATGATTTACCAAGTTATCTAGATGCCAATTTAGATACTTAAACCATTCAATGCATGTTCATACCAAAAGAGATATATGAGTGGCACTCCTATTCTATATGACATGTTATCAAACAATGACAAACATTGCACTATATACAAAAATATAAATAACTACAATTTTGGTAAATCCTAGAAAAACAAGTAAATTACATATATCTTGGAATACAAGAACTCCTTTCTTGGCGACCAAGTCTTCAAGCGACCTTCATCGTTCGGACTCCCTCGACTACCTCCCATGGGCGTACGCACCCCTCGCCCTTACCCATGGGTGTGTGCATGCCACAAACCCATAAAGGGCTGCCATGTGCAGCCCATGGCTACCAAAAGGGCTGCCGTGCGCAGCCCATGCCACAACAAACGTGGCTGCGCGCTCTTCACACGCACGTTCGTTGTTACCGCTCGCATGGTCCCAAACTTGTTCCGGTTGCTCCTAATTCTTCAAACCTTTGAGTCTTCGAAACTTTAATATATTACAGAAGAATTTACTTAATAAAATACTATAGTTTTTTTATATATATTACAACAACAACAACAACAAAACTTAGCAACTACCAAGAAGGAAATTATGGCGATAATAGACCACCCTTCTTGTTACAATCCCAAAACAAAATTACATTGAAATTCTAGGACCAAAATTGAGCAATAACAAACCACATATAAAACACACACACAAACACACACACACACACACACACACAAACAAACACACACACACACACATATATATATATATATATATATATATATATATATATATCTATACACTCCAATGTAAATATATATGTGAATACCTAGAGTGCCATCTCTTTCTAAAACATGCATATATATAATAAAAAGAAAAAGATTCACGAACACATACATCAATTAATCAAGGGTACAACCAGGCTCTGATACCAATTGTAGGGAAAAAAACGGTTCAAAACATAACGGAAGCGTGGAAAAAACAAAAATTAAAATTAGGGTTTGCGTATAATTTTTTTTTTCCATTTATGCAACGAGAACCTTAACCCTAGATTAATTGATATATATAAAAGTATCGTACCTTTTTCTCGTGACGATTGAACAAGTGCCGAATTGATTCAGCAAGATCTTCCAATCCAATCACGAACGTGAATCACCTAGGAGTGTGGATTCCCTTTCTTTAAATTGTATACCTGAGGATGGAGACAAACAAAATCTTTTCTTTGTTAGTTATAAATATCCTCCAAGAGAAAAATCCAAGAACGTCCGGTCACCTTGAATTATCAATCAATTTGATTGAAACTCGTGTGATGCTTGATTCGATGTTGTACACATAACCCTTTCGATGTAAAGGATACTAGTGTACTATCGAAAACAAAAACGTTCTCTTTTTCTCTTTTCTCCTTGGCCGAATTCCACACCCATTATCTATGAGTTGATCGAATTTTATCTAGAGCAAAAACGAAATTTTTCTCCCTTAAAATTATCTCTTGCTATGCCAAATTCTCTTTTGAAAATTACCTAGCATGGCCGAAATTTTCATCATAGAATCTTTTTGGGCTTTCTGAAAATCACACACACACACACACACACACACACACACACACACATATATATATATATATATATATATATATATATATAGGATCATAAATCATTTTATAAGAAGGATTTACTTGGTTGGCAAGAATCCTTTCCTTTGGTAGATTTATTTGGTAGTTAAGAATCTTTATCTTAAAGGAATTCTATCCTTTTGTATATATATATGGGCTGGCCAAATTTTATATGATATAGATTAGGATCACAAATCCTTTCCTAAGAAGGATTTACTCGGTAGTTAAGAATCCTTACCTTAGGTAGATTTACTTAGTGGTTAAGAATCCTTTTCAAAAAGGAATTCTATCCTCAACCAAGGCTTCTAATCCAACTTAATAATGTATTTGTAACCATATTAAAGACTTCCTAATTTGATTAGATAAATAATTCCTTTTATTTATCTACTTATCAAATATAGTCTTTAACATTAACTATACTACCAACAATAGTATAGTTTTAGGAGACCATCTCCTACTAAGAAAAAGATTTTGACTTTTAATTAAATAATTAATTAATCAACAAATTAATTAATTTCCATTTAATTAAATAATTAAATAAAATAATATATTTAAGCTTTTCTCAATAGCCTTGCCGCCCATACCATATATAAGGGCCATATATTATTTTTCTTATTTTATTAAATCCATTGGACCTTAATAAAAAAGTCCGCATGTGAACTAGACCTATTTTTACAAAAAGAAATAAGTTCACATGCCTTAACACAATTCTAGATGTTCCCCTAAATTGGTCTGGTAGAATATAATAAGTGATCCATACAAGTTCGTGTGGATTGGGGATATTGGCAGGCTATCAAAATTTAAGCTCCAATAGACACAACCCAATGACAATCAACAAATGATTCACTTAGGTCCGATCTATTTAATTTTAGTTTATTCCACTAAAGAACTAAAATTGAACTTTTAAATAACGATAGAATAAGTTGATGTTACTCATTCATACCCTAGACAACCTTATTGAAGAATGTGTGTCCTCGTGAAGAAAACCAGTAATCGTCAAGAGCTCATAGACCGTCTATAGCTCTCCAAGTTACCATATTTACTCATATGACTACATTTTGAACTTGGATATTTTGACTTGTCTATGAGCCATGTTTCAATAAACACTATTAAAAACTTAACGTTAAGATTTAATATCTAATACCTCAAAACATCCATATGATTATATTCTACTCTCATTTAATAAATGGAGCCACACTGTCCATATCTATAAATGAAGTCCTCTATCGATTAACAAATGAATACCACCAAACTATCGAGGATAGACTATGCTATATAATCGTACTCATTGATAGCTCAAATGATAACACTTGCAACCATAAGTCCATCATTTATCTCAGGATTGAGATAAACTCTCCAATTGTCTTCAAATGAAAAACTTTTATATATTGACAGTTCTAGATAAAGTATTTCATTGTGATCATATTCAATGCACCCAGTGCACTAGATTCTTTTGCCCAAAGACACCACACTTTGATGATTTTAGACTCATCATAACACATTTGATCCCACTCAAATGCTAGCAAAAGAATCTACAACTTTGACAAGATAAAGGCGCCCAACCTTCTATCTGATGTTGTGAATATTATTCAAGACTAACTAACGAATTGTGTCTACCTCATACATATCTAGATGTATGAACAATTCTTCTTTTCTCATAGTCTTTTGACCTTATGATTATTTACTTTTGACATTTATAATAATTAAACTATAAATGCTATAAGATTTGTTAAACTATAAATCACTTAATTCATATGAAAAGATTGTTAATTACAATATTACACTCTTGCTATCGAGCATAATCCTCAAAATAAACAGAATCTTTTTCTTTAATTGGTCACAATAATCCTCCAAGAAGAAATACAAAGAACGTTATGTCACTTGTGAATTATCATTAAATTTGATTAAAACTCGTGTGAACCTTGGTTCGAAGTTGTACACAAAACTTTTTATTGTAAAGGCTACTAGGTTACTTCTTTCTTTCTTTTCATCTTTGCCGAAATTTAGAACACCAATCTTTAGAGTTGGACGAATTTATCTAGAGCAAGATCAAAATTCTCTAAATTCTCTCTTGGCTGAATTTTACCCATGTATAAACCCTAGCCTTGGATGAATTTTCTTCTTTAATTAAACCTAGCCTTGGCCGAATTTTTCTAGTAAAATTATATTGCCTTGGCCAAATTTAATAGGTAGTATATATAGGAGACCAAATCCTCTCCTAAGAAGGATTTACATGGTGGGCAAGAATCCTTTCCTTTGGAGGATTTACTTGGTGACCAAGAATCCTTTTCAAAGAAGAATTCTTTTCTACACCAAGACACCTAATCCAACTCAAATAGTGTCCTAATCCAACTCAAATAGTGTATTTATTCAATAACCAATTATTGAATTAAATTGTGACTGATTAAAACTTCCTAATTTGACCAATTCCCAACTAGAGTTTTAATAGCAATCAAATACTTCTTAATTTAACTAGATAAATAAATTCCTATTATTTATCCACTTATCAAATATGATACGTATCATATTACCAACAATAATATGACTCTAGGAGACCATCTTCTACTAGGAAAAAGATTTAGACTTTTAATTAATCACTTAATTAATTAATTTCCATTTAATTAAATAATAAATGAAAAAACAATATATTAAGCTATTATATATAGCCTTAGCCGCCCAAGCCAATATATATGGGCCAAATATTGTTTTTTCTATGTTATTAAATCCACTGGACTTAAATAAAAATTCAACATGTGAACTAGACCCATTATTACTAAAAGAAACAAGTTCACAAACCTTAAAACAATTCTAGATGAACCTATAAATTGGTTCGGTATAATATATCAAGTGATCCATACAAGTTCGTGTGGATTGATGATTTTGGTAGGCTATCTAAATTTAAGCTCCAATAGACATAACCTAATCACAATAAACAAATGATTCACTTAGGTCTGATTTATTAATTTCAGTTCATTCCACTAAAGAATAAAAATTGAACTCCTTAATAATGATAGAATAAGTTAATGTTGCTTATTCATACCCTAGACAATCTTAATGGAGATAGTGTATCCTCGTGAAGAATACTAGCAATCGCCAAGAGGTCATAGACAGTCTATGGCTCTCCTAGTTACCATATTTTCTCATATGACCACATTTTGAACTTGGATATTTTGATTTGTCCAGAAGCCATATTTAAAAATATACTATTGAAAACTTAACGTTAAGATTAAATATCCAATACCTCAAAACATCCATTTGTTGAAATTCTGCTCTCTATTAACAAATGGATCCATGATGTCCATATCTATAGATGAAGTCCTCTATCGATTAACAAATGTATACCACCAAACTATCGAGGATAGACTATGCTATATAATCGTACTCATTGATAGCTTATATGATAACACATGCAACCAAAAGTCCATCATTTATCTTAGGATTGAGATAGACTCTCTGATTGTCTTCAAGTGAAAACTTTTATCCATTGATGGTTTTGGATAAAGTACTTCACTGTGATCCTATTCAATGCACCTAGTGCACTAGATTCTTTTTCCCAAAGATACCACACTTTCATGATTTTAGACTCCCCAACTTTGACAAGTTAAAGGCGCCTAACCTTTATCTTAAGTTGAGAATATTATTCAAGACGAACTAGAGAATTGTGTCTACCTCATACATATCCAGATATATGAACAATTCTTCTTTTATCGTAGCTCTTGACCTTATGATTATTTACTTTTAACAATTATAATAATTAAACTATAAATGCTATACGATTTGTTAAACTAGAAATCACGTTTGTTATTATGAAAGATTGTCAAATACATTATTACACTCTTGCTATCGAGTATAATCCCAACAGATATAATATCCAATACCTCAAAGTATCTATATGATGATATTCCACTCACATTTATTATATAGAGCCACTATGTCCGTATCTATAAATGAAGTCCTTTATCGATGAACAAATGCAGACCACCAAACCGTCGAGGATAGACTATGCTATATAATCAAACTCATTGATAGCTCCAGTGATAACAAGTCCATCATTTATCTTAGGATTAAGATAGACTCTCCGATTGTCTTAAGTGAAATTTTTTATCCATAGACAGTTCTAGATAAAGTATTTAACAGTGATCCTATTCAATGCACCTAGTGCAATAGATTCTTTTTGCCGAAAGAACTATACTTTGATGATTTTAGACTCATCATAACACATCTGATCCCACACAAATGTTATCAATAGAATCTACAATTTTTACAAGGTAAAGGTGCCCCACCTTTATCTTAAGTTGTGAATATTGTTCAAGACTAACTAAAGAATTGTTCAATGTATTAGTTTAAGGCATGTGGGCTCATTTCTTTTTTCGTAAGAATGTGTCAAGTTCACATGTGGACATTTTAATAAAGTCCAATGGATTTAATAAAATAGAAAAACAACATATTTCCCATACTATAGGCTTGGGCGACAATGTTAAGGATAGTAGCCGAATATATTATTTTATTATTATTTATTTATTTAATTGAAAGCCAAAATATTTTTCTCAGTAGGAGAAGGTCTCCTAGCGTTATACTATTGTCTGTAGTATGATAAGTATCGAAGACTTTGTTTGATAAGTAGATAAATAAAATGAATTTATTTAAATAGTCAAATTAAGAAGCGTTTGATATCTATCAAAGCTCTAATCGATAATTGGTCAAATTATGAAGTTTGGATAAAGTCACAATTAATTTTTTATTCAATATTTTTTTGTAGGATAATATACTAATGAGTTCAAATAGGCTAGAATTCCAAAAGTTGATAGGAGTTGTGGTGGAAAACAAATCCTCCTTGTGGGAGGACTCTTGGCCAACACACAAATCCTCTTTATAGGAGGATTTTCGGCCACCACACAAGAATCCTCCTCGTGTGAGGATTTTGTTCACCTATATATACACCTATGTTGCAATTCGGCCATCCCCTAGTATTTTAGAGAGAGAATTAAACCAAGACCTAGAATTTTGAGATAGAATATTTCAATTCTGCTCTAGAGAAAATTTGGTGAACTCATAAAAAAGGTGTGAAGAATTTGGCCAAGCATAGAGAAAAGAGGGAACGTTTTTGTTTTTGATAGTGCACTAGTATCATTTACATAAAAAGGTTTTGTGTACAACAGCGAATTGGGTTCACGCGAGTTTCAATCAATAGATTAATAATTCACAAGTGACCAAATGTTCTTCGTTTTTCTCTTGGAGGAGTATTGTGACTAACAAAAGAAAAATGTTTTGTTTGATTTCTGTTCTCGGATATACAATTTAAAGAAAGGGAGCCCATACTCCTAGGTGATTCACATTCATGATTGGATTAGAAGAAGTTACGGATTCAATTCGGTGCAACATCAATCGTCACATGTAAAAGGTAATATATCTTTCATTTATATGTTAATTAATCAAGGGTTAAGGCCCTTTTTTTAAAGATTCTTTTTTAAATATACCGGTCCAACTTTTTGCTTCCGTTGTGCATTTTTGCCTACAATTGGTATTAGAACATGGTTGTACCCTTGATTAATTAATGTATATATACGTGGATCTATTTCTTTTTATTGTAAATATGCACGTTTAGAAAGAGATGACACTCTTGGTATTCACATATATATTTACATTGGAATGTATGGATATATATATATATATATATACGTTTTTATAACATGATTTGTTATTGCTCGATTTTGGTCCTAGAATTCGAATGTATATTTTTTTTTGGAATTGTAATAAGATGGGTGGCCTATCATCACCATAATTTCTTTCTTGGTAGTTGCTACTTTTTTTTTGTATTATTGTTGTAATTAAAATTTTGTTGTTGTAATATATTCAAATTTCGGAGAATAGAAGATTTGAAGAATTCGAAGTAGAAAAAGAAGCAACGGAGCAACCCGGGGCAGCCGTATAACGCTTCAGGCATGCAAATGCGCGGTCATGAGACTTTTGGTTGGACGACCACTTGATGACTTGTTCACCAAGTTAGGATTATGGTTTTGTATGTTTTGTATTTCAAAAAAATGTAATTTACTTGCTTTTCTGGGACGGATAAAAATTGTGGCTATTTATTTTTCCTTAAATATTGCAATGTTTGTCATTGTTTTGATAACATGTCATATAAAATAGGAGTGCCACTCATATATCTCTTTTGGTATGAACATGCATTGAATGGTTTAGGTAACTAATTGGTATCTAGTTAACTTGGTAAATCATTCTATGGAATTCAGTCACACGCCTTAAATAATTGAGTGGGTGAAGGTGTTTTGGAACACCTATGACCTCTAAGTTTGGTTAAGCTTTATGTTTCGAGTGATAACCCCCCAAAGGGTTTCCATGAATGGAATTTAACAAGATACTTCCTCATAAGGATAGACTAGACAATTGACTCAAACAAAATCTACTCTTAAAAGAGAGATTTTCTTGAGGGATTATATTGAAGGTCGATAACTTGGTAACAAACTCAATGTGGTTTTACTGATATCCTCTCAAGAGTTCTTGTTAATAAAATCGTAGGGCTACAATTGAAAATGCTGGTTAATATATTAACAATTAGGTGGGACCTAGTCCAACTAATAGATGGTTCAAACTCCCAGAAGAGGAGTGACATTTATTGGTGTTGGATCACCGTTGAATTTTACAATTGAATTATTTTAATTAATTGAAGATAAATATTAGAAAGTGCTTTATCATGATTGTTTACTTATATATAATATTTGTTTTATTTAGAAATCTTGACCCCATCACGAATCAATAACCTAAAAGATAATACTTAACCGGTGATAATCATGTCACATGGAAAAGGAAAATTAGGTTGTTGTTGCAAGCTAAAAAACACAAGTTTATTCTGTCTACCCCTAAACCACCTACTCCTACTAATGAATCTAATAAGGAGCAAAAAGACACATATCAGTAGTGGAAGGCATCGGATGAGATGGCCAAATGTTATATTATGGCCACAATCTCCGACGTGTTGCAACAACAACATGAAGGAATTGGGACTGCAGCTGATATAATGATGTCTCTAGATGTGATGTTTGCTATGAAGTCCATGACGACTAAGAGAGGGGCAATGACTGCTTTCATAAATCTTAGGTTGAAACCTGGACATGCTGTGAAAGGTCACATGATGAAAGTTATAGCATATCTTAACATTTCTAAACTCAATGGTAAGATAAAAATTGACATGATTGTCAACTCATTGTCGGATTCCTTTGATCAGTTCAAGTTAGACTACATCTTGAACAATATGGAATACACCTTGCAAGGCTTGATGCAAGATGTTCAAAGCGTTGAGAAAGTTCTTATGCAAGTTCAGTGTTAAGAGATTCATACGGTTGGTAAAGTTGCTACAGTTAAGACTCATAAGAAGGTCAAGAAACGACAGAAGAAAAAACAACTAGGGCTTACAATAAAAGGGACCAGGAAAGTTACCAAGATCAAAGGGAAATGTTTCCTTTGTGATGAAAAGGGACATTGAAAAATAAATTTCCTGAAGTCTTAGAAAAAGAAGGAATGAGGTAATATTAATTATCTTGAAACATGTTTCCAAACAGATTCTGTAGATTCCTAGATCATATAATCTAGAGCCACTAATCATGTTTGTTGTTCCATACAGGGGTTCAAGGACAGGAATAGACTGAGTAAGATTGAATTCAACTTACGTTTAGGCAATGGAGCATTGGCTTCTGCCAGTGCAGTGGGAGATATTAGAATTAGTTTAGATTCTTGTAGGCATTTAGATTTAATAGATGTTTATTATGTACCTCAATTCAAGGAGAATTTAATTTCAGTTTCCTGTTTAAATAAATTTGGATATTCGGTTACTTTAGATAAAGATTTTATTATTAGTAGGAATAACAAATTTATTTGTAAAGGTACATTGGAAAATGGTTTATTTCAATTGCATAGAAATATGTCTCACTTGTTAGACACAGAATCAATGGAACCTAATCAGTAAAGAGTAAAATTATCAATAGATGAAACCTACCTATGGCATTTGCGCCTAGGTAATATTAACCTTGACAAGATCAATAGATCGGTTAGTGATGAACCTTTAAATGACTTAAAGGTTAATGATTTACCAACCTATCTTGTTTGGAAGGTAAGGTGACCAAATGGTCATTCACGACCAAATGTACAAGAGCCATTGAGCCTTTAGGATTAATGTACACTGATGTTTGTGGTCATATGATCATTCATTCTAGAGGTGGATATAAGTATTTCATCACATTCATGGATGATTATTCGAGATTTGGCTATGTGTATCTGATGTGATATAAGTTGGATGCTTTTGACATGTTCAAAGCATTAAAAGTTGAAGTAGAAATCAACTTGAGAAACACATAAAAATCTTGAGGTTTGATCATGGTGGAGAATATCTATTTAGTGAGTTCCAACAATATGTTATTGATAATGGGATAAATTTTTAGTTTTCTACGCCTGGTACACCTTAACAAAATGGGGTAAAAGAAATAAGAAATAGAACTCTTTTAGACATGGTTAGGTCTTTATTGAGTTATTCAATGCAAACTGCTATGTTCATTCTAAATGATGTACCATCTAATCGGCTCCTCAAACATCGCATGGGTTGTGGACTAGACAAAATCCTAGTTTACAACACTTAAGGATATTTGGATGTCCTGCACATGTGTTAAAAGAAAAAAAACAGAAAAAAATAGAGTCCCGTTCAGAAACATGTATATTTGTAGGGTATCCGAAAGGAACTAAAGGATATTAGTTCTATAGTCCTTCAGATTAAAGTATTTGTTTCGATAAATGCTAAATTTCTTGAAAATGACTAAATGAATATTTTTGAGCCTAAGAGTAGAATTGTCCTGAATGAGCTTTCAGGAGATACAATTTCACAAGAGGATTCACAACCTAGCCCAATTCTAAGTTTCGCACTAACACAATATCAGCAACCTACCATTCCTCATTGTAGTGGAAGGGTTAGTAGACAACCTAAGAGATACATCAGCCTAGGAGAATCTATGAATAATCTCCCCGAACAATGATGATCCCTACACTAACAAGGAAGCTATAGAGGGTGTTGATTGTCGTCATTGGTAAAAGGCAATGCAATATGAAATTGAATCTATGTTCAAAATCAAAGTCTGTTCTCTTATAGACTTGTCTCAAGGGATAAAACCCATTAGGTGTAAGTAGGTATACAAGAGGAAGAGAGGAATGGATAGAATGGTGGAAACCTTTAAAGCTAGATTGGTATATAAGGGTTACACACATAAGAAAGGTATCAATTATGAGGAAACATTTTCTCCTGTGGCTATGCTTAAATCCATTAGGATACTATTATCCATTGTAGCTTCTCTAGATCTAGAGATTTGGTGAATGAATATCGAGACAACTTTCCTTAACATAAGTCTAGACGAAAGCATCTATCTGATGCAACCAGAAGGATTCATTGAAAAATGCCAAGAGGAAAGGGTTTACAAGTTACAAATATCCATATATAGATTGAAGCAAACATCCAGATCCTGGAACAAAAGGTTCGATCAAGCTGTGAAAAGTTTTTGTTTTATTCAAAACCTTGACCAACCCTATGTATACAAAAGGATCAAGAGCAACAAATTGGTTTTCATAGTTCTTTACATTGATGGTATACAACACATCAAAAACGATGTAGGTGTATTGACATCACTAAATGATTTGTTAGCAAAACAATTTGATATGAAGGACTTAGGAGAAGCAAGTTATATTCTTGGTATCTAAGTAATAAGGGATAGAAAGAATATAACGATTGCATTATCTCAAGATTCATGCATAGATAAAATCTTGTCTAGGTTCTCCATGCAAGATTCCAAGAAAAGGTATGTTACCTTTCAGACATGGAATCAAACTTTCTAAAGAAACAAACTCATGACATGATGAGCAATTCATGAGTAGGGTTCCATATGCCTCGGTAGTTGGAAGTCTCATGTAAGCAATGCTCTGCACTATACCAGATATTTATTTTGATGTTGGCATAGTTAGTAGGTTTCAATCAAAACATGGTCCCTGATCATTGAACGACAGTTAAGAATATTTTCAAGTATCTCAGGAGAATTATAGATCATATGCTTGTATACTCTAGAGGGGTTTAATTTTCGTTAGGCATACCGATTCTGATTTCCAATTAGATTCTGACTCTAAGAGATCCATATCAGGATCCGTGTTAACTCTTGGAGGAGACACAATCATATGGAGGAGTATCAAGCAATCTTGCATTGTTGATTCCACCAAAGAAGTTGAGTATGTTGCTACTTGTAAAGCTGTTAAAGAGGCTCTTTGGCTCCGCCAATTCTTGATTGACTTGGAATTGGTTCCTAATACGAATAAGCAGATCACTATCTACTATGACAACAGTGGAGTAGTGGCTATTTTGAGAGAACCAAGAAGTCATATAGGAGGGAAACACAATGAAAGGAAGTATCACCTTTTGAGGTAAATTATGCATAGGGGTGACGTGACGATTACCAAGATCGTGTCAGTAGAAAATCTAATGGATCCATTCACAAAGGCTCTACCAAAGAAAAGGTTTAATAGGCATCTAGAGAACATGGGGATGAGAGATACGACACGTTTGCTTTAGAGGATATGGGATATTGTTAGGATTACGCTCAAGAGCAAGAGTGTAACAAAGTATTTGGCAATCTTGTCAAATTAATAAAGTGATTTCTAGTTTAACAAATCTTATAGTATTTATAGTTTAATTATTATAATTGTCAAAAGTAAATAATCATAAGGTCAAAAGACTATGAGAAGAGAAGAATTGTTCGTACATCTAGATATGTATGATGTAGACACAATTCTTTAGTTAGTCTTGAACAATATTCTACAAGGTTGGGCGCCTTTGCCTTGTTAAAGTTATAGATTCTTCTGCTAGCATTTGAGTTGGATCAAATGTGTTATGATGAGTCTAAAATCAACAAATTATGGTGTCTTTGAGCAAAAGAATCTAATACACTAGGTGCATTGAATATGATCATAATGAAATACTTTATCCAGAACTGTCAATGGAAAAAAGTTTTCACTTAAGGACAATCGAAGAGTCTATCTTAATCCTGATATAAATGATGGATTATGGTTACAAGTGTTATCATCTGAGCTATCAATGAGTACAATGAGTACGATTATATAGCATAGTCTATTCTCGATAGTTTGGTGGTATACATTTGTTAATTGATGAATGACTTCATTTATAGTTATGGACATCATGGCACTTTTTATTAAATATGAGTAGAATATCATGATATGGATATTTTGAGGTATTCGATATTAAATCTTAACGTTAAGTTTTCAATAGTGTCCATTGAAATATGGCTTCTGGACAAGTCAAAATATCCAAGTTCAAAATGTGGTCATATGAGTAAATATTGGTAGGTTTGTGAGTTGTGCTAGCATTATTCTATATCAAAAAAAACATCTACTTTTTATTGTTTAGTTGTCTTGGATTCATGATAATTCAAGCTTCAGAGAAGAAATGACAACTATTCAAGCAAGATCAAGTCTTCAAAGTGAAATATGCTTCATTGTTCTACAAAGGTATATTACGACCTCTTTTCTCTTTCTAGGCTTAGCGCACGCACACACATATCATACATTTGTGTCCCTGCATCGTTGTGCATCAATTGGTATAAAAAATTCACACACTTGAATTTGAATACTCATGCATTGTTATGAAAGTAACATGTTTTGAAAATGCATGATTGGAGACTATGTCTTTGTAGTTTACATTCTAGTGTGAAATGTGTTTGTACATTTATATGTTTGTAGAACATGGATATTTAACTTGACTTTAGTCTTATATTGTTCATGATTGAGTTCCGGTCACTTCGGTTACTCATACTATTGATTTCGAGTTCTAAGTCAAAAGTTATGAAACTTTCCAGTCATGTTGCATATATTTTCTTCGTCTTCATGTGTCGAGTTGAATTCTTATTTTTTGGGATGAGTTATATAGTCATCCATGTTTGAGAAACATTCCTAGTTTTTTATCTTCAAACAGATTCAAATTCAGAGTTTGGAGGCCAGAGAACGGTCGAAGAACGAGAGAGAAGCGCAAGGGAGTGGTGCAATGGCAAAAGCCATCAAATAGGCACCCACCCGAGATGGTGCATGGCCATCTCGGCCACAAACCCTTGTTGCCCGGAGATTCCCATGCGGACTATCTTGGGGAAGGATCTTAAAAGGGGTCTTTTTGGTCATATCAAATATATCTCTTCCCTCTCTTTTATATATCTTTTCTCTCTCTCATTTGAATCTAAGGAAGAAGAAAATGTAGTGCAGAAAATTTTAAAGATTTTTTCTCTAAACTTTGAATCACCATATCTCCCTCATTTCGTATCCAATTTGGGTGATTCAAGTTGGAGAAGTTTTGTATTGAAGTTCTCTTTCATCTCCAAGTAATATTGAAGCCATTTGTTTCATTTTTCTATTGGATCGTACCATTTTCGTGACTGCACTCGAAATTGACAAGGTATTTGTTTATCTTTTGATTTCTTTGATTCTAATGTTCAAATACCTTGGGCCTTCTTCCTACTTGTGTGTATTTGACTTGAACATATGTTGATGAGTGATTGAGCTTCAATTAAATTCTAGTTATGCTTAATTAGAAACTTGATTGTGAGTTAGGTTTCAATCTAACCTATGTTTTCATATGATTGTAAGTTGTATTGTGCTAGAATCTTATCTAGGACTATTTGTGCTTTGATAGACTTTATTTTTATGATTAATAGTCTTATCGTGTGCTAGAAATAATTTTTTGAATAGATCTAGGATTAGCACATTTGATTTTATATTTAGAGTCTATAAGAGTTTAATTGACTATTTTGTGAATACATGCTCTAAATGATTGCTAGAGATTTGATTGATCATATCTTGTGTTTCTAGCATTTTTTTTTAGTTCTAAAATCTTGAATATGTACTTCATGAACATGCTTATTTCAAGCTTTAGTAACATGAGTAAAATCTAAGTTTAAAGTGTGTGTTTGGAAATTTGGCATGCTCTAGATTTTTATTTATGCATAAGATATAGACAATCTTATTTTGTGAACTTTATTGTCTATGTCTAGATCTTCATGGAGTGTATATAATCCATACATTTCATATGCTCATGCATCATCTTGAGTGGTATCATTTTTGGATTATAAACTAGAAAATATACTTTGTGTGCTCATTGATTAATTCTAGTTTCCATAGAATTTGTTGATCATCATTTTCTATGTTGCGTGCTTGTTTTCGTTTTGCATTTATGATCACATAGATGCCTTGTGAGAAGGAAGTCTTGACAATAGGCGTGAGACCTAAGATTTGTTGACCAAATGTAAGTCACATTCCTTAGAGTGAATCTTTGGTTTGTGCAAGCAGAAGTCACATGTCTTAGAGGGAGTATTTGACTTGTGCAATGGAAGTCTTGACAAGAGGTGGGAGACCTCGGAATGTTGAGCGAAAAAACTTGACAAAAGGTATGAGGCCTTGGTATGTTGAGCAAGGAGGTGATATATTCATTGAGTAGGATAGGAGGGTAGTTTCTATGTGAATAGGTCATTTGAGAGATTGTACTTGTCTTATCTTCTAGTGGATTATGTTTATCTGTGGTTGCTAACCCGTGGATGTTTCCTCTCGGGAGGTTTACCACGTAAAAACCTTGTGTCAGTTATCTCTATCTCTATCTCTCATTTATATATGTGTAATTGATATTTTGTATATTTTCATATTTGTAATTGACTTCCTTACACAATATTGTTTGTATATGTTTGATAACTTTGCATCTGATGATATTCTATTCAAGTTGTAAAGTACCACATTGTAATACTCTAAGTACAACTTATGAAAGTTTGTTTTACATTGAAAATATTTGTTCATAAGATACATTGATTCATGTTGTATGTTTTGTAGACTAAGAGTGGTGATTTGAGCATACTTGAATATATTGTTTTTCTCATAACCATCATGTTGAATGTTAATTTGTATGCGTATCAAGGTTTTGTCATTAGTCTCGAAAGAATTGTTAAAAGTGAGAGAAAACCTATTCAACCCCCCCCCCCCCCCCCCCTCTAGGTTGTTTTGTATAACCTTAACCTTGTAGGTATTTTAAAATCTGGTAACTAGGAGATCTATAAGTGGTCTATGAGCTCTTGACGATTATTGTTATTCTTCACGAGGATACACTATCTCTAATAAGGTTGTCTAAGGTACGCATGAGGAATATTAACTTATTCTATCTTTATTTAAGAGTTTTAAGAGTTCAATTTTAGTTCTTTAGTGGAATGAACTAAAATTAATAGATCAAACCTAAGTGAATCATTTGTTGATTGTAATTAGGTTATATCTTTTGGAGCTTAAATTTAGATAGCTAGCCAAGATCCCCAATCCTACACGAACTTGCATAGATCACTTGATATATTCTATTGTACAAGTTTTTGAGTCCATCTAGAATTGTTTTTGGATTTTGGAATCCAACAGTTTTGGAGAGTTGCGTTCATGTGTGATCAAGACACGCGGTAACTCTTTAAGTACCTAGAATGGGCGGCCAAGGATATGGGAATCCTTGGGAGGCCCTAATGGGGTGCGATTTGCATTCCATTAATACATTAAGAATATAATTTACACATTTTAATTTAATGGGTTGTTAAATTATATTAATGTATTAATTTAAGCCATGTGAACTTGTTTCTGTTTTAGTAAGAATAGGTCTAGATCACATATAGACTTTTTCTTGAAGTCCAATAGATTTAATAAAATAAAAAACAACATATTGCCCATACTATAGGCTTGGGGGGAAAGGCTAAGGATATTAGCCTAATATATTGTTTTTTATTTTATTATTTAATTAAATGAAAATTAATTGATTGATTAATTAATTAATTATTTATTAAAATTCAAAATCATTTTCTTAGTATGAGAGGGACTTGTAGTGTCATACTATTGTTGTTAGTATGATAAATATCAAAGAATTTATTTTTCTTGTTAAATTAGGAAGTATTTGATAACTATCAAAACTCTAATTGACAATTGGTTAAATTAGAAAGTTTTGATAAAGTCACAATTAATTTTTTATTTAATTTTTTTTATTGGATAATACACTAACGAGTTGGAATATGGTAAAATTCCGAAAGGTTATAGGAGTTGTGCCTTTTTGTGGGAGGATTTTTGGCCAACACACAAATCCTCCTTATAGTAGGATTTTCGGCCACCACACAAGAATCCTCATTGTGTGAGGATTTTGCTTACCTATATATACACCTATATTGCAACTCAAGACCTAGAATTTCGATAGAGAAAATTTCAGTTTTGCTCTAGAGAAAATTCGACAAACTCATAAAAAAAGGTGTGAAGAATTTGGCCAAGCATAGTGAAAAGAGGGAACATTTTTGTTTTCGATAGTGCACTAGTATCCTTTACATAATTTTTTTTTTGTACAACATTGTCGGGTTCACGCGAGTTTCGGTCAATAGATTGAGAATTCACAAGTGACCAACGTTCTTCATTTTTCTTTAAGAGGATTACTGTGATGAACAAAAGAAAAAGGTTTTTTTTTTCCAACCTTAGGTATACAGTTCAAAGAAAGGGAGCCCACACTCCCAAATGATTCACGTTCAAGATTGGTTTGGAATATCTTACGGATTCAATTCAACACCACATCAATCGTCACGTGCAAAAGGTATGATACCTTTTATTTATATGTTAATTAATCAAGAGTCAAAGTCCATTCTTTGAAAGTTTTTTTTTAAATATACCAATCAAACTTTTTGCTTCCACCGTGTGTTTTCACCTACAGTCATAGTAGATAGTGATCTGCTTATTTGTATTAGAAACCATATCTAAGTCAATTAAGAATTGCCAGAGTCAAATAGCCTCTTCAGTAGCTTCACATGCGACACTATACTCAGCTTCCACTGTGGAATCAGCAATGCAAGTTTGCTTGATACTTCTCCATATGGTTGCGCCTCCTCCAAGAGTAAACGTAGATCCTAATATGGATCTTCCGAAATCAGAATCTGACTGGAAATCAGACTTTGCATACCTAATGGGAATTAAATCCCCTTCCAGAGTATACAAGCATATGTCCTCTCGTTCTCCTGAGATACTAACAAATATGCTTGATTGTCGTCCAGTGATCAAGACTAGGTTTCTATTGAAACCTACTACTATACCATCAGTAAAACAAATATCTGATCTAGTGCAGAGCATTGTATACATGAGAATTCCAACTACCGAGGCATATGGAACCCTACTCATGAATTGCTCTTCATGCTCATTCTTATGAGCTTGTTCCTTAGTTTGATTCCATTTCTAAAAGGTTACATACCTTTCTTGGTATCTTGCATGGAGAACTGAGACAAGATATTATCTATGTAAAAAGCTTAGGATAATGCAATCGTTCTATTCTTTCTATTTCTTACTACTTGGATACTAAGAATATAACTTGCTTTTCCTAAGTCCTTAATATCAAATTGTTTTGCTAACCATTCTTTTACTAATGTCAATACACCTACAACTTGTTGCCTTTGATCCTTTGGCATACACAAGGTCCGTCAAGGTTTTGAATAAATTCAAATCTTTTAGCTGCTTTATTGAACCATATGTTCTAGGATCTGGTTGCTTGCTCTAATCCGTATATGGATCTTTGCAACTTGTATACCCTTTCCTCTTGGTCGTTTTCAATTAATCCTTCTGGTTGTATCATATAGATACTTTCGTTAAGACTTCCGTTAAGAAAAGTTGTCTTGACATCCATCTGCCAAATCTCTAGATCTAGAGATGCTACAATGGATAAGAGTATCCTAATGGATTTAAGCATTGCCACATGAGAGAGGGTTTCCTCATAATCGATACTTTCCTTCTATATATAACCTACCAATCTACCTTTAAAGGTAGCTAAAGGTTTCCATCTTTCCATCCATTCCTCTTGCATACCCACTTACACCCAATAGGTTTTATCCCTTTAGGCAAGTTCATGAGAGACCTGACTTTGTTTTTGAAAATAGATTCAATTTCAGATTGCATTGCCTTTTCCCAAAGACCACAATCAACATTCTCCACAGCTTCTTTGTACGTGTAGGGATCATCGTCGTCCGAGAGATTCTCCACTGATTCTCCTAGATCGATGTATCTCTCGGGTTCTCTACTAACCCTCCCACTATGAGTAAGAATATGTAGGGAAAAGTCGACTCAAACGCGGTGGAAATGTAAAATTAGGGTTGGTATATTTTAAAAAATTTCTCTTTAAAAGAAAGAACCTTAACCCTAGATTAATCAACGTATATTAAAAATTTTCTTCCTTTTCCTCCTTACCGAATCTATGAGTTGGCCGAATTTTGTTTAGAGCAAAAACTAAAATTTTTCTCTCTCAAAATTTTCTCTCTAAGCCGAAATCTCTATTAGAAAATTAGCTTAGGCTGAATTCTACACTATTATATATATAGTGGCCAAATTCTACATGCTCTTAATTTAGGAGATCAAATCCTCTCCTAAAAAGGATTTACTTGGTGACCAACAATCCTTTTCAAAGAAGATTTCTTTTTCTCACCAAGACTCCTAATCCAACTCAAGTAGTGTATTTATTCGTTAACCAAATATTGAATATAATAAAATTGTGACTATATTAAAACTTCCTAATTTGACCAATTGTCAATTAGAGTTTTAATAGAAATCAAATACTTACTAATTTGACTAGATAAATAAATTTCTTTTATTTATCTACTGATTAAATATAGTATTTGATACTAGACATATTACCAACAATAATATGACTCTAGGAGACCTTCTCCAACTAGAAAAAAGATTTTGACTTTTAATTAAACAATTAAATAATTAATAAATTTATTAATTTCCAATTACTTAAAAAATAAAATAAAAACACTATATTATGCTATTTTACAAGCCCTAGCCGCCCAAGCCTATACATGAGCCAATATATTGTTTTTTCTATTTTAGTAAATCCATTGGACTTTAATAAAAAGTCCACATGTGAACTAGACCCAATCTTACTAAAAATGAAACAAGTCCTCATGCCTTAATACAATTCTAGATGGACCCACAAATTGGTCCGGTAGAATATATCAAGTGATCCATGCAAGTTCGTGTGGATTGGGGATCATGGCGGGCTATCTAAGTTTAAGCACCAATAGACATAACCTAATCACAATCAACAAATGATTCACTTAGATCCGATCTATTAATTTTATTTCATTCCACTAAAGAACTAAAATTGAACTCTTAAATAAAGATATAATAAGTTAATGTTGCTTATTCGTACCTTAGACAATCTTAATGGAGTTAGTGTATCCTAGTGAAGAATATCAATAATCGCCAAGAGCTCATAGATCGCCTATTGCTCTCCAAGCTACCATATTTACTCATATGACCACCTTTTGAACTTAGATATTTTCACTTGTCCAAAAGCCATATTTCAAAAAACACTTTTGAAAACTTAATGTTAAGATTTCATATCCAATACCTCCAAACATCCCTCTAATGATATTCTACTCTCATTTAATATATGGTGCCACGATGTCTATATCTATAAATGAAGTCCTCTACCGATTAACAAATGAATACCACCAAACTAACGAGGATATACTATGGTGTATATTCGTACTCATTGATAGCTCAAAGATAACACTTGCAACCATAAGTCCATCATTTATCTCAGGATTGAGATATACTCTCCAATTGTCTTCAAGTGAAAACTTTTATCCATTGACGGTTCTGGATAAAGTATTTCACTGTGATCATATTCAATACACCCAGTGCACTAGATTCTTTTGCCTAAAGTCACCACACTTTGATGATTTTAGACTCATCATAACACATTTGATCCTACTCAAATGCTAGCAAAAGAATCTACAACTTTGACAAGATAAATACGCCTATCCTTTATCTTATGTTGTGATATTCAAGACTAACTAAAGAATTGTGTCTACCTCTTACATATCCAGATGTAAGAACAATTCTTCTTTTCTCATAGTATTTTGACCATATGATTATTTACTTTTGACAATTATAATAATTAAACTATAAATGCTATAAGATTTGTTAAACTAGAAATCACTTTATTATTATGAAAGATTGTCAAATACATTATTACACTCTTGCTATTGGGCATAATCCCAACAGAATGGCATGTTATTGATCTTGTGTTAGTACGGAGCTTACAATTGGGTTAGGTTGTGAACCTCTTGTGGAATTGTATCTCCTAAAAGCTCATTCAGGACAACTCTACTCTTAGGCATAAAATTATTCATATAGTCATTTTCTAGAAATTTAGCATTTGTCAAAATAAATACTTTAAAATCTGAAGGACTATAGAAATAATATCCATTGGTTCCTTTTGCATACCCTACAAAAATGCATATTTCTGAATGGGACTTCATCTTTTCTGTCTTTCCATTTAACACGTGCACTGGTCATCACAATATCCTTAAGTGTTGTAAACTAGGCTTTCTCCTAGTATCACAACTCATGTGGTGTTTAGGGAACCGACTTATATGGCACATCGTTTAGAATGTACATAGCAGTATGTAAAGCATATCCCTTATAAGAATTAGATAGCATTGAATAATTCAACATAGACCTAACAAAGTCCAAAAGAGTTATATTTATCCTTTCTGTCACCCCATTTTGTTGAGGTGTCCTTGCACAAAAAACTAAGAAATTATCCCATTACAAATAAGTTATCGCTGAAACTCAGCAGATAGATATTCTCCACCACGATCAGACCTCAAGATTTTTATGTGTTTCTCAAGTTGATTTTCTACTTCAGCTTTAAATGCTTTGAACATGTCAAGAGCATCCGACTTATGTCTTATGAGATAAACATAACCAAATCTCGAGTAATCATCCGTGAAAGTGATAAAGTACTCATATCCACCTATAGCTTGAATGATTATAGGACCATACACACTAGTGTGTATTAATCCTAAACATTCAATGGCTTTTGTGCCTTTGGTCGTGTATGACCTTTTGGTCATCTTACCTTCCAAACAATATTTACAAGTAGGTAAATCATCAAATTTTAAGTCACTTAAAGGTCCATCACTAACCAATCTCTTGATCCTATCAAGGTTAATATGACATAGGCACAAATGCCATAGGTAGGTTTCCCTTTTCGATAATTTCACTATTTTATGATTAGGTTTCGTTGATTCCGTGTCTAGCAAGTGAGAGATTTTTCTGTGCAAATAAAATAAACAGTTTTCTAGTTTACCTTTACAAACAAATTTGTTATTCCTACTAATAATAAAACCTTTAATAAATGTAACCAAATATCCAAATTTATTTAAACAAGAAACTTAAATTAAATTTCTCTTGAATTAAGGTACATAATAAACGTCTATTAAATCTAAATGCCTATAAGAATCAAAACTAATTCTAATATCTCTCACTGTACTGGCAGACATCAATGCTTCATTGCATAAACAAAAGTTGAATTCATTCTCATTCAGTCTATTACTTTCCTGGAACCCCAATACGGAACAACAAACTTGTTTAGTGGCTCCAGAGTCTTTTATCCAGGAATCTATTGAATCCACCAGAAAAAACATGTTTCAAGATAATTAATATAGCCTTCTTCCTTCTTGTTTTAAGACTTTGGCCAATTTATTTTCCATTGTCCCATTTCACCACAAAGGAAACACTTTTCTTTGATCTTGGTTACTTTTTGGGTTTCCATTTTGGTAGGCCCAAGTTTCTTTTTCTTCTATTATTTCTTGACCTTCTTGCAGGTCTTAACAATTACAACTTTACCAATCGTATAAATCTCTTGACCCTTGCCTTTCATAAGGATTTTCTCGGCGCTTTGAACATCTTGCATCAAGCCCTGCCAGGTGTATTCCTTATTATTCATGGTGTAGTCCAACTTGAATTGGTTAAAGGAATCCGACAGTAAGTAGATAGACATGTCAATTTTTATCTCACCATCTATCTTAGCACCATTGAGTTCAGTTATGTTGAGATATGGTATGACTTTCATCATATGATCTTTCACAGCATGTAGAGGTTTCATCCTAATATTCATGAAAGTAGTCATTGCCTCCCTCTTAGTTTTCCTGGATTTCATAGCAAAATTCTCCTCTTGAGACATTATTATATCAGCAGTTGCACATTTGGCCATCTCATTTGAGGCCTTTCACTATTGATACTCGTCTCTTTGCTCCTTAACAGATTCATTAGTTAGGTGGTTTAGGGGTAGACAGAACAAACTTGTGTTTTTCAGCTTGCAACAACAACCCAAATTTCCTTTTGCATGTGACATAATTATAACCAGTTAAAGTATTATCTTTTAGGATATTGATTAGGGATGGGGTCAAGATTTTTAAATCACGCAAATATTATATATAAGTAAATAATCATGATAAAGCACTTTCGAATATTTATTTTGAATTAATTAAAACAATTCAATTGTAAAATTCAACGGTGATCCAATACCTATAAATGTCCCGCCTCCTTAGGAAGTTTGGACCATCTATTAGTTGGACTAGGTCCCACCTAATTGTTAATATAACAGCGTTTTCAATTCTAGCCATACAATTTTATTAACAAGAACTCTTGAGATGATATTAGTTAAACCACATTGAGTGTGTTATCAAGTTATCGACGTTCAATATATTCCCTCACGAAAATCCCTCCTTTGAGAGTAGATATCGTTTAAGTCAATTGTCTTGTCTATCCTTGTAATAAAGTATCTTGCTAAATTTCATTCACGGATACCTCTTTGTGGGTTATCACACGAAACGTAAAGCCCAACTAAACTTGGAGGGCATAGGTGTTCCAAAACACCGTTTTCCACTCAATTAATTAAGCCATGTGACAAAATTCCATAGAATGATTTACCAAGTTATCTAGATGCCAATTTAGATACCTTAACCATTCAATGTTTGTTCATACCAAAAGAGATATATGAGTGCACTCATATTCTATATGTCATGTTATCAAACAATGACAAACATTGCAATATTTACAGAAAAATAAATAGCCACAATTTTTGTTCGTCCTAGAAAAGCAAGTAAATTACATTTGTTTGAAATTCTTGATCCTAACTTGGTGAATAAGTCATCAAGCGTCCATCTATCTAGTGGTCTCATGACAGGGCACTTGAGCACCCAAAGCCTTGTGCCGCTGCCCTAGGTCACTCTGTTGCTTCTTTTTCTGCTTTGAATTCTTCAATTCTTCGACTCTTCGAAAATTGACTATATTACAACAAAGTTTTTTTAAATTACAACAATAAAATAATTAACAAAAAACTTAGCAACTATCAAGAAGGAAATTATGACGATGATAGACCACCTTTCTTGTTACATTCCCAAAACAAAAAATACATTGAAATTCTAGGACCAAAGTTGAGCAATAACAAATCACGTTATAAAGACATATATATAGATATATATAAACCCATACATTCCAATGTAAATATATATATGTGAATACCTAGAGTGTCATCTCTTTCTAAAACATGCATATTCGTAATCAAAAGAAATAGATCCTTGTATATATAGATCAATTAATCAAGGGTACAACCAGGCTCTGCTACCAAATGTAGGAGAAAACACACAGCGGAAGCAAAAATATTGATTGGTATATTTCAAAACATTTTCCTTTAAAAGAATGGACCTTAACCCTTGATTAATTAACGTATAAATAAAAGGTATCATATCTTTTTCACATGATGATTGATGTTGTGCTGAATTGAATCTGTAAGATATTTCAATCCAATCACGAACCTGAATCACCTAGGAATGTGCGCTCCCTGTGTTTGAATTATGTACCTGAGATTGAAAAACAAAAAACTTTTTCTTTTGTTAGTCACAATAATCCTCCTAGAGATAAAAGAAGAACGTTTGGTCACATGTGAATTCATAATCTATTGATTGAAACTCGCATGAACCTGATTCGATGTTGTACACAAAACCTTTTTATGTAAAGGATACTAGTGCACTATCAAAAACAAAAACGTTCCCTTTTTTCTCTATGCTTGGCTGAATTCTTCACACTTTATTCTTATGAGTTGGCCGAATTTTCTCTAGAGCAATACCAAAATTTTCTCTCTCAAAATTCTAAGGGCTTGGCCAAATTCTCTGTCTAGACAACTAGGGTTAGCCGAATTGCATGATAGGTGTATATATAGGTGGCCAAAATCCTCACACAATGAGGATTTCTATTTCACCAAGACTCTTATCAACTTTTGAACTTTTACCATATTCCAACTCATTAGTGTACTATCAAATAATAAATTATTGAATATAAATTAATTGACTTTACCAAAACGCTTCTAATTTGACAAATTTTCAATTAGAGTTTTGATAGATATCAAGGGCTTCCTAATTTTACTAAATAAATAAATTCCTTTTATTTATCTACTTAACAAATAAAGTCTTTGATACTCATCATACTACCAACAATAGTACGACACTAGAAGGCCTTCTCCTACTTAGAAAAAGATTTTGACTTTTATTTATATAATTAATTAATTAATTTTCATTTAATTAAATAATAAAAAACAATATATTAGGCTAATTATTTAAGCGTTGTCGCCCAATCATATATTTGTGGACAATATATTGTTTTCCATTTTATTAAATCCATTGGAATTTAATAAAAAATCCACAAGTAAACTAGACCCATTCTTACTAAAAAATAAACAAGTCCACATGCCTTAAATTAATACATTAATATAATTTAAATAGCCCATTTAAAAAAATATGCATATTATATCATTAATGTATTAATGGAATGCTAATCGCACCCTATTAGAGCCACCTAAGGATTTTCACATCCTTGGTCGTCTATTCCAGGTACTTGAAGAGTTACCGCGTGTCTTTATCACACATGACCACACCTCTCCAAAACTTTTGAATTTCGAATTCTAAAACAATTCTGGATGGACCTAGAAATTGGTCCGGTAGAATATATCAAATGATCCATGCAAGTTCGTGTAGATTGGGGATCTTAGCGGGCTATATAAATTTAAGCTCCAATATATATAACCCAATCACAATCAATAAATGATTCACTTGGAGTGATAGTGATGACTTGAAGAGGAAGAACGATCCTCGGATGATGAAGACCATGTGGCAATCTTTATTGCTTTCACATCCTTTCTAAAAAGTAAATAAATGGTTGATGATGAAGAGGAAGAGAAACAAACAAAAGATGAATCATTTGATGATGGTTCCTCATCTCACGCCACAAATGGGAATGTGGAAAGCTTGGATCTTGAAGACTTCATCAAGCATTTTCGCTGTTCAAAGTTAAAGACGAAATAAGAGATTCTAAGGCCAAAAGGAGAGAATCTCAAGCAACCAATCTAAGTAATTCACTTAAATGGAGAAGTGAAGATAGCTAAAAAGAATGAGGAAAAGATGGAAACGGACATTGAAGAAGCTAGAGAAGTGATTTCTAAAATGACTTCAAGCTTGGAGAAACTTGATCCGATAAGCTTGGTGTTGTTGCATCTGAACAACCTCAGCAAACTCAGCAACCACCTGCAGGGAAGTGGGTTAGATAAATCCAAGTTAAGTCACAATAATGTTAAATACAATTCGGGACTTACGTAGGTCGAGCTATTGAAAATATTATGAAGACGCTCTATTGGGGAACCACTCCAGAAGCGGCTCTAATGGTCGTTACAGATAAAAGCTTAGCCAGACGACATAGTCCTCAGTATATCCTAGGGGTGGGACACGTAGGGTTTCCCAAGGATCCCACTCCTGCATCCTCAATCCCAGGGGGCAAAGAATCTCCACTGTTTAAACTTTCTAGAGGATCTTCTCTCCTAAAGTTCTCTCTGCTTGAGCACTCGGGGAGTCCATAGTATCAGCATCTTGGTCGCTGGATACAATAAATGACACCACTCAGGGAATTTTTAGAAGAGGTCAAGTAGGAGAATTAACTGCCTTCATTTTCTAAGCCCGAGTGCGGTGGAGGTCGAGGTCAGCTGCATGGTCTTCTTGATCCTCTATAATATCTTGGAAGGATTCAAAAAGATCAGGATGAAGGTTAACCTGTTAATTAGGGGGTTCACTAACTCCACCTCTATCAACAGACTGCTCAGCTGACAACTCATCAACATGGGAACTTGGATCATCAGATGTTACTCCATCAAGGTGCCTACCTCGCCTGCCTTCATTCTCAGACTGCTGGTCGTTATCAGGTCCCATAGGGCCACTCAGACTGCTTGATTCCCCCATGGTCGGCTGAATGACCTCTTCAGGAACTTACTCATCTACTTCTTTGGAATCCTCATCAGACTCATCATCAGGTAAATCAATCCATTCTTCGTTTTGACAAGAAGCATACTTATGACTCGTTTGAATAATCGCCTTTACCTAGAGGGCTTGAGCGTCGCAGACGATGCCCATATCATATACTATATTCAGAAGGGGTAAGGAGTTAGAAGAGCAAATAGTAAAAATCACTCAATAAAAGCAACAGTAAAGTTCATTTACAGCGTCTGGGACGAGCAGAAATCTAAGCAAAGAAGCAAAGATCTATCATTTTCATCTCATAAAAAAGGTAGGACCTGCTTCTTTATTTTTAAAGTATGCACAACCGCCCTGAGCAAGGATAGTCAACTCAGCATCGGTGAAAATGATAGGCATTTGTTTCAGCAATCAGGAGAACAGAAGTAGCAAGGAACCTTCAGTACTTCCCGAGCTTCACCGACTGAAAGCTCAACCTGGTTTCCCGATTCTCTCCTACGAAAAACCATTTATTTTTCCAATATTAGTTTGAATTGGGAAAACCCCAGATGAAATCCTTTTTCTTGATGTCCAGGGAAGTATCAATGCCCCGACTCACCTTCTCTCATTCGGGGATCCAATTATCCAGATGGTTGGACAAAAAAAACTAAGTCCCAGTCTTGCCAAACTGCCTAAGGGTATAAAACTGACTTATTTCATGAGGGGAAGGCGACTACAACTTCATCCGGCTCCACATGTGCCACATGCACATCAGAAACCTGTAGCTTTTCTGGGCAAGCTAGGCTGGAGCAATCCTTGCCTCGGCAAGAAACCATACAATGAAAGGTTGAAGAGGAATAGTCGCCCCGCAGCTAAACATGGTTCCATAAATTGCAACCATACCTGGAGGAGGATTCCACACGGCCCAATCACCAACAACCATCACCAGCAGCCATCACCGGGATAGAATTATCCAGATCAAACCGAGCACGATATATCTCAGTCTATGTTTCCCTGACCATATTCATTTCGACATTATAGGCACTCGGGCGATCAAGAGAAAAGAGAATCCGAGAGGCACGGTGCTATTCTTCAACATCATTCTCACTAACCACTTGTTTCCTAATATGAATATCGCTAGAACCATGTTTTTGAACCGTGCAATTACTTCGATACTTTCTCATTCTAGATCATAAAGGTACCCTGTGACGATAAAAATTTAAAGACTCAGCTAGAAGAAGATTCAGGGCTGGGGCTAGAAGGAACACCAGGATAAAGCCCAGAAACGTCAACATTTAAAAAATAAGGTTGGTCCGGGGGTGAATCCCTAATAATTTATAAATACAAGAGACTAAACAAGTATCTCCATGCTCAAGCACATCAAAGGCCTTAACAAAAAGATGGTGGCATGCAATAGGATCCATGGAAACTGACCTTAAAAACAAACACAGAAACTGGAAAAAGGTTCAGTGAAGAACTAATATGAATTTGTGCGTGAGAAGAGAGGAGAAAGCTTGGGTCTTTTGCCTCTTTCCGTAAAAGTGAATGATAAGAAAGCTGCCGTCAATTTAAAGAAGCCACTTAATGATTAAATCATGAAACCCTAGGTTTGGAAAGGCAGGAAGATTGAAAAAAATGAGGTCATCTGGTGGCGTAAGCAGCCTATCAGATAATCAGCTGGTCGAATCTGATAAATGCCAACAGGTATACCAAACGATAGAAAGACATGTGTCGAGGAGAAAATAGATTATGCCATTAGAATTTTAGAATGTCACAATCATTGGGATTTCATGTAAAGAAACAAATTGCACGTACATGGTTGCCATTAAGACACGTCATTAAGGCTACGAATTGATTTAAGGATTATTATTCCTACTTTAATAAAGCATTAATGGAAGACAGGACAAAAAGCTAGTCGGGATTTCAAACAATTAAAATACTTCTGTCAAAGTGAATTCTACTTGGCAGCTGCATTTTAAGTGGGTATTGTTATACATACAGTTCATTAAATGTACATGTCCTGAAACATCAGACAACCCACTGAGAAGATTGCCAGATAAGCATCCAAGCTGGCGTCAGAAACACCATCAGAGGTGTCACTAAAACACGAAAAATCTGAATAAGGCCGAATATGAATACTTGGCACATTTTGCTATACTCGGGACAACTTGAGAAGCCCGGGTGAAGATGCCCTTCCAAGTTTGTAGGAAATTAAATATTGATAGTATCAAGCCTACCTCTATAACTTTGAAGATGGCTGACAATTATATTAAGGCTCCAATTGGTGTAGTTAAAGATGTGGAGTTAGATATACATGGTCTCAAAGTACTGGTTGACTTTGTGATCTTGGAAGTAAAAGAATAAGGAATTTAGGATCGGGATTGAAAGTTGCTTTTGGATAGGTCATTCATGACCACAATAGAAAAGATAGTTAATATGATTTCTAGGGAGTCATCTTTAAGCTATGGGGTAAAAAGGTTTAATTCATTGTGAGTGGATCGGAAGAAAAGGAGAATGAAGGGGGGTGCTTAGTTTTGGAAGCGCCCAAAAATTCAGAAGAAGAAGAACAAGGTTTGTGAGTTAATTATGGCATTTGAATTGGCCTTAAAAATGGAAATGGATGAGGAAACTATTGACGGAAGAATGCTTGAAGAAGTGGCTAGAGACTTTGAGATATAACAAGAAGATAAGAAGTTAAGACTTGAGGTGAAGCTTTTTAAGAAGGAAAACGGGTTTTTAAGGGAGAAAGTTTAG
This sequence comes from Dipteronia dyeriana, assembly GCA_032871835.1. Taxonomy (NCBI): domain Eukaryota; kingdom Viridiplantae; phylum Streptophyta; class Magnoliopsida; order Sapindales; family Sapindaceae; genus Dipteronia; species Dipteronia dyeriana. Next base: position 66,572,977 of record CM065299.1, on the reverse strand, counting down.
AATTCGTTCTCCCTTATTAAGGACTTGAAAAAGAAATCGGGGATCCTTGAAGAAGAGAAGGTGTCGAAGGCCAAAGATGTAGCAGAACTAGCCACACTTTCAAAAGAACTTGAAGAAGAATATGTAAGGAAAATAAGAAAGTTGTTGATTGAAGTTGAACAAAAGGCAAATTCCTTGGAGATAGTCATAGAGCAACTGAACAAGAAGAAAGAGCAATTGAAGATAGCCAAAGTCAAGGAATGTGACTTTTTAGTCCAAGTTAACAAGGTGTAGAGAGATGTGAAGACCATTCAAGGGAGGCAACACCAAAGGCCTCGCAACAATGAACATAGATGGATTTCTTCCTTTTACTCTTTTACTTGCTTCTTTTGCTCTAAGGAAGGGCATTTTAAAGGACATTGCTCTAAGTTCCATGAATTCAAGAAGAACCAACATAAGATTAGCAGGAGTTCTCCAAGATTTAAAAAAATCTGGGTTATGAAAGAATTGTTAGAAAAATATAGGACTAAGGGAAAAGGAATCTTAGATGAGAAATTGGCACCCATTTGGGTGATTAAAAAGAAACAACCTCCCCGTCTGGTCAAACCACCTTCAGTTGACCAAAATCTAACCTTGCATGCATTGAGTTGATAGATTCTAGCCGGTTTGGAAAATTAATTTGATGTCATGTGTGAATGGGTAATTCTAAGTGTGGAGAAAACCTATTGTGATTTATTTTTGGTGATTGTATTATTGATACTTTATGTTGAGCATAAATATGTGATTATTGAGTAATGCAAGAATGTTCAATTTGTATAGATGTCTTATGTAGGTTAGGCACTCAGATCTAAGCAATTCAAAGCAATCAAGGTTATAAGATAATTAAGCAAACAGGAGGTGGGCCGGTTAGCACCAGCGCTACAGTTTGTATTATGCCCGCGTACTGGGAGTGAAGAGTCAATAGTCAGAGCTTTACGAGGGTCATACGCGGGTTCCAACCCATGCTAAAACCCACGCATCTGACGTATATATATATACACCCACCGTTGTCAAAGTGAGCCGTACAACCATTCAAACACTTTCTTCTTTTCCCTCTCCTCTGAAAGGTAAAACTTGTTTCTCATGCTTCAATTTCAAGAACAAAAAGGTATGTTTTACTTATCCAATCTTGTTTTAATTTGTTTTGTACCTTGAAATTCATCTCTCTCTCTCAAAATCCTTATGCACCACATGCTACAACACTAACTCTCTAAGAACAAATGAATTCATGCTCAATTATTGTTCGGTTTTCATGTATATATGTTGAGTTTGATTGATTGATGCATGAACTTTTATTAGTAAGAGAATTAGAGCAAGATTGGGCTTTGATTTTCCTAGAGTTAATTCTAAGGTTGGTTTAAACTCATTGAGTTAATTGCATTGTTAGATGCGGTTCTCAAAACCTTTGTTGATGTTAATTATTTGTTGTGAAGTTTGGATTAAATTTTATGCACGAAACATGATGGAATTTTAATTATATTCATCTAGTGTCACCCCCTTGAGCATCTGTAAATCGCTAGAAGTGGGTCCTTACCCCGTGCACAAATCGCTCACTACAGGCAAAATGTGTTTAATTTTTGAATTCTTTCTTTGTTTTCGAAAAGAATGTTTCCCGCTGTAACTGTTATTTTTGTTAGGATTATGCTCGATAGCAAGAGTATAATATTGTATTTGACAATCTTTTCATATTAATAAAATAATTTCTAGTTTAACAAATCTTATTGCATTTATAGTTTAATTATTATAATTGTCAAAAGTAAATAATCATAAGGTCAAAAGACTATGAGAAAATAAGAATTGTTCATACATCTAGATATGTATGCGGTAGACACAATTCTTTAGTTAGTCTTGAATAATATTCACAACTTAAAATAAAAGGTTGGGCACCTTTATCTTGTCAAAGTTGTAGATTCTTTTGCTATCATTTGAGTGGGATCAAATGTGTTATTATGAGTTTAAAATCATCAAAGTGTGGTGTCTTTGGACAAAAGAATCTAGTGCACTGGGTGCATTCAATAGGATCACAATGAAATACTTTATCTAGAACCGTCAATAGATAAAAGTTTTTTATTTGAAGACAATCGGAGAGTCTATCTCAATCCTGAGATAAATGATGGACTTATGGTTGCAAGTGTTATCATTTGAGCAATCAATGAGTACAATTATATAGCATAGTCTATCCTCGATAGTTTGGTGGCATTCATTTGTTAATCGATAGAGGACTTCATTTATAGATATGGGCATCGTGGCTCCATTTATTAAATGAGAGTAGAATACCATCATATGAATGTTTTGAGGTATTGGATATTAAATCTTAACGTTAAGTTTTCAATAGTGTCTATTGAAACATGGCTTCTGGACAAGTCAAAATATCCAAGTTCAAAATGTGGTCATATGAGTAAATATGGTAACTTGGAGAGCTATAGGTGGTCTATAAGATCTTGGCGATTATTGGTATTCTTCACGAGGATACACTTTCTCCAATAAGGTTGTCTAGGGTACGAATGAGTAACATCAACTTATTCTATCTTTATTTAAGAGTTCAATTTTAGTTCTTTAGTAGAATGAACTAAAATTAAATAAATCGGACCTAAGTGAATCATTTGTTGATTGTGAATAGGTGTAGTTCACATGTTGACTTTTTATTAATGTCCAATGGATTTAATAAAATAAGAAAAATAATATATGTCCCATATACATGTGTGTGGCGGCAAGGCTATTAAGAATAGCTTAAATTATATTATTTTTATTTAATTATTTTATAATGGAAATTAATTTATTTATTGATTAATTAATTATTTAATTAAAAGTCAAAATCTTCTTCTATTAGAAGATAGTCTCCTAATATTATATTATTGTTGGTTGTATAATTAATATTAAAGACTATATTTGATAAGTAGATAAATAAAAGGAATTATTTATCTAATCAAATTAGGAAGTCTTTAATATGGTTACAAATACACTATTGAGTTGGATTAGGAGTCTTGGTGTAGGAAAGAATTCCTTTTGGAAAATGATTCTTAACCCTTAAGTAAATCCACCTAAGGATAGGATTCTTAATCACTAAGTAAATCCTTCATAGGAGATGATTTGGTCTCCTATATACATATACTTGTAAATTTCGACCAAGCAAAAAAATTTGGTGTGAAATTGTTTTCTATTTGTTTTTTTATTGTTATATAAAAAAAAAAAAATTGTCCAACTCATTGTGCGAAGAATTCGGCCAACCATAGAGAAAAGAGTGAACGTTTTTGGTTTTCGATAGTACACTAGTATCCTTTGTATCAAAGGGGTTTTGTGTACAACATCGAATCAAGGTTCATGCGAGTTTCAATCAAATTGATTGATAATTCAAAAGCGACAGGACGTTCTTGGTTTTTCTCTTAGAGGATTATTGTGACTAACAAAGAAGAAGATTTTGTTAGTTTCCATCATCAGGTATACAATTTAAAGAAAGGGAGCCCACACTCCTAAGTGATTCACGTTCGTGATTGGCTTGGAAGATCTTACGGATTCAATTCGATGCTAGTTCAATCGTCACAAAAAAAGGTACGATACTTTTTATATACATCAATTATTCTAGGGTTAAGGTTCTTGTTATTAAAAGGGATATTTTTTTATATACACAAACCCTAATTTTCTAATTTTCTCACACTTCTGTTGCGTCTTGAACCGATTTTCCCTACAATTCTCAACCTATAATGTGATGTTTTATTTCAAATGTCATCCAGATTCAAGTATAAAGCATAGAAGGTAAGACAAAGGAAGAAAAAGATGCAAATTCCTTTGTGTGTCCAAAATGAGGAATTCCCGAGCAGACTAGAAAACTTTAGAAGATTGGTAGTTTTTCCAGAGAGAGGGCTTGATTTGGTGTGCTTGGGTAGCATTCTTGTTGCCCACACTATAGGAAGGCAGGGATGACAAACATTTGTAACCACCCCAGTGCGGTATAGCCGAGAACTCACGCTGGAGTGTTATGCTAGTATGGTACCAGATTATTTTCAGCTCCACTCCACAGTAGTGGTGAGAGGGGTAAAGGTGAGCTTGTCTGTTGGTGATCTTAATGACTACAATAATACTTGGTATCCAGATGATTAGAAGGAATCGAGAAGGACAAGAAATAATGTCACCTGGAATGACATCATTGTCAAGCAAAATATAGAGTTCACAAATTAGTTGGTGATCCAACTGATGGATTTTTGGGTGGCACCAGCCTTCCACAACCAGCATAACAACCTTGAGCTCGAACTTGGCCTGTGGAACATCTTCATATCTCATTCCATCCGGTCGAGGACACACAGGACCACAATCCCTTTTGAGGTGGCCACTATTCTCCATTGCATCAAAAATGACAAGCCCATTAGTATTAGTTAAATCATAAGTTGAGAAATAATACGAGTGGGGTGAATGAGGGCAGAAAAGCATCCCTTGCCTCATCAAGGACGTGTGTAGGAAAGCATGAGCTGATTTTGAAGATGTGTAGTTGGAAGTACCGTAGGAGGATATCAGATTGACCACATAGACTAGTTTGACGGTAAAAAGGGACCTCACGAGTGATAGGAGAAGGATAGGAAATAAGAAATGGGTAGCAAGACAATCTCTACAAGACCACGGGAGGTGAGGCCAGAGAATATGGATTTTGAGCCTAAGCAGCACAGATTTGACCAGGGAGTTCTCCCCACTTGTAGGCGATCACGGTGCAATGCCATGGCAGACCTTTGTTTCAGTGATGGCAAGCCTATAGACCTTCGTGGACATATTGAACTCCAAATTTTCTTAGTTCCAGGCTGACAATGCAACTAATATGGATGATCTGTGGTCCAACACCACTAGTCTGAGTAAGGAGCTGAAGGTTATCCTATTTGAAAGGCGGGGCAGGAGATCCACCATATCGATTTTCCCTGCTCGAGGCTCAGTGATAGACCCATATGCTATAGAGCTTAGGGTAGCAAAGGAGATATCTAAAAAGAAAGTTGAAGAGAGAGCCAAATCAGAAAAAGATCCGAAGGGCAATGGGCTGCAAGGGGATGATATGGTAGAGTCCTAGGATATCGAGTGACCTTTAGCTACCCTGTTTTGCTTGTATTGCTTAGCATTGATACTTTTTATTCATTTAGTAACTTTTGTAGGGAAGATCCGTGCAACGAAAGCATGGAAAATTAGAAATTAGTATAAATAAATAAAAATCCATTTTAATAACTAAAACCTTAACCCTAGATTAATTGATGCATATAAAAATAATCGTACCTTTTTTTATGACGATTGAACTAGCATCGAATTGAATCCGTAAGATTTTCTAATTCAATCACGAACGTGAATCACCTAGGAGTGTGGGCTCCCTTTCTTTAAATTGTGTACCTGAGGATGGAAACAAACAAAATCTTCTTCTTTGTTAGTCACAATAATCCTCCAAGAGAAAAAACCAAGAACGTCCAGTCACTTTCCAATTATCAATCAATTTGATTGAAACTCGCCTGAACCTTGATTCGATGTTGTACACAAAACCCTTTTAATGCAAAGGATACTAGTGTACTATCGAAAACAAAAACGTTCCTTCTTTTCTCTATGCTTGGCAGAATTCTTCACACAAAGAGTTGGACTAAGTTTTTTTTTATAACAATTAAAAAATAAATAAAAAACAACTTCTCACACCAAAAACTAAAGCTTGGTCGAAATTTACAACCTATATTTATAGGTTCACAAATCCTCTCCTGAAGAGGATTTACTTGGTAGGCAAGAATCCTATTCTTAGGTGGATTTACTTAGTGACCAATAATCCTTTTCCACAAAGAATTCTTTCCTACACAAAGACTCGTAATCCAACTCAAATAATGTATTTGTAACCATATTAAAGATTTTATAATTTGACTAGATAAATAATTCTTTGTATTTATCTACTTATCAAATATAGTCTTTAATATTAACTATACTACCAACAATAGTATAATATTAGGAGACCATCTCCTACTAGAAAAAAGATTTTGACTTTTAATTAAATAACTAATTAATTACAAAATTAAATAATTTCCATTTAATTAATATAATATAATATAAATAATATAATTAAGCTAAACTATATAGATTTGCCGCCCAACAGCATATATGGGCCATTATATTATTTCTTCTATTTTATTAAATCCATTGTACCTTAATAAAAAGTCCACATGTTAACTAGACCCATTTTTATAAAAAGAAACAAGTCCACATGCCTCAATACAATTCCCATAAATTGGTCCAGTAGAATATGCCAAGTGATCCATGCAAGTTTCTATGGATTGGGGATCTTGGCGGGCTATCTAAATTTAAGCTCCAATAGACACAACCCAATCACAATCAACAAATTATTCACTTAAGTCCGATCTATTAATTTTAGTCAATTCCACTAAAGAAATAAAATTGAATTCTTAAATAAAGATAGAATAAGTTAATATTCCTCATTCATACTCTATACAATATTAATGGAGAAAGTGTATCCTCGTGAAGAATACCAGTAATCGCCAAAAGCTCATAGACCGCCTGTAGCTCTCCAAGTTGCCATATTTAGTCATATGACCACATTTTGAACTTGGATATTTTGACTTGTCCAGAAGCCATGTTTCAATAGACACTATTGAAAATTTAACGTTAAGATTTAATATCCAATACCTCAAAACATCCATATGATGATATTCTACTCTCATTTAACAAATGGAGCCACGATGTCCATATCTATAATTGAAGTCCTCTATCGATTAACAAATGAATACCACCAAACTATCGAGGATAGACTATGCTATATAATCGTACTCATTGATAGCTCAAATGATAACACTTGCAGCCATAAGTCCATCATTTATCTCAGGATTGAGATAGACTCTCTGATTGTCTTCAAGTGAAAACTTTTATCCATTAACGGTTCTAGATAAAGTATTTCACTGTGATCCAATTCAATGCACCGAGTGCACTAGAATCTTTTGCCCATAGACACTACACTTTGATGATTTTAGACTCATCATAACACATTTGATCCCACTCAAATGCTAGCAAATTAATCTATAACTTTGACAATATTAAGGCGCCCAACCTTTTTTCTTAAGTTGTGAATATTATTCAAGACTAACAAAAGAATTGTGTCTACCTTATACATATTTAGATGTGTGAACAATTCTTCTTTTCTCATAGTCTTTTGACCTTATGATTATTTAGTTTTGACAGTTATAATAATTAAACTACAAATGCTATAAGATTTATTAAACTAGAAATCACTTTATTAATATGAAAAGATTGTCAAATACATTATTATACTCTTGCTACCGAGCATAATCCCAACAATCTCCCACTTGCTCTATAGCAAATGCTTCATATCTCTCTTCCCCATGTTCTCTAGATGCCCATCAAAACTCTTTTGTTGAAGAGCCTTTGTAAAGGGATCCGTTAGATTATCTACTGATGCGATCTTGGTAATCGTCATGTCACCCCTATGCACAATTTCTCTCTGAATGTGATACTTTCTTTCTATGTGTTTCCCTCTTTTATGACTTCTTGGTTCCCTCGAATTAGTGACTGCTCCACTATTGTCACCAAAGATAGTGATCTGCTTATTTGCATCAGGAACCACTTCCAAGTCAATCAAGAACTGGCGGAGCCAAACAGCCTCTCTTAGCAGCCTCGCATGCGGCAACATACTCGGCTTCCATGGTGGAATCGACCATAGAAGATTGCTTGATACTCCTCCATATGACCTCCCCTCCTCTAATAGTAAATACATATCCTGATGTTGATCTCCTAAAGTCAGAGTCTGGCTAAAGTTAAGAATCTGTATACCCAACGGAAATTAAATCCTCTCTAGAGAATACAAGCATATAATCTCTCGTTCTCTTGAGATACTTGAAAATATGCTTGACTGTCGTTCAGTGATAAGGACCAGGCTTAGATTGAAACCTGCTAACTATGCCTACAACAAAACAAATATCTTGTCTAGTACAGAGCATTGCATACATGAGGCTTCCAACAACCGATGCATATGGAACCCTACTCATGAATTGCTATTCATGCTCATTCTTAGGAACTTGTTCCTTAGAAAGTTTGATTCCATGTCTAGATTGTAACAAACCTTTCTTGGAATCTTGCATGAAAAACCTAGACAAGATTTTATCTATGTGTGAAGCTTGGGATAATGCAATCGTTCTATTCTTTCTATCCCTTATGGCTTGGATGCCAAGAATTAAAAACTTGCTTCTACTAAGTTCTTCATATCAAATTGTTTTGCTAACCATTCTTTTACTAATGTCAATACACCTACATCGTTTCCAAAGAGTAGTATATCATCAACGTAAAGAACTAGGAAAACCAACTTGTCTCCTTTAATCCTTTTGTATACACATGGTTCATCAAGGTTTTGAATAAATCCAAAACTTTTCATGGCTTGATTTAACCTTATGTTCTAGGATCTGGATGCATGCTTTAATCCATATATGGATCTTTGCAACTTGCATACCCTTTACTCTTGGCCTTTTTCAATGAATCCTTCTGGTTTCATCTTATAAATGCTTTCGTCAAGACTTCCATTAAGGAAAGTTGTCTTGACGTCCATTTGTCAAATCTTTAAGTCTAGAGATGCCGCAATGGATAAGAGTATCCTAATGGATTTAAGCATGGCCACATGAGAGAAGGTTTCTTCATAATCGATACCTTCCTTTTGTGTATAGCTTTTAGCTACCAATCTAGCTTTAAAGGTTTCCACCATTCCATCCATTCCTCTTTTATTTGTATACCCACTTGCACTCGATGGTTTTTATCCCTTTAGGCAAGTCTACAAGAAACCAAACTTTGATTTTGAACATAGATTCAATTTCGGATTGCATTGCCTTTTGCCAAAGGCGACAATCAACATCTTTCATTGCTTCCTTATACGAATAGGGATCATCATCCGAAAGATTCTCTACAGATTCTCCTAGACCGATGTATCTCTCGGGTTGTCTACTAATCCTCCTCCTATGATGAGGTATGGTAGATTGTTGATCTTGTGTTGGTACGAAACTTACAATTGGGCTTGATTACGAAACCTCTTGTGGAATTGTATCTCCTAAAAGCTCATTCAAGACAATTATGCTTTTAGGCACAAAATTATTCATATAGTCCTCTTCTAGAAATTTAGCACTTGTCGAAACAAATACTTTAAGATCTGAAGGACTATAAAAATAATATCCTTTTGTTCCTTTTGGATACCCTACAAATATGCATGTTTCTGAACGGGACTCCATCTTTTGTCTTTCTTTTTAACACGTGCGCATGACTTCTAAATATCCTTAAGTGTTGTAAACTAGGCTTTCGCCTGGTCCACATCTCATGCGATGTTTTAGGAACCGACTTAGTCGGTACATCGTTTAGAATATACATTGCGGTTTGTAAAGCATATCCCCAAAAAGAATTAGGGAGGGTTGAATAACTCAACATAGGTCTAACCATGTCCAAAAGAGTTCTATTTCTCCTTTCTGCCACCCCATTTTGTTAAGGTGTGCTAGTGCCGAAAACTAAGAAATTATCCCATTATCAATAAGATATTACGGAAACTCACCAGATAGATATTCTCCACCATGATTAGACCTTAAGATTTTTATGCGTTTCTCAAGCTGATTTTCGACTTCAGCTTTAAATGCTTTGAACATGTCAAAAGAATCTGACTTATGTCTCATGAGATACACATAGCCAAATCTTGAGTGATCATCCGTGAAAGTGATGAAGTACTCATATCCACCTTTAGCTTGAATGCTCATAGGTCCACAAACATCAGTGTATATCAATCCTAAACATTCGATGGCTCTTGTGCCTTTGGTCATAAACGACCTTTGGTCATTTTACCTTCCAAACAAGATTCACAAGTTGGTAGATCATCAACCTTTAAGTCACTTAAAAGTCCGTCACTAACCAATCTTTTAATCCTTTTAAGGTTAATATGACTTAGGCGCAAATGCCATAGGTGGGTTTCATCTTTTGATAATTTTACTCTTTAATAATTAGGTTCCATTGATTCCATGTCTAACAAGTGAGAGATATTTCTATGCAAATAGAATAAACCGTTTTCCATTGTACCTTTGCAAATAATTTTGTCATTCTTACTAATAATAAAAGCATTATTAAAAGTAACTGAATAACCAAATTTATTTAAATAAGAAAGAAATTAAATTCCTCTTGAATTGAGGTACATTATAAATGTCTATTAAATCTAAATGCCTATAAGATTCTAAACGGATTCTAAACTAATTCTAATAACTTCCACTTAACTAGCAGACACTAATGCTCAATTGTCTAAACGCAAGTTGAATTCGTTCTCATTAAGCCTTCTCCTTTCCTTGAACCCCTTGTAAGGAAAAACATACATGATTAGTGGCTCCAGAGTCTCTGATCCAAAATCCATAGAATCCCAAAAAAAAAATGTTTCAAGATAATTAATATTACTTCTTCCTTCTTTTCCTAAGACTTTAGGCAATTTCTTTTCCAATGTACCTTTTCACCACAAAGGAAACACTTCCCTTTGATATTCGTTACTTTTTTTGTCTCCTTGGTAGGTCCTAGTTACTTTTTCTTCTATTGTTTCTTGACTTTCTTACGGGCCTTAACAGTAGCAACTTTACCTACGGTATGAATCTGTTGCCCCTTGCCTTTCACAAGGATTTTCCTAGCGCTTTGAGCATCTTGCATCAGGCCATGCAAGGTGTATTTCTTATTATTTAAGGTGTAGTCCAACTTGAATTGATCTAATGAATCTGATAGTGAGTTGATAATCATGTCAATTTTTGTGTCACCATCTATCTCAGCACCATTCAGTTCATCAATGTTGAGATGTACTATGACTTTCATCATGTGATCTTTCACAACCTGTCCAGGTTTCGTCCTAAGATTCATGAAAGTTGTCACTGCCTCTCTCTTAGTCATCCTAGACCTTATAACAAACATCTTCTCTAGAGACATCATTATATCGGCAGCAGTCTCCATTCCTTCATGTTGTAGTTGCAACACGTAGGAGATGATGGCCATAATGTAATATTTAGCCTTCTCATCAGAAGACTCCCATTGTTGATACTCATCTCTTTGCTCCTGAGTAGATTCATTAGTAGGAGTAGATGGTTCAGGAGTGCACATAACGAACTTATGCTTTTAGAAATACAACAAAAGTCCAATTTTCGTTTTTCCATGTGACATAATTATCAACAGTTTAAGTATTGTCTTTTAGGATGTTGATTAGGGATAGGGTCATGATTTCAAAACAATAACAAAAATTATATAAGTAAATAATCAAGATAAAGCACTTTCAAATATTTATCGTGAATTATAAATAAAATAATTCAATCGGAAAATTCAACGGTGATCCAACACCCGTAAATGTCATGCCTCCTTTGGGAGTTCGCACCATTTACTAGTTGGACTAGGTCCCACCTAATTGTTTATATAACAACCAACGTTTTCAATTTTAGCCCTTCAATTTTATTAACAATAACTCTTAGGAGGATATTAATAAAATTACATTGAGTATGTTACCAAGTTATCGACCTTCAATATAATCCCTCACGAATATCCCTCCTTTGGGAATAGATATCGTTTGGGCTAATTGTCTAGTCTATCCTTGTAAGGAAGTATCTTGCTAAATTCCATTCATGAATACCTTTTAGGAGGTTATTACACGAAATATAAAGCTCAACTAAACTTGGAGGCCGTAGGTGTTCAAAAACACCTTCTCCCACTCAATTATTTAAGGCGTGTGATCGAATTCCATAAAATGATTTACCAAGTTATCTAGATGCTAATTAGATACCTAAATCATTCAATGCATGTTCATACCAAAAGAGATATATGATTGGTACTCCTATTCTATATGACATGTTATCAAACAATGACAAACATTTTAATATTTACAAAAATATAAATACATACAATTTTGGTCCATCCTAGAAAAGAAAGTAAATTTCATATCTTGGAATACAAAAAACTCCTTTCTTGGCGAACAAGTCTTCACGCGACCTTCGTCGTTTAGGCTCCCTCGGCTGCCTTCCATGGGCGTGCGCTCCCTTGGCTCCTACCGATGGGCGTGCGCATGCCACAACCCCATAAAGGGATGCCATGCATAGCCCATGGCTTCCATAGGGCCGTGTGCTCTTCACACACACGTTTGTTGCTATGGATCGCACGGTCCCAAACTTGTTCCGGTTGCTTCCAATTCTTCAAACCTTCAAGTCTTCGATACTTGAATGTATTACAGAAGAATTTTTAATAAAAAGATACTGTAGTTTTTTTTATTACAATATACTTCGCACACAGTTTTTTAACTACAAAGATGGAAATTATGGTGATGATAGACCACCCTTATTGTTACAATCCCAAAACAAAAATACATTGAAATTCTAGGACTAAAATTGAGCAATAACAATCCACATATATAAATATCCATACATTCCAATGTAAATATATATGCGAATACCTAGAGTGTCATCTCTTTCTAAAACATGCATATATACAATAAAAAGAAAAATATTCACGTACACATACAACAATAAATCAAGGGTACAACAAGGCTCTAATACAAATTATAGGGAAAATCCGCGTAACAGAAGCGTGGAAAATTAGAAATTAGTATAAATAAAAAAATCCCTTTTAATAATAAGAACCTTAACCCTAGATTAATTGATGTATATAAAAAGAATCGTACCTTTTTTTTGTGACAATTGAACTAGCGTCGAATTGAATCCGCAAGATCTTCCAATCCAATAACAAATGTGAATCACCTAGGAGCGTGGGCTCCCTTTCTTTAAATTGTATATTTGAGGATGGAAACAAACAAAATCTTATTCTTTGTTAGTCACAATAATTCTCTAGGAGAAAAAACCAAGAACGTCCGGTCACTTGTGAATTATCAATCAATTTGATTGAAACTCGCGTGAACCTTAATTCGATGTCGTACACAAAACCCTTTTAATGCAAAGGATATTAGTGTGCTATCGAAAACAAAAATGTTCCTTCTTTTCTCTATGCTTGGCCGAATTCTTCACACAAAGAGTTGGACGAATTTTTTTTTTACAACAATAAAAAAATAAATAAAAAACAATTTCTCACACTAAAAACTAAAGCTTAGTTGAAATTACAACCTATATTTATAGGTTCACAAATCCCCTCCTAAAGGGGATTTACTTGGTAGACAAGAATCCTATTCTTAGGTGGATTTACTTAGTGACAAAAAATCCTTTTCCAAAAAGAATTATTTCCTACACCAAGACTCCTAATCCAACTCAAATAGTGTATTTGTAACCATATTAAAGATTTCCTAATTTGATTAGATTAATAATTCCTTGTATTTATCTACTTATCAAATACAGTCTTTAATATTAACTATACTACCAACAGTAGTATAATTTTAGGAGACCATCTCCTACTAGGAAAAAGATTTTGACTTTTAATTAAATAATTAATTAATTACCAAGGTAATTAATTTTCATTTAATTAATATAATAAAATAAAAATAATATTAATATGCTAAACTATATAGCTTTGCAGCCCAACAGCATATATGGGACATTATATTATTTTTTCTATTTTATTAAATCCATTGGACCTAAATAAAAAGTCCACATGTGAACTAGACCCACTCTTACAAAAAGAAACAAGTCCACATGCCTCAATAAAATTCTAGATGGACCTCTAAATTTGTCCGGTAGAATATGTCAAGTGATCCATGAAAGTTCGTGTGGACTGGGGATCTTGGTAGGCTATCTAAATTTAAGCACTAATAGAAACAACCCAATCACAATCAACAAATGATTCAATTAGGTCTGATATGTTAATTTTAGTTCATTCCACTAAAGAACTAAAAATTAACTCTTAAAAACTGATAGAATAAGTTAAGTAATGGAGTAAGTGTATCTTCGTGAAGAATACCAGTAATCGTCAAGAGCTCATAGACTGCTTGTAGCTCTCCAAGTTACCATATTTACTCATATGACCACATTTTGAACTTGGATATTTGGACTTGTCCAGAAGCCATGTTTCAATAAATACTATTGAAAACTTAATGCTAAGATTTAATATCCAATACCTCAAAACATCCTTATGATGATATTCTACTCTCATTTAATAAATGGAGCCACGACGTCCATATCTATAAATGAAGTCATCTATCGATTAACAAATAAATACCACCAAACTATCGAGGATAGACTATGCTATCTAATCGTACTCATTGATAGCTCAAATGATAACACTTGCAACCATAAGTCCATCATTTATCTCAAGATTGATATAGACTCTCCGATTATCTTCAAGTGAAAACTTTTATTCATTGACGGTTTTAGATAAAGTATTTCATTATGATCCTATTCAACGCACAAGTGCAATAGATTCTTTTACCCAAAGACATAACACTTTGATGATTTTAGACTCATCGTAACACATTTGATCCCACTCAAATGCTAGCAAAAGAATCTACAACTTTCACAAGATAAAGGCGCCCAACCTTTTTCTTAAGTTGTGAACATTATTCAAGACTATCTAAAGAATTGTGTCTACCTCATATATATCTAGATGTATGAACAATTCTTCTTTTCTCATAGTCTTTTGACCGTATGATTATTTACTTTTGAAAATTATAATAATTAATCTATAAATGCTATAAGATTTGTTAAACTAGAAATCACTTTATTAATATGAAAAGATTGTCAAATACATTATTATTCCAAATTTTTTTATTATTCTATGGAACTTGTTGAATTCAGGTACGTTTGGTATTAGATTTTAGGGTTGTTATTTCTAGTTCAAGTTTTTGGTGAACAATAATTTTGTTTGAACTTTTGAAATTACCTGTTTGAGATTATTTTGTTAGGATTATGCTCGATAGCAAAAGTGTAATATTGTAATTGATAATCTTTTCATATTAATAAAGTGATTTCTAGTTTAACAAATCTTATAGCATTTATAGTTTAATTGTTATAATTGTCAAAAGTAAATAATCATAAGGTCAAAAGACTATGAGAAAATAAGAATTGTTCATACATCTAGATATGTATGCGGTTGACACAATTCTTTAGTTTGTCTTGAATAATATTCACAACTTAAGATAAAAGGTTTGGCGCCTTTATCTTGTCAAAGTTGTAGATTCTTTTGCTAGCATTTGAGTGGGATCAAATGTGTTATGATGAGTCTAAAATCATCAAAGTGTGGTGTCTTTGGGTAAAAGAATCTAGTGTACTGGATGCATTGAATATGATCAAGATGAAATACTTTATATAGAACCGTCAATGATAAAAAATTTCATTTTAAGACAATCGGAGAGTCTATCTCAATCCTGAGATAAATGATGGACTTATGGTTGTAAGTTTTATCATTTAAGCTATCAATAAGTACGATTATATAGCATAGTCTATCCTTGATAGTTTGGTGATATTCATTTGTTAATTGATAGAGGACTTCATTTATAGATATGGACATCGTGGCTCTATTTACTGAATGAGAGTATAATACCATCGCATGGATGTTTTGAGGTATTGGATATTAAATCTTAACGTTAAGTTTTCAATAGTGTCTATTGAAACATGGCTTCTGGACAAGTCAAAATATCCAAGTTCAACATGTGGTCATATGATTAAATACGGTAACTTGGAGAGCTATAGGCGGTCTATGAGCTCTTGGCGATTACTTGTATTCTTCACGAGGATACACTTCCTCCAATAAGGTTGTTTAGGGTATTAATGAGTAACATCAACTTATTCTATCTTTATTTAAGAGTTCAATTTTAGTTCTTTAGTGGAATGAACTAAAATTAAATAGATCGGACCTAAGTGAATCATTTGTTGATTGTGATTGGGTTGTGTCTATTGGAGCTTAAATTTAGATAGCCCGCCAAAATCCCCAATCCACACGAACTTGCATGGATCACTTGATATATTCTACCGGACCAATTTAGGGGTCCATCTAGAATTGTATTAAGTCATGTGAACTTGTTTCTTTTTGTAAGAGTAGGTATAGTTCACTTGTGTACTTTTTATTAAGGTCTAATCGATTTAATAAAATAAGTAAAATAATATATGGCCCATATACATGTGTTGAGCGGTAAGGCTGTTAAGAATAGCATAAATTATATTATTTTTATTTTATTATTTAATTAAATGAAAATTAATTAATTTGTTGATTAATTAATTATTTAAATAAAAGTAAAAAAAAAATCCTAATATTAGATGGTCTCCTAAAATTATACTGTTATTTGTAGTATAATTAATATTAAAGACTATATTTGATAAGTAGATAAATAAAAGGAGCAATTTATCTAATCAAATTAGGAAGTCTTTAATATGGTTACAAATACATTATTAAGTTGGATTAGGAGTCTTGGTGTTAGGATAGAATTCATTTTTGAAAAGGATTCTTAACCACCAATTAAAGCTACCTAAGGAAAGGATTCTTAACTACCAAGTAATCCTTCTTAGGAAAAGAATTAAATCTCCTAATTATATTCTTGTGAATTTCAGCCAGCTTATAAATATATATAAGAGGATAGAATTCTTTTTAGAAAAGAATTCTTAACTACCAAATAAATCCACCTAAGGAAAGGATTCTTGCCAACCAAGTAAATCCTTCTTAGGAAAGGATTTGTGATCCTATATATATATCCTTGTGAATTTCAGCCAGCCCTATGATTTTTAGAGTGAAAATTTCGGCCAACCTAAGATTTTTCTAAAAGATAATTTTGCTTGGCAATAGAGAATTTTGAGAGAAAAAATTTAGTATTTTACTCTAGACAAAATTCAATCAACTCTAAGACATAAGGTGTGGAATTCGGCCAAGGAGAAAAGAGAAAAAGAGAATCTTTTTGTTTTCGATAGTACACTAGTGTCCTTTACATCAAAAGGGTTTTTTGTACAACATCGAATCAAGGTTCACGCGAGTTTCAATCAAATTGATTGATAATTTACAAGTGGCCAGACATTCTTTATTTTTCTCTTGGAGGATATTTGTAACTAACAAAGAAAAAGATTTTGTTTGTTTCCATTCTCAGGTATACAATTGAAAGAAAGGGAGCCCACACTCCAAGGTGATTCACGTTTGTGATTGGATTGGAAGATCTTACGAATTCAATTCGACGCTAGTTCAATCGTCACGAAAAAAAAGGTACGATACTTTTTATATACATCAGTTAATCTAGGGTTAAGGTTCTCGTTACATAAAAGGGAATTTTTTATATATTTATACGCAAACCCTAATTTTTGTTTTCTCACGCTTCCGTTGCATTTTGAACCATTTTTTTCCATCATATTTGTGGTTTGAGATATATGTTATGATTGTTAACCCTTGTGATTAAGATTATGCTTTAAGGTTAGGTTCTTCATCTCTTAGATTCGATTCACCGGTAACTTGCAAGTCTTGGAGGGACGAGCTATAGAGAAAAATCGATTCAAAATGCGGCGGAAGCATAAAATTAGGGTTTGAGTAATTTAAAAAGTTTCCCTTTAAAAGAAAGAACCTTAACCCTAGATTAATTGACATATAATTAAAAGTATCGTACCTTTTATCTCGTGACAATTGAACTAGCGTCGAATTGATTCTGCAAGATCTTCCAATCTAATCATGAATGTGAATCACCTAAGAGTGTGAACTCCCTTTCTTTAAATTGTATACCTAAGGATGGAAACAAACAAATTCTTTTTCTTTTGTTAGTCACAATAATTCTCCAAGAAAAAACCCGAGAACGTTCGGTCACTTGTGAATTATCAATCTATTTAATTAAAGCTCGTGTGAACCCGATTCAATTTTTCATGCACAAAACCCTTTTGATGTAAAGGATACAAGGGCACTATCGAAAACAAAAAAGTTCCCATTTTCTCTTCTCCTTGGCCAAATTCTATACACAATATCTATGAGTTGACAGAATTTTATCTAGAGCATAAAACTAATTTTTTTTCTCACAAAAATTTATCACTTGGCCGGATTTTCTCTCATAAAAACCCTAGCCTTGGCCGAAAATTCACTTAGAAATTAGCCTTGGTCGAAATTTATGTGGAGATATATAGAGGTTCTCAAATCCATTCCTAAAGAGGTTCTCAAATCCTTTCCTAAAGAGGATTTACTTGGTAAGCAAGAATCCTATCTCTTGATGGATTTACTTGGTGACAAAGAATCCTTTTAAAAAAAAAAGATTTCTTTTCCACACCAAGACTCCTGATCCAAACCCAAAGAGTGTATTTATTCAATAACCAATTATTGAATATAATTGAATTGTGACTAAATCAAAAACTTCTTAATTTGACCAATTGTCAATTAGAGTTCTAATAGAAATCAATTACTTCCTAATTTGACTAGATAAATAATTTCCTATTATTTATCTACTTATCAAATATAGTATTTGATACTTATCATATTACCAACAATAATATGACACTAGGAGATCATCTCCTACTAGGAAAAAGATTTTAACTTTTAATTAAACAATTAATTAATTAATAAATAAATAAATTTATATTTAATTAAATAGTAAAATAAAAAACAATATATAAGGCTATTTTACAAGCCCTTGCTGCCCAAGCCTACACATGGTCCAATATGTTGTTTATTCTATTTTATTAAATCCATTAGACTTTAATAAAAAGTCCACATGTGAACTAGACTCATTCTTAATAAAAAAGAAACAAGTAAACATGCCTTAATACAATTCTAGATGGACCCATAAAGTGGTCCGGTAGAATATATAAAGTGATCCATGCAAGTTCGTGTGGATTGAGGATCTTGGCAGGCTATATAAATTTAAGCTCCAATAGACATAACCTAATCACAATCAACAAATGATTCACTTAGGTCCGATCTACTAATTTTAGTTCATTCCACTAAAGAACTAAAATTGAACTCTTAAATAAAGATAGAATAAGTTAATATTCCTCATTCATACCCTAGTCAATCTTAATGGAGATATTGTATCCTTGTGAAGAATATCAGTAATCGCCAAGAGCTCATAGACCACCAATAGCTTTCCAAGTTACCATATTTACTCATATGACCACATTTTGAACATATATATTTTGACTTGTCCAGAATCCATATTTCAATAGACAGTATTAAAAACTTAACGTTAAGATTTAATATCCAACACCTCAAAACAACATCCATATGATGATATTCTACTCTCATTTAATAAATGGAGCCAAATGTCCATATCTATAAATGAAATCCTCTATACATTAACAAAAGAATACCACCAAACTATCGAGGATAGACTATGCTATATAATCATACTCATTGATAGCTCAAATGATAATACTTGCAACCATAAGTTCATCATTTATCTCAGTATTGAGATAGACTCTCCGATTGTCTTCCGGTGAAATTTTTTATCCAATGATGGTTATGGATAAAGTAATTTAGTGTGATCCAATTCAATGCACCCAATGCACTAGATTTTTTTTTCCAAAGACACCACACTTTGATGATTTTAGACTCATCATAACACATTTGATCCCACTTAAATGTTAGCAGAAGAATCTACAACTTTGACATGATAAAGGTGCCCAACCTTTATCTTAAGTTGTGAATATTATTCAAAACTAACAAAAGAATTGTATCTACCTCGTACATATCCAGATGTACGAACAATTCTTCTTTTCTCGTAGTCTTTTGATCTTATGTTTATTTACTTTTGATAATTATAATAGTTAAACTACAAATGCTATTAGATTTGTTAAACTAAAAATCAATTTATTAATATGAAAAGATTGTCAAATACATTATTACACTCTTACTATCGAGCATAATCCTAACATGAGAAAGCCAAGAGTGCATATAAAAAATGCGGGAACCTACTCAAGTTTTAGACTATTGAGCAATCACATATGTTTTATCTTTTTTATCTCAATTCCAATTTTTGTACTTTATCTTGTTATCCTTGTCTATAGAATTGTGGATATGATGGAAGTGAGTATTTCATTGAATATCAATTTTGGTTTATTTGTATGAATATTGGTGAATGGATACGTTTGCGAATGATGATACAATTTTTGTTTCAATAATTTTATGCTTATTAACTATTACAGTTTTGATTGGATGAGCTGAAGGCTCTTGTGGACATGCATAGGATTTACAGTTTTAATTTAATATATCCAAACTCGGTTTAGGGGTTTTTGAATCATGCATATATCATGTATAGATTTTTGAGCATATAATTGGAAATTGGTTTAGGGTTAGTTATATCCCCATGCCATCAATTTTGAATGAGAATGCTTGATGTGGATGTAGATTTCCTATCTCAAATGCATGTGCTTAATTTATATAGTGTATCATAGTGCCTTATTTTATGATGAGCCATTTTGTGTTTTTATGTTGTTGGCATTGATTGTGCATGATTAGAGCCTAGGTTGTGTGTTTTGAGTCATATTAGGTGTGCGTCGCTAGGCCGGACTCTCTAGTCTTTAACGTTGAGGACAACGTTAAGTTTTGGTTTAAGGGTGTAGACGCCTTGTTGAGTCATTTTTTCATAATCATTTTCTTTTCTTTTAGTCATTTTTAGTTTGTGGTCCAAATTTTTCGATTTTGTCGCACTGGCTAAAATTTTCAAGCTTTCATTAGCTTAGAAGTGATGCCTTGAGCATGTGCTTTTGGCGAGTTTATAGATGCATTGTGAGCTTGTGTGGATAATCCTTGTCACTGGGGGGTTATACTTGCATTGTCATGGGCTAGTCCCAACCTTTGTATGCTTAAATTGAGGGGGCTTGGTGCTCCTGCACCTTGTTCTAATAGTAGAGACTACTCGTGAGTTCACAAACACAAGTCTATAAAAAGTGTAATTGAGTGTACATTTTGTTCTATTCTTTAAACACTCTTCTTGTCTTAACTGTCACATGCCATAGGACATACATCTCATACATAATGTGGATTGCTTGATGGATGTATTCATTCCCTTGATTGACCAATTGTGGAAATGACTATAGGTAATGTGTTTTGCATTAACTACATAAAAAGCCCAAACACATTCTTATGTCCCTTTGTGTGCTTCAAAGCCAATTTTGTGACCAAACACCTACATTTTTCATTTGGAATGACAATTAACCACATAAACATAAGCCAACCCTTTTGAATTTCCAATCATGCAAGGGTGTATGTGTTGTGTTGTTGATAGGTAAATAGCTCTCATATGTAATAAACATGTGTACTTAGGCAATTTGATGATGTGCAAGTATAAGCTCAAACTGTAAGAGTGCCAAAATTGCACTTCGATCCAAATTGTAAGAATTTCATATGTATGAGTTCAAAAGAAAAGAAAGAGCAAAAGAAAGAAAAAGGAAAAGAAAGAAAATAAACCAAAAGGAAACAAATCAAAAGGAAAGAATAAGGCATAAAGAAAAGAAAGAAATGAGCCATGAAAATATTAGTAAAAGTGCTAACATTTTGGAGTACCAATTTGTAAGGATAAAATGTGTGTTAAATGTGATGCCTATACACAATTTTAAATTGTTGGTTAAGTAGAGCTTGGTATGGGGTGTGTGAGTATATTAAGCATGATTGGTGATCTTTGAACTCAAAATTCTCCTATTTTCTTTGTTCACCAGATCAAACCCCATAGCCCTATTACAATAAATAGGAAAGTCGTGTTTGATATATGATATGTCTTGATTGGGAATGTTTGTTGATGCTTGATGTTTCATGTTTAAGGCATAGTGAATCATTCCTAGGCTTGTTCACAGACATTATCGATTTTTGAATATACATTGTATGCAATGCATTAGCAGTCTATGCATAAATTCCATCTTTGCAAACCTTGAATGGGTGTGACTTAGGACACTAAACGGTAAAATAAGAGTAAAGCTAGATGAGGTTTAGATTCAAAGTGAAATAGGTTCAAGGTGTGGGAGTGAGTAGTTCTTATTATGAGAGCGCTCTTAGACGTGGGATTCGTGATATCGTGAGTTTCCCTTAAGTTCCTTATGTTGGGATTATGCTCGATAGCAAGAGTATAGTAATGTATTTGACAATCTTTTCGTATTAATAAAATGATTTCTAGTTTAACAAATCTTATAGCATTTATAGTTTAATTATTATAATTGTCAAAAGTAAATAATCATAAGGTCAAAAGACTATGCGAAAAGAAGAATTTTTCATACATCTAGATATGTATGAGGTAGACACAAATCTTTAGTTAGTCTTGAATAATGTTCTCAACTTAAGTAAAAGGTTGGGCGACTTTATCTTGTTAAAGTTGTAGATTCTTTTGCTAGCATTTAAGTGGGATCAAATGTGTTATGATGAGCCTAAAATCATCAAAGTGTGGTTTCTTTAGGTAAAAGAATCTAGTGCACTGGGTGCATTGAATAAGATCATAGTGAAAAAGTTTATCTAGAACCATCAATGGATAAAAGTTTTCACTTGAAGACAATCAGAGAGTCTATCTCAATCCTGAGATAAATGATGGACTTATGGTTGTAAGTGTTATCATTTGAGCTATCAATGAGTACGATTATATAGTATAATCTATCATCGATAGTTTTGAGGTATTTATTTGTTAATCGATAGATGACGTCATTTATAGATATGGACGCCGTGGCTCCATTTATTAAATGAGAGTAGAATATCATCATAAGGATGTTTTGAGGTATTGGATATTAAAACTTAACGTTAAGTTTTCAATAGTGTGTATTGAAACATGACTTCTGGACAAGTCAAAATATCCAAGTTCAAAATGTGGTCATATGACTAAATATGGTAACTTGGAGAGCTACAGGCGGTTTATGAGCTCTTGGCGATTACTGGTATTCTTCACGAGGATACACTTTCTCCATTAAGATTGTCTAGGGTATGAATGAGAAATATTAACTTATTATATCTTTATTTAAGAGTTCAATTTTAGTTCTTTAGTGGAATGAACTAAATTTAATAGATCGGACCTAAGTGAATCATTTGTTGATTGTGATTGGGTTGTGTCTATTGTAGCTCAAATTTAGATAGCCCGCCAAGATCCCCAATCCACACGAACTTGCATGGATCACTTGATATATTCTACCGGGCCAATTTAGGGGTCCATCTAGAATTGTATTGAGGCATGTGGACTTGTTTCTTTTTGTAAGAATGGGTCTAGTTCATATATGGACTTTTTATTAAGGTCCAATGGATTTAGTAAAATAGAAAAAATATTACAATGGTTTGTATATTGTGTTGGGCGGCAAAGCTATATAGTTTAGCTTAATTATATTATTTTTATTTTATTATTTAATTAAATAGAAATTAAATTATTTGGTAATTAATTAATTATTTAATTAAAAGTCAAAATCTTTTTTCTAGTAGGAGATGGTCTTCTGATATCATACTATTGTTGGTAGTATAATTAATATTAAAGATTATATTTGATAAGTAGATAAATAATAGGAATTATTTTTTATAGTCAGTTTAGGAAATCTTTAATATGGTTACAAATACACTATTGAGTTGGATTAGGAGTCTTGGTGTAGGAAAGAATATTTTTTGGAAAAGGATTCTTGGTCACCGAGTAAATCTACCTATGGGTAGAATTCTTATTTGAAAAGGATTCTTAACCACCGAGTAAATCTACCTATGGAAAGGATTCTTAACAATTAAGTAAATCCTTCTTAGGAAAGGATTTGAAATCCTAATATATTTCCAAGAAAAAAATTCGGCCATCCTAAGCAATTCAACTTGGAGAGAATTCGGCCACCATAAGAATTTTGGGAGAAAAAAATGTTTTTACTCTAGACAAAATTCGATAAACTCTAAGAAATAGTATAAGTTTTGGCAAAGAAGAAAAGAAAGAAAGAACGTTTTGTATTCGATAGTGCATTAGGTGCCTTCACATTAAAAGGTTTTGTGTACAACATCGAATCGAGGTTCACGCAAGTTTCAATCAAATTGATTGATAATTCACAAGTGACCTAACGTCTTTGTTTTCTTCTTGGAGGATTATTGTGACTAACAAAGAAAGAGATTTTGTTTGCTTCCATCCTCAGGTATACAATTAAAGAAAGGGAGCCCACAATCATAGGTGATTCACTTTCGTGATTGGATTGGAAGATCTTACGGATTCAATTTGGCGCTAGTTCAATCGTCACGAGAAAAAGGTATGATACTTTTTATATACATCAAATAATCTAGGGTTAAGGTTCTTGCTATTAAAAAGGGAAAAAAATTATTCATACCGAATCCCTAATTTTTTTTATTTTCAAGCTTCCATTGCGCAATTTTCCCTACACCTTCAAGTTGTTTTAAATTACTTTGTAAATGTCTACTTCTCTCTATCACACATCTTTGCATCTCATCACCAGTTGGACATGTGACTTATTGAATTATTTGTTTTACATCTAGGTGAGTCTTAGGTCGATTTATTTTTATTTGAGTCTCATTTGTTTTGATTTATGGTTTGTTCGAGGACGAGCAAAGGTTTGGTTTGGGGGTAATTGAACATGCCAATATTGTCATATGTTTTAGTCCTCATTTCCATTTCCTTTGTCTCATTTTTTGTTATTGTTTTGCATATCTTTCGCTCGTTTATGATGATTGCAAGCAATTAGGTATATTTTGAAAGATTGTATGGAAAACACGGATTTGTGTAGAGAAAGGCCAAGAATTGATCAAGTGTATAAGCCAAAGTGCGCTGGTACTGTTCGGGTCTCTACCTGCTCACTGCATGTGCACTGTGAAGAAGAACTGGAAGATAAGGCATTGTACGGGTCACTACCCATGCACCAATCACGCATAAATCAAACACTTGAGAAAACCAGAGAGCTAATTAGGAAGCGAGATATGAGCATCAGGTCACTACACGGGTACCAAACAATGCTACGACCCACACATTTTGATAAATCTGAGAGATGAAATTCTGAGTATCAGGTCATTGCACGGGTCCCAACCCATGCATAACCCATGCATTTGGCACATCAATAAGCCATATTAGCGAAATCAGGCCATTTTAAAGACACACATATATATATATATATAGGATCATTTCTGTTATGAGACATAAGGCTATATACCCATTCATAACCACACTCTCTCTAGATCTAGGAATTCCTTTCTCTTTAAAAGTCCACTCAATTATCGCATCACCCACTTTGTCTACTTAACAAAGAGAATCATGGAGATCAATTTGACTGTTTACGTCTATTCTGGTCTCCTTGTTTTATTCTTGTAATAGACATAAGTAATTTGTTCCATTTTAGGAGTTGATGTAATTGATTCATGAATTGTTGGATTTTCACCTTTTGATTTAATCAATATACTTCCATTCATTATGCTTAATTATGTTTGATTATCTCTTGAATTGCATTCCAACTCTTGATTCTTGATGATTAATTGAACTTATTTGAGTAATTGTGTTTTAATTGTAATCTTAGTGAAATGGGTAGGCACTCTAACTCTCATTTCACTCAGTAGTTGATTTGGGTCTTTAAAGCATTCAACACTCACTTTAGTTTGCATGAATGCACTCCAACTCCCACTTCATTGGAGTGATTGAATTATGATGTCTTTATGGGTCAAGTAGGCACTCCAACTTTGGGTCCATACTAGATATCAATTTGTTTTTAACCATACACATATTAGGTGATTAATCAAGCTCATTTGAATTGGAAGGGATATGTTTTTAGCACTCCAATCTTTCATATGCCGTCTAAGTTAAAGGAGTGGATTGTGAGCACTTCAATCCAAACCATCCCGGCTACCTCATATCCATCCAAAGCAAAAGTGAAAGGAGTGGATTGTGAGCACTCTAATCCATGCCACTCCAGAAGCTCTAGCTAGGAAGATTAGTCCTGCATTGCAATTGAATCCAGCCTAGTGCCGAAACTCCCACTATTTATGTTGATATTGCATTGACTTCCATATCTATCATTTTATACTTTCACACACTCACTTCATTATCTTTTGTTATGTTTCGTTTCCTTAGCTTAATAGTAGTTGCAATTCTTAATTTCAATTCAAATACCATTCAATTTACGTTATTTGCATTTATTTTCATTGTGTATAGTTTAGGGCATTAATTTGATCACATTTTCATAACACGATCTTTATGGATGATACCCACTTTCCACTGTATTGTTTACCAATTTTGAGTGCAATAGGGTTTATAAATTTTGTTTCGCAAGCTATTTTATGTATACAAAATGGCACTTGTCAGCATGGAAGTCTTGGCTAGGATCGGGGTGATCCTGATAGCTAAGTGTGGAAGTCTTGCCTTGAGTCAGGAGGACTTGGATAGACAAACAAGGAATCTTCCTAGAGACGTGACATCTTGGATAGGAAGTCGGCACAGTAAGTTCATTAGGCCCGAGGGTAAAGTAGGTGTAGATTTCTTGGATAATGAATCTTATGTTGATTGCCTCTTGAGTGTGTATCTCCTTTTTGTTATTGTATTTTACTTTTGTCGGTAGTTGTGATATCAACCCATGGATGTTTCCTCATTTTCGATGTTTTACCACGTAAACTTCCTTGTGTTGATTTTTGTTTTTTTTTTCCTTATTTCCTTGAATTGTATTGATTCATCTATTGCTCAATTGATATCATATTCATTTGTTGAATCGATCTACTAGTTAAAGCTTATTTGTAAATTTGAATTTCTTGTTACAAAAATGTATTGCAAGAAGTTTGAGATTATACCTATTCACCTCATACGTATATTTGAGACTATAAGTAATTAAGGAAATTTTCAATTCGTATCAAAGCGGGTGTCTAGAGGTAGTTAAATAAATATTTTTATAGTTTTTGTGTTTGTTAGTGGATTAATCATGATTAAGGAAGTTTTCTCCTTCATGGCATCCAATTTTGAAAATGAGTCTATTGTTCTAGAAGAACAAAAGATGAAAGATCTTGTGAATACGTCTCTTAGAAAGGAGCTTGAAGAAATTCATGAACTTTGTTTAAAAGAAAACAAAGAGCTTAAAGACAAAATCCTTAGTTTAGAAAATAATTTGAAATATTGTAATGAAAGACTAAGAATTTTAAAACACAAAATTGAGCTAATTGATGACTCTCTTAATAGTGCTAAGTGACTTGAAAATGAGCTTAGAGTCAAAATTAGCAAGCACGAAAGACAAGAGAAGTTACTTAATGCAAGCTTGATAAGTTCAATAAGATGATGAGTAATGAGTCCTCCGGTGCTCATAAAGTTGAAAATCTCATCAAGAGTAGCAAGCATCGTAGTGACAAAAGAGGGTTATGTTATGTTAATGAAAAGGTTACACCTTCTTAAAAAAAAAACTACTTTTCTCAAAGCGTGTAGGTACTCTTTCTAACGGTAAAGCCATATATGCTGCCGGAGGTACCTCAACATCAACAAGGAATTTAAAAGAAAAATCTCAACAAGTTCAAAGACAACATCTCTTATATTTGAATGCAAAAGGCAAAGCATCAAGGAAATCAAACCAACAAGGTAACTGTTAACCGAAAATTTGCTCAAGGTGAGAAATATCAATCAACACCCTCAACCGCTACCCCGGAAAGTTATGGGGGTAGGTACCTTATACCTTGGTGATCTTGTATGAATAGGAAGAATGATAAAGTAGGTATGAGACAAGTCATCCCGCCTATCGGGCTTCACGCATATAGAGGAGATACCAGGAGCTCGAGATTCCCTAGCTGATGTAAAGGCATGTTGATCATGATCATTGGTCCCTAGTCCCCGGTCCTAGTTCCTAGTTCCAATCCCCATCCCGGTTCTGGTTCTAGTATCCGGTCACCTCTCTAGGTGTTCTCGATTTAAATAGTGAGCAAGGTGGTAGGATTGAAGGGCTCCAGAGTGATGTAGATGTGTTCGTGGAAGATTGGACCACCAGGTAGCGATTCTTTAACTCTAGGTACTTTTGGTCGGGATCAGAACCCGTCCTGGTACCCGGAGCTCGGTCTTAGAACCCATTTTTTTCCCGTAGTTTCCCGTCCTGAGATAAATGATGGACTTATGGTTGCAAGTGTTATCATTTGAGCTATCAATGAGTACGATTATATAGCATAGTCTATGCTCGATTGTTTGGTGGTATTCATTTGTTAATCTATACAGGACTTCATTTATAGATATGGACATCGTGGCTCCATTTATTAAATGAGAGTAGAATATCATCATATGGATGTTTTGAGGTATTGGATATTAAATCTTAACGTTAAGTTTTCAATAGTGTCTATTGAAACATAACTTCTGGACAAGTCAAAATATCCAAGTTCAAAATGCGGTCTTATTAGTAAATATGGTAACTTTGAGAGCTATAGGTGGTCTATGAGCTCTTGGCGATTACTGGTATTCTTCACGAGGATACACTTTCTCCAATAAGGTTGTCTAGGGTATGAATGAGTAACATCAACTTATTCTATCTTTATTTAAGAGTTCAATTTTAGTTCTTTAGTGGAATGAACTAAAATTAAATAGATTAGACCTAAGTGAATCATCTGTTGATTGTGATTGGGTTATGTCTATTGGAGTTTAAATTTAGATAGCCTGTCAAGATCCCCAATCCACATGAAATTTCATGGATCACTTGATATATTCTACAGGACCAATTTAGGGGTACATCTAGAATTGTATCAAGGCATGTGAACTTGTTTCTTTTTGTAAGAATAGGTCTAGTTCACATGTGTACTTTTTGATTAAGATCCAATGGATTTAATAAAATAAGAAAAATAATATATGGCCCAAATGTAAGGTATGGGCGGCAAGGCTATTTAGAATAGCTTAATTATATTATTTTTATTTTATTATTTAATTAAATGGAAATTAATTAATTTGTTGACTAATTAATTATTTAATTAAAAGTCAAAATATTTTTCCTAGTAGGAGATGGACTCCTAAAATTATACTATTGTTGGTAGTATAATTAATATTAAATACTATATTTGACAAGTAGATAAATAAAAGAAATTATTTATCTAATCAAATTAGAAAGTCTTTAATATGGTTACAAATACACTATTGAGTTGGATTAGGAGTCTTGGTGTAGGATAGAACTCATTTAGAAAAAGGATTCTTAACCACCAATTAAATCCACCTAAGGAAAAGATTCTTAAAAACCAAGTAAATCTTTCTTAGGAAAGGATTTGTGATCCTAATATATATTCTTATGAATTTCGGCCAAGTCATATATATATATATATATATATATATATATATATATATATATATATATATATATAAGAGGATGGAATTCTTTTAAGAAAAGGATTCTTAACTACTACTTATGGAAAGGATTCTTGTCAACCAAGTAAATCCTTCTTAGGAAAGGATTTGTGATCCTATATATATACCCTTGTGAATTTCGGCCAGCCCAATGATTTCTTAGAAAAGAAATTGGCTAGCCTAAGGTTTTTCTAAGAGAGAATTTTGCTCGGCAAGAGAGAATTTTGAGAGATAAAAGTTTAGTATTTTACTCTAGATAAAATTCAATCAACTCTAAGTTATAGGGTGTGGAATACTGCCAAGGAGAAATGAGAAAAAGAGAACGTTTTTGTTTTCGATAGTACACTAATATCCTTTACATCAAAAGGGTTTTGTGTATAACATCGAATCAAGGTTCACACGAGTTTCAATCAAATTGATTGATAATTCACAAGCGGCCGGACATTCTTGATTTTTGTCTTGGAGGATATTTGTAACTAACAAAGGAATAGATTTTGTTTGTTTTCATCCTCAGGTATACAATTTGAAGAAAGGGAGCCCACACTCCTAGGTGATTCACGTTTGTGATTGAATTGGAAGATCTTGCGAAATCAATTCGGCGCTTGTTCAATCGTCACGAGAAAAAGGTATGACACTTTTATATACATCAATTAATCTAGGGTTAAGGTTCTTATTATTTAAAAGGGAAAAAAAAAATTTATACGCAAACCCTAATTTTATTAATTTTCTCACGCTTCAGTTGCATTTTGAACTGATTCTTATGAAAGGCAAGGGTCAAGAGATTCATATGGTTGGTAAAGTTGCTACTGTTAAGACCTGTCAAAAGGTAAATAAACAACAGAAGAAAAAGCAACTTGGGCCTAACTAGATGGGGTTTCGAGAAAGGAAAAGACTGAATGAGAAAAAATTCAACTTGCATTTAGGCAATGGAGCGTTGGTTTCGACTAGTGTAGTGGGAGATATTAGATTCAATTTAGATTCTTATAGGCATTTAGTTTTAATAAACGTTTATTATGTACCACAATTCAAAAGGAATTTAATTTCGGTCTCTTGTCTAAATAAATTGAGATATTCGGTTACTTTTAATAAAGGTTTTATTATTAGTAAGAATGACAAAATTATTTACAAAGGTACATTGGAAAATAGTTTATTCTATTTGCATGGAAATATCTCTCACTTGTTAGACACGGAATCAACGGAACCTAATCATAAAAGAGTAAAATTATCAAAAGATGAAACCTACATATGGCATTTGTGCATAGGTCATATTAACCTAAATAGGATTAAAAGATTGGTTAGTGACATACCTCTAAGTGACTTAAAGGTTGATGATCTACCAACTTGTGAATCTTGTTTGGAAGGTAAAATGACCAAAAGGTCGTTCACGGCCAACGGCCCAAGAGCCATTGAATGTTTACGATTGATACACACTGATGTGTGTGGACCTATGAGCATTCAAGCTAGAGGTGGATATGAGTAATTCATCACTTTCACAGATGATTACTAAATATTTGGCTCTGTGTATCTCATGAGACATAAGTCGGATGCTTTTAATATGTTCAAAGCATTTAAAGTTGAAGTAGAAAATCAGCTTGACAAACGTATAAAAATCTTGAGGTCCGATTGTGGTGGAGAATATCTATCTGGTGAGTTTCAGTAATATATTATTGATAATGGGATAATTTCTTAGTTTTCTGCACCAGGCACACCTCAACAAAATAGGGTAGCAGAAAGGAGAAATAGAACTTTTTTAGTTTTGGTTAGGTCTATGTTGAGTTATTCAACGCTCCCTAATTCATTTTGGGGATATTCTTTACAAACCGCAATGTACATTCTAAACGATGTACCATCTAAGTCGGTTCCTAAAACACCGCATGAGTTGTGGACCGGGCAAAAGCCTAGTTTACAACACTTAAGGATATTTGGATGTCCTAAGCACTTGTTAAAAGGAATGACAAAAAGTGGAGTCCCGTTCAGAAGCATGCATATTTGTAGGGTATCCAAAAGGAACAAAAGGATATTATTTTTATAGTCCTTCATATCTTAAAGTATTTGTTTCGACAAATGCTAAATTTTTGGAAAAGGACTATATGAATAATTTTGTGCCTAAAAGTAGAATTGTCCTGAATGAGCTTTTAGGAGATACAATTCCACAAGAGGTTTCACAACCAAGCCCAATTGTAAGTTCCGTACCAAAACAAGATCAATAATCTACCATAACTCATCGTAGTGGGAGGGTTGTTAGACAACCCGAGAGATACATCGGTCTAGGAGAATCTGTAGAGAATCTTCCAGATGACGATGATCCCTATATGTACAAGGAAGCAATGGAAGATGTTGATTGTCGCATTTGGCAAAAGGCAATACAATCCGAAATTGAATCTATGTTCAAAAACAAAGTATGGTCTCTTGTAGACTTGCCTAAAGGGATAAAACCCATCGGGTGCAAGTGGGTATACAAGAGGAAAAGAGGAATGGATGGAAAGGTGGAAACCTTTAAAGCTAGATTGGTAGCTAAAGGTTATACACAGAAGGAAGGTATCAATTATAAAGAAACCTTCTCTCCTATGGCCATGCTTAAATCCATTAGGATGCTCTTATCCATTGTGGCATCTCTAGACTTAAAGATTTGGAAAATGGACATCAAGACAGCTTTCCTTAATGGAAGTCTTGACGAAAGCATCTATATGATGCAACCAGAAGGATTCATTGAAAAAGGCCAAGAGGAAAGGGTATGCAAGTTGCAAAGATCCATATATGGATTGAAGCAAGCATCCAGATCCTGGAACATAAGGTTCGATCAAGACGTGAAAAGTTTTAAATTTATTCAAAACCTTGACGAACCTTGTGTATACAAAAGGATTAAAGGCGACAAGTTGGTTTTCCTAGTTCTTTACGTTGATGATATACTACTTATCAAAAACGATGTAGGTGTATTGACATCAATAAAAGAATGGTTAGCAAAACAATTTGATATGAAGGAATTAGGAGAAGCAAG
Source organism: Dipteronia dyeriana (assembly GCA_032871835.1). Taxonomy (NCBI): domain Eukaryota; kingdom Viridiplantae; phylum Streptophyta; class Magnoliopsida; order Sapindales; family Sapindaceae; genus Dipteronia; species Dipteronia dyeriana. The sequence continues at coordinate 66,540,860 of CM065299.1, read as the reverse complement.
ATTCTTGGTATCCAAGTCATGAGGGATAGAAACAACAGAACGGTTGAATTACTCAAGCTTCATACATAGATAAAATCTTGTCTAGGTCTTTCTTGCAAGATTCCAAGAAAGGTATGTTACCTTTCAGACATGGAATCAAACTGTTCCTAAGAATGAGCATGAATAGCAATTCTTAAGTAGGATTCCATATGCTTCGGTAGTAGGAAGTCTCATGTATGCAATGCTCTATACAAGACTAGATATTTGTTTTGCTATGGGCATAGTTAGCAGGTTTCAATCGAAGCCTGGTCCTGATCACTGGATGGCAGTCAAGCATATTTTCATGTATCTTAGAAGAACGAGAGATTATATGATTGTATACTCCATAGGGGATTTAATCCCAGTTGGGTATACAGATTCTGATTTTCAGTCAGATTCTAACTCTAGGAGATCAACATAAGATCTGTGTTAACTAATAGAGGAGGAGCAGTCATATGGAGGAGTATCAAGCAATCTTGTATTGTTGATTCCACCATGGAAGCCGAGTATGTTGCCGCATGCGAGGCTACTAAAGAGGCTGTCTGGCTTCGCCAATTCTTGATTGACTTGGAAGTGGTTCCTGATGTAAATAAGCAGATCACTATCTATTGTGACATTAGTGGAGCAGTGGCTAATTCGAGAAAACCAAGAAGTCATAAGAGAGGGAAACACACTGAAAGAAAGTATCTGAGGGAAATTGTGCATAGGTGTGACTTGACGATTACCAAGATCGTGCCAGCAGAAAATCTAGCGGATCCCTTTACAAAGGCTCTTCCACAAAAGAGTTTTGATAGGCATCTAGAGAATATGGGGATGAGAGATATGACACAGTTGTTATAACAGCAAGTTAGAGATTGTTAGGATTATGCTCGATAGCAAGAGTATAATAATGTATTTGACAATCTTTTCATATTAATAAAGTGATTTCTAGTTTAACAAATCTTTTAGCAATTATAGTTTAATTATTATAATTGTCAAAAGTAAATAATCATAAGGTCAAAAGACTATAAGAAAATAAGAATTTTTCATACATCTAGATATGTATGAGGTAGACACAATTCTTCAGTTAGTCTTGAATAATATTCACAACTTAAGATAAAGGTTGGGCGTCTTTATCATGTTAAAATTGTAGATTCTTTTGCTAGCACTTTAGTGGGATCAAATGTGTTATGATGAGTCTAAAATCATCAAAGTGTTGTGCCTTTGGGCAAAAGAATCTAGTGCACTAGGTGCATTGAATTGGATCATAATGAAATACTTTATCTAGAACCGTCAATAGATAAAAGTTTTTCATTTGAAGACAAACGGAGAGTCTATCTCAATCCTGAGATAAATGATGGACTTGTGGTTGCAAGTGTTATCATTTGAGTTATCAATGAGTACGATTATATAGCATAGTCTAGCCTCGATAGTTTAGTTGTATTCATTTGTTAATCGATAGAGGACTTCATTTATAAATATGGACATCCTGGCTCCATTTACTAAATGAGAGTAAAATATCATCATAAGGATGTTTTGAGGTATTTGATATTAAATTTTAACGTTAAGTTTTGAATAGTGTCTATTGAAACATGACTTCTGGACAAATCAAAATATACAAGTTCAAAATGTGGTCATATGAGTAAATATGGTAACTTGGAGAGCTATAGATGGTCTATGAGCTTCTGGCGATTACTGGTATTCTTCACGAGGATACACTTTCTTCAATAAGGTTGTCTAGGGTATGAATGAGTAACATCAACTTATTCTATCTTTATTTCAGAGTTTAATTTTAGTTCTTTGGTGGAATGAACTAAAATTAAATAGATCGGACCTAAGTGAATCGTTTGTTGATTGTGATTGGGTTGTGTCTATTGAAGCTTAAATTTAGATAGTCCGTAAAGATCCCCAATCCATACGAACTTGCATGGATCACTTGATATATTCTACCGGACCAATTTAGGTGTCCATCTTGAATTGTATTAAGACATGTGAACTTGTTTCTTTTTGTAAGAATAGGTCTAGTTTACATGTGGACTTTTTTAATAAGTTCCAACTGATATAATAAAATAAGAAAAATAATATATGGCCCGTATATATGGTATGGGCGGCAAGGCTATTTAGAATAGTTTAATTATATTATTGTTTATTTTATTATTTCTTTAAATGGAAATTTATTAATTTTTTGATTAATTAATTATGTAATTAAAAGTCAAAATCTTTTTCCTAGTAGGAGATGGTCTCCTAAAATTATACTATTGTTGGTAGTATAATTAAAATTAAAGACTATATTTGATAAGTAGATAAATAAAAGGAATTATTTATCTAATCAAATTAGGAAGTCTTTAATATGGTTACAAGTACACTATTGAGTTGGATTAGGAGTCTTGGTATAGGATAGAATTCATTTAGAAAAAGGATTCTTAACCACCAAGTAAATCCACCTAAGGAGAGGATTCTTATCAACCAAGTAAATCCTTCTTAGGTGTGATCCTAAATATATATTCTTGTGAATTTCGGCCAGCTTATATATATATATATATATATATATATATATATATATATATATATATATATATATATAAGAGGATAGAATTCCTTTAAGAAAAGGATTCTAACTACCAAATAAATCCACCTAAGGAAAGGATTCTTGCCAACCAAGTAAATCCTTTTTAGGAAGGGATTTGTAATCCTATATATATACCCTTGTGAATTTCGGCCAGCCCAGTGATTTCTTAGAAAACAATTTCTGCCAATCTAAGGTTTTTCTAAGAGTGAATTTTGCTTGGCAAGAGAGAATTTTGAGAGAGAAAAAATTAGTATTTTACTCTAGAAAAAATTCTATCAACTCTAAGTTATAGGGTGTGGAATTCGGCCAAGGAGAAAAGAGAAAAAAAGAACGTTTTTGTTTTCGATAGTACACTAGTATCCTTTACATCAAAAGGATTATGTGTACAACATCGAATCAAGGTTCACGCGAGTTTCAATCAAATTGATTGATAATTCACAAGTGGCCGGACGTTCTTGATTTTTCTCTTGGAGGATATTTGTAACTAACAAAGAAATAGATTTTGTTTGTTTCCATCCTCAGTATACAATTTGAATAAAGGGAGCCCATACTCCTAGGTGATTCACGTTCGTGATTGGATTGGAAGATCTTGTGGAATCAATTCGGCGTTTGTACAATAGTCACTAGAAAATGGTATGACACTTTTATATACATCAATTAATCTCTTCTAGAAGAAGGTCTTCTAGCCTTAAAATTTCTTGCTCTTGAACTTCTTTCGTATAGTCATCAGTTTCTGGGCTCAAGAAGACCCAAGGTATTAGATACTTGAACCAGACATGCTGATCTCTGATGAAAATTGACATGTGAGGAGTTTGACCGATCAACTTTGGTCTGACTAGATTAATGCTGATGTAGTACTTCTAAGCTCTGTATCTCTACAGATACTCAGGACACATATCATGGCAGTCAGCAGGAAAACTTTCTTCTCTTATAGTCCCAGAGGAAATTAATGGTACCACCACAATGTAGTGGTTGGCTCTTAAGAGAGGGGTTCTGATCACGCAGGTCTTTCTTGTTCTCATGGTTTTTTTCAGATTCAAAATGGGTTTCAAAATCTTCTCAAAGCCTTCTACTGCCTTTCACTAAGACTTACACAAAGCCACCAAAGAGTTTTCAGAAAACAATTTTTTGTTTCATATAAAAACAAGAACCTTACTAGACACAATTAAAGTATGATTAGTACAATAACTCTTAACAACGTTCCATGGACCTCATTACTATCTAAATTCAATAACCTCTTCTAGCTTTCGTTAACTTGGCTAGACTTCTTTGGTGTTAAAGCTAATAAATAACTTGAAGATAATAATGAAAATACAAGATACTTACTAAATATTCACAGAGCTTTATTGATCTTGAGAAATATTATACATGAAAACAGATAGTGTTTACAGAGAGATGGTTTTTTATGAGAGAGCTTTTCATAAGATGATTGATGATCATTATAAAGGCAGGAAAGCTACTTATAGAAGGGAAAAAGTAAAGGCCTAAACAATTGGCCGACAATAATTTACAAAGTCAAGATAAATAGCAAAGATTCTGCCGACATAAACAGTAAAGCTTATGTTTTCTTCTAATAATGCAAACTTTATTAGAAGACTTCTAATTACATCTCTTGATTTCCAGAAAAAAAGTTATGATCTATGTTTTTATAAAACGTTGTAATATTCGATGCTCTAATTTATTAATATTATTGTTGATAACTATGATAGCAGTTCACATATTATTGATATTACTTATTTTAAGTTTATTAATTGAGAAGTTTGAACAACTGAGTTAGGTATATAGACTGGAATACACAGACATACCTGTATCCAAAGAGGTGTTGGCCAGGGTAAACTTGTGTTTAACAAAGCCACGTACCAACCAGTTAATATTCTACTTTTCTATTATTATGAGTATTGTTGATAGTATGAGTGCTATTGAAGCTAGATTAATAGAATTAGCTATTAATAGTCCCAAAAGCTTAGAATCCATAAAAAAGCATCATGTTAGCATGGTAGAAAGAATAGATATAGCTCTTAAAAATAAGTATCAAGTGTTTGATAATGTATACCTTTGTACAAATCATAGATGTCCTTATTTCGAAAAAGATTTGCATGATCTAGAAGAAATGAAAAATCATAGTGAGAATAAAATAAAAAAATTGGAACGATTACTTAAAGAATATAGTCAAGAAAAAAGTCAGCAGAAAAGCTTAGCATCATCCTCTAAAGCATCAACTAGTTCCCTAGATGAACCAGAATAAAGAAAAAGAATACATAAATCTTAGAATAAGAGAGTGTAAAGAAAAGATTAAAAAGGTTAAAGACCAGTTAGAAAGTAGTAACATTCCAAAAGAAGAAAATTTTAGTTTAAAAGCAAGATTAAGCGGAATAACCTTAGCTGAGAAAAAATGGGAAGAAAATCTTAGATTAATAACTAAGAAAAGAAAGTTTGATCAATGAATTTCCATAACAGCATGTTTTATAGTAGTATATTGATAGTAATCATAATATTTTTAATTGTTTTCTTAATATTTGCTTTGCAGGACGATTAGATGAATTTATGTATATTATACAAAGCTTAGATATCTTTGAAGCAGAAAAGATTTTGGTATATTAATTGTTAAAAGTAGATTTCTTATTAGAGAACCATTGGTTGAAGAAAACTTATATATAGCAAAGACTTACTTTTTCAATCTTATAGAAGAAAATTCAAAAATATTAAAGAGATTAGAATATCTAAACTTAGAAAGTACATGAACCTCAAAAGACTAGAGTATCTAGACTTAGAAATTACAGACTTTAAAAAGACAAAGATTAGTCTACAAAATAATACAAAGATTAGTTGCAATATTGAACATTTAGAAAATCAGTATAAACACATACCTCACACTAGTAATGGTCAGCAGAATTTTATGGTAGATTTACTAATAAATTTAGGAAGAAGTTTAGAAGATAATATAAATAAAACCAATAATAACATTACGGAATTAGCCACGTATGGAAGGCACTCTGTAATTCCATGATCCCTCTTTTTGTCATCCCTGCAGCTTTCCAGATTTTGTATTGAACGCATGGCGTAGCTCGGACCTTCAAATCATGTTTGAGCCTATGTTCAAACCAACCCCCCTATTTGAATAAGGCTGGAAAGAATGCCTGCCAAGTTCTTTTTCCAAAATAGTAAAATATAAACACTACATTCAAACTTAGATTACATAAGACAATTGTCGAAAGATTTCAGTAATCAAGTTAAAAGATTTTCAAGCACAACGGAGATAGCTGAATTAAATAGAATAATTGAGTTAAAAGACCATAAAACGGTAGAATTAGAAATTAAAAGGATAGTTCAAAAACTCCACAAAGAAGTAGAAAGTATAACAGAAACTCAGAAAGAATTAAAAGAACAACTCAAACTCATAACAAAGATAGTGGTCATAAAGATTGTAAATGCTATTTATGTGGAAAGATGGGTCATATTAAGCCAAATTGACCAGATAATAAAGAAAAAGCTAATTTAGTAGAAATAGAAGAAGATTTAGAAAATCTAGAAGAAGTTTACAATCTAGAAGAAATATCTGAAGATGAAAGTATATGTATAATAGATAGTTCAGAAGAAGAGTCAGACAGTGAACTAGATTCAGAAGAAAGCTATAATGAAAAAGAGCCAAGTAGTGAATCTGAAGTCAATATGATAGAGATTATATCCTTTTTAGGAAATTGTTACTATAATTGTAATAATGAATTCAATAAAGGTTATAAAAATAATGAGAATTATTATTGTGAGAAATGTAAAGTTAGTAGCTAAGAAATTGAAATAAATAGAGCTGAAAGATAAAATTAAGTATACAAACTAAAGGCTTTGACATGAATGCAGAATACAAGAATCTTAGAATAAAAATAATTGTATTAGGAAGATGTTACAATAAGTATCATAAGAAGTTTAGATTCATAAATAAAAGCATAGTAGAACATTTCCATAGTGATTACGTAAGAATGCAAATACCTAAGAAATTAAATAACAGTGAGTTAAAAGGGTTGGAAAGGAAATTACCCGAGTTGAAAATACAAAACATAGAAATCCCAGAAGATAATAGTATATACATTGACAAGAATAATCAAGCGTTCAAAAAATTTAAAGACTATAAGGAACAAGGTAATATAGAGATAACTGAAGAAGAGTTTGAAGATTAGCAATGGATCAAGCCATTAATAAAGAAAAAACACTAATAGGAAATAAGGAAGTTATTATAGATCTAATATTAAGTAAGCCAAAAGATTATCTACCAGAAGAAATATTTGAAGAAATTTGTAATAATCTAGAATAAGATGATAAAGAAATTGATAAAATCCTTGAAGAAAACATAAATTATGAACAATTAAAATTAGAAGAATCAATCAACATTTACTACATAGAAGATGAGATATATGTAGGTGAAGACAAAGCTAAAATAGAAATAAGAGAAGGTAGTGGATCAAAAATACCAGATATAAAAGGTCTCCCAACTACCTCTAGGATAGAAGATTATCTAGAAAAAAAAGTAATACATGATTTAAAAGAAGAATATAGAGATTTTAAGGACAAAGAAAGGATTTATAAAGCAAAAACAAAGTTAGAAAGTTGGAGAATATCACCGGAAAGCCAAGGATATACTAATTTTAAGTCTACAATGACATAAACCTGACGAATGGAAGCATATTTTTAATAAATGGGAAGGAAATTTAATTAGACATTCAATGGAAGCACTTAACAATATAGTAGAATTTTATAAAAAGGTACAGAAAAAGAATTTTGAAAAGAAAAATTCATTTGTTAGTAAAAGATGGATAGGATTTCCAGAAACGTTAACAGGAAGAGGATATAAAGCAGATTTTGAACATATAAGGGGAAAAGATAATACTATAGCAGATATTCTGTCAAGGCTAATAGATTGTTGATAATTCTGCAGGTATGGCAGGAAGTTCGAAAGATAGTCAAAAAAGTTCAAAAGTCATTTCTCAAAGCAATAATGGTAAAAAGATTAACATATGATCTCATATTATTAACTATTGTCCTGGTGTTCCATTTCAGCCATTAGCACAGCTGAAGAACAAGGTTACTGAAGTTCAGCAAGCACTTTTAAATAATATATGGTTTTTTCGAAATGATAACAAAGGGTTTCTTCAGTCTTTAAATATTTTAAGTCAGCATTTTTCAGAAAGCAATAAGTTCTGATTTTATGTTGTTTTTAATGGAAGAAGGATAGGAATCTTAGGGTTAAGGTTCTTGTTATTTAAAGGGAAAAAAATTATTTACACGCAAACCCTAATTTTGTTAATTTTCTCACGCTTCCGTTGCGTTTTGAACCGATTTTCCCTTCAGTCTCTAATTAAGCATGGAATGCCCCTTTAATGTCCTTTTATAGGTTTTTTTATACATGATCTAATCAGGTTTCATTCTTGACATGCAAGTTGAAATTCAGTGGATTGACATTCCTTCCTTGATAGGCGGGATTTTCTATTGTAGTTGACCACAAATAATTGGTTGTGGAGGATATCTTGGAAGCAAAGGTGTTTGTTTCCACTTTGGACTCTCTCATTAATGGTGGCCATTAAAGAGTTGGCTAATCTTCCCTTAATGGCGTTGATTATGTCATTAATAGAGTTGACTGCCTCCATTAATACGGTTGACCTTACTAATAAGGTTGACTGCCTCCATTAATACTGTTGACCTCATTAATAGGGTTGACTACCTCCATTAATATAGTTTGACCTCATTAATAGGGTTGATTACCTCCATTTACCTCCATTAATACGGTTTATCCTCGTTAATGGTATCGTAAATGTCATAAAAATTAACCCTCTCTTCATACGTTGTTTGGAGGAGAACTCTGGTTTTCTGTGTCACTTTGGCGAGGTACTTTATGAAGGTTAACTGAAGTGAAGCTTGGCCTATCTAGTGTTGAGGTACGCTTGAGTACAGCTCTTGATACTGGAGACTTGATTTAACCATGCCGGGATCTACAGCGGATCTTGCCCTAATAATGTTGGTGCTTTTTGGTGATTATGGGGCTTTACGGGCTTTTTCCGTTTCTGCTCGAGTAGGTTAAGATTATACCTTGATGAGGCAGGAGGGCATTTACAAGACAAGTTTGGCACCCTGAAGGTTCTTTAGTGACAGTAGATATGGTAGTATGCTCTAGGAAAGTGTCACGAGATACCCTGGTCTCGGGGAACCCAGATTCTTCCACGTTAACCTAGCTTCGGGCTTCTCTCCTAATATAGGGACCTTAACATGGTCACATCGGACTTTATTTGGTATGCTTGGATGTATGCAAGATGCTCAGATGGTATAAGCGGTCTTGCCTTGCTCTTGTAGGATCGCGTGGTAGCTCGACCTTAGAGACCTTGATATAAGCCTGAACTTGGACCTTTGCATGAAGGTTATGAAGTGGAAAATTATCCTTTGGTCGGTAGCCATATTTGGCTATTAACAGAAGTCCCCTCTGACTTTAGCACCGGTACATAGTTGGGGTTAGAGATTAGAGGCTAGAGTCAGGATATGTAACACTTGAAGAATTTTTCTATCTCTTCTTACAGGTAGCCATTACTTGAAATGAAAATCATTCTAAACATTCTTGGCTTAGATGAATCATGGTACAAGCATTCTTGCTGTAAGAATCCTGGTATTTAGATGAAAAGATCTTAGTTGGCAGCTAGGGCCACTTTCACACCAGGTCTTTATACATGGGCGAAATGTAGGTGAATCAAGACCTGCAAAATAAATTAGCAATGGCGGACAATATATGAAGATATTCTCTTGGTGGAATTTCTAACGCTCTGGTCAACGTAAAATTTGATAAGTAAAAGAGGTAAGATGACAAACCGTACTATTCGATCATATGGCTAGTCTAGGTACCTAGCATTCCTTTTCCAGGAATCACGGTGGCGAAATGATCCTGGTAGGTAATTATGCCATCCAGTTCCTTCCTAGCGGGGTTGGCATGGCCAAGGTAGCAGGATGACCATTTGGTTGTCCTGGTCTCGTGATCAAGCAGGCAACTATGCTCTTACGCTTAGATCATTCTTAGGAGTGGTAGCCTGGCCAAGGCATCAGGAATGCTAGCTAGTTATCTTCGTCTCGAGATCTAGATGGCAACTATGCTCTTACACCCAGACCCTTTTTAGAGATGGTAGCCCTACCAAGGCATCAAGAATGCTATGTAGCTATCCTGGTCTCAAGATCTGGACGACAACTATGCTTTTACGTATAGTGGTAGCTCGACCAAGGCATCAGGAATGTTAGCTAGTTATCCTATTCTCGAGATCTGGATGACAACTATGTTCTTATACTCATACCCTTCCTAGCGGGGGGTGATGCCTGGCCAAGGTATCAGAGGTAGTGAGAGGGCTTCCCTGACCAATCACTAGTCTCGAGACGATCATTGTCAAAATACCATGGTGATCCTCCTAGAGGGATTAATCCGGTCCAGAGCATTAGGAGTGTTGTGTAACTCTCCTGGTAATGGTGATCCTTTTAGAGGGATTTGATTTCGTATGGGGTATCTTGATCATAGGTGAAGGGTGATCACAAGAGAACTATCACAGGGATTGAAATCAAAGCAGATACAAACTCATAGCGTTACCAATACGAGGTTGTATCAACGCAAGGTGGTACCGGGTGGTAACCAGCCTTGCTCTAGGAAATTATTCACGAGTATAATCTCATTAAAAGGCATTTTTCATTGTGACCAGATCACTAAGAGAAATAATCCCATGTTGGGGTCACCGCCATTCCATAGGGGTGCTAAAGATAATAATAAGCTCATAGCCCCCAAGTGATGTAACTGGTTTAGAGGCTTGTTTGGGGTAGATAATAATCTTCAATAATTATAATGGATCTCCAGACCCAACTGTGAGCAAATCGGGACCTCTGGGTGCTACCCAAACGGATCGGGACATCGATGGCTCACTAGAGCATTTAATGGCCCGGTACAAATTGAGAGGAGCAACAGTACGATAATCTTCCGGAGCAAACAGATGATGTTAAGGCCGAGCTCATGCAAGCCAATGAGGATGGGTATTTCTTTGCAACCTACTAGGTGGATCAGGCTCTACCTATCCCCTTAAGTGTCATTGATGGATGGAAAAGGGAGGGGATCAGGAAGAAAGTAGGTGAGATGGTTGTGTATGCTCCCACCGTAGCTGGCAAGTATTGAGCCGTTGAAGCAGACCCTGGTTAAAACTGCCATATTACAGCAGAGGATCAATCTAAAGAGGGAGTTGCAGACCATTTTACTTCTCCACTTGGACCTACTAAGGAGGTACTGAACTAAACTGAAACTACCAATGAGGGGGAGGTTCAGACTGGTTTGGTTTAAGAAGAAGATACCCAGGTTGACCCAACCTTGATAAGGGTGGTGGTCCATGCTGGCATAGCAAAGGTGGAAGACATCGTTGTTGGCTCTGCTCAAATAAAGGCCACAACTGAGGTGGTTGTGCAAGCGACAGGTGAGCCCTCAAGTGATCCAGATGTAGAGGTTTTAGATGAGGAAACTGCTCTCTTAGTGAGGTTAAACTATAAGAATGAGGAGCTGACCATGGTAACGAGGGGTGCAGTCGTTCTAAACAAAACCCTGACCATAACTGATGCAACCGTGGCTAATACGTAGGCAGACAGGGAGTGGATCCAGCTTGCCTATGATCTGGAGAGACTCTTATCCATACGTCGTGCCTTGTGAGGATTGCTCTGAAGGTGGAGAAAATATCTAAAGAAAGTGACTTGAACTCTATATAGTAGCGTGGTTGCCTTGGAAGCCAATGAGGGCGATTCATTTGCTGAATGACACTTCTATGCTACTTTCTAGGCAGCTCGAGCTTTTCTTACCTTTGACATAATCATCATTTGAGGATAGATACCTTGAGTAGATCATGGAGAAAGTTGGGAGTTACCTGGGTCCTCTGTTGGGTTTATGCTGTAAAGATGTAATTTGTAAATGGATTTATGAAATAAATAAAAGGAAAAATTCAATTCATTTTTGTTGTGTTGTTTATTATATAACTTGTGCATTTATTTAACATCCAAGATTGTCGGATGTAATCTCGAACTGTGTATATGAGTGTCATATACAGATGGATACAATAAGAGATGTGCAATCTAAGGAGTCCATAGATAGGAAATAAAGTTTGGTACTTTATTTATGGTTAATCTATAGCTGCGATCAATTCTGTAATGTACGATGACTCCCTCCTGAATCATTCATATGAGATATAGGAATGGAGGCACCTTGTATGATGTGATCATATAGGACTGGGCCAAGATCTATATGAATTTCTCACCAAGATCCGTTTACCGATGAGATTCATATATATAAACTAATGATGGCTATATGTGGGTGATCTTAATCCTGAGTGTCTTATCGACTCCTTCAGGTTAGATCGTGGTCTTTAATATATCATGGGTGAGGTCGGATGTTGTTCCCGATCAATATGCTCCGTATGTTGGGATTGCGGTTTGGCTTGTGGCTGGGAAGGTTTATACACAATAGTGGAATCCACTCCTTATTGTGAGAAGTAGATGGTAGTTCTCTTAAGGGTTGATTCGGGGCTTGGACAATATGAGCGCTCTCCTAATTCCGTGAGGAGGATTTATTGTCCATTAGAAAATCAATGGTACTTAAAGGATATATGTGATTAGAGGGGTATAAATGATATTATGACTCTGCTTTAATTATGAACTACAGTGGAGGATCACACCATATGTAATAGCTATATCGATGGACACCGAGTTGTATCGGTCTGTGAAAAGCGTCTACAGTTGAGAGAGTACAGCTTCGGGTTTTTAGTGGAATAACACCGGAGTTAATAATCAAGAAATATTAATTAAAGAGTTTAATTAATGATTCTGAGGATTATTGGAGCTCAAAATATTGTGAGTCCATTAGGTCCCCTTGCAAGCCCGATCGATTTAGGTAATAAGGGTCACGGTTAATTAATTGGATTGTCCAATTAATTGTGTTACAAAAGTGACACGTATATATACGGGAATTAATTGAATAATTAGATTATTTAATTAATGAATGTTAATAGTTAAATTAATTAAATAATTAGATTATTTAATTAAATTGATAATTATGATTTATTAATTAACTATTAATTGAAGGGTGTTAGTTGATATATGAATTTACGTGAAGATAAAATAATATGATTATTTTATTTTTACTAAATCATTTATCTAAGTATTTGAATTTAAGTTTAAATTTAAAATACTTATTATCACTTTTAATATATGAGATATATTTGAAAAGGATAATTAAAATATATATATATATCAATTAATAACACAAGATATTGCATTGGATGCAAATTGGTGTGTACATGAAACAATAGTTAAAAGAAGAATTTGCATAGGATGCAAATACTTGATACATATATGATATTTAAAAAGATATAGCAGATAAATATATATTCGTGAAAAACAAAAAAGCAGGCAAGCTATATATATATTTAGTGAAGCAGTGCGTGAATAGAAATTGGTGAAGCAAGGCAATAGAGTCAGATAAATATATAATTGTCAAAGAAAAAGCATGAAGCAAGGCAATAGCTAGATAAATATATATTTGTCAAAGAAAAAGCGTGAAGCAAGGCAACAGTCAGATATATATATATATATTTGTCAAAGAAAAAGCAAGAGCAAGTGAGCTAGTGATATATATATATATATTGTTTCATGTTTTGTGTGTTTTTTGAAACACAAAGAAGAAAGAGTTTCTTCAATTCTCTCTACATTCTCCATTCAAGTTCCTGAGATAGTGATGCGCCCACACGCAATTACCAATCCAAGGAGATAGCAAGGAAGATCGAGTGGTTCATGTTAGGTCGGTGAATTTTGTTGGCATTATTCTATATCAAAACAACATTTCCTTCGTATTGTTTAGTTGTCTAGGATTCTTGATGGCTTCAAAGAAGAAATGACAACTATTCAAGCAAGTTCAAGTCTTCAAAGGGAAAAATGCTTCATGATTCTACAAAGGTATATTAAGACCTTTCTTTTCTCTTTCAAGGCTTAGGCACACACACACATATCATACATTTGTGTCCCTGCATCGTTGCGCACCTTTATAGGCACACACACACATATCATACATTTGTGTCCTTGCATCATTGTGCACCTTTATTGGAACACACATACAATTCATTCATATGAGTCCCTGCATCGTTGTGCACCATGTATAACACATCCACACACTTTAAGATGAATGCTCATGCATTGGTTTGGAAATAACATGTTTTGGAATATGCATGATTGGAAACTATCTCTATGTAGTTTGCATTCTAGTGTGAATTGTGTTTGTGTGAGTATATGTTTGTATAACATGGATATTGAACTTGGATTTAGTCTTAAATCATTCTTGATTGAGTTCCGGTCATTTCGGTTACTCATACTATTGATTTCAAGTTCATAGTTAAAAGATACTACACTTTCAACTCATGTTTCATACATTGTCTTCATCTTTGTATATCAAGTCAAATTATTATTTTTTGGGTTTATTATCTTATATTTCCATGTCCGTGTGAGAGTTATGGTTCGTAATCCGTAAACAGATTCTAATTCAGAGTTCGGAGGCCGGAGAACGATCAAAGAACGCGAAGGGAGGGCGAGAGGAAAAGATTGCATCCAAGCAATCTTTCCCGAGATGGCGCGTGGCCATCTCAGAACAAAATGCTTGCTGCCCCGAGATGCCCACGCACCATCTCGGGCAGCATGCATTCTTGGGCTCTTAAGGGTGTTTTGGTCTTTTCATAAATCATTCTTATCCCTCTCCTTTATAAACTCTCTCCCTCTCACATTTCATTCTAAGGAAGAAGAAAATGTAGTGCATAAAAATTTCCAGATTTTTTCTCTCAACTTTGAATCACCATATCTCTCTCATCTCTTATCCGATTTGAGTGATTCAAGTTGGAGAAGTTTCTTATTGAAGTCCTATATCATCTACAAGCAACCTTGAAGTCATTTGTTCAAGGTTTCTGGTGGATCGCACCATTTTTGTGACTGCACTCGAAATTGTCAAGGTTGTTGTTTATCTTTTGATTCCTTGATTCTAAGTTCAATTACCTTGGGTATTCTTCCTATTGTTGTGTATTTGACTTGAACAAATATTGATGAGTGATAGATCTTCATTTAAAAGCTAGATTGAGTTTCAATTGAAATCTCACATGTTGAGTTAGGTTTTGATTTTACCTATGTTTTCACATGTTTGGGATTGTATTGTACTAGCTTTGAATCTAAGACTATTTGTGCTTTGATTGACTTTATTTTCATGATTAATAGTCTTATCATGTGCTAAGAACTCATTTTTTGAATAGATCTAGGATTAGCACATTTGTTTTATATTTAGAGTCTATTAGAGTTTAATTGACTATTTTTTTGAATATATGCTCTAAATGACTGCTAGAGATTTGATTGATCATATTTTGTATTTCTACCATTTTTGTGTTAGTACTAAAGTCTTGAATATGTACTTCATGAACATGTTTACTTCAAGCTTTAGCAACATGAATAAAATCTAGGTTTAAAGTGTTTGTTTGGAAATTTGGCATGCTCTAGATTTTTGTTCATGTATAAGATCTAGACAATCTTGTTTTGTGAACTTTATTGTCTATGTCTAGATCTTCATGGAGTGTACATAATTAAATACATTTCATATGCTCATACAATATCTTTTGTGGTGTCATTTTTTGATTATAAACTAGAAAAATATACTTTGTGTGCTCATTGATTAATTCTAATTTCCATAGAATTTGTTGATCATCTTGTTCTATGTTGTGTGCTTGTTTGCGTTATGCATTCATGATCACATAGATGCCTTGTGAGAAGGAATTCTTGACAATAGGTGTGAAACCTATGGTGTTGAGCAAGAAGTCTTGGCAAGAGGTGTGAAGCCTCGGATTTTCGAGCAAGGAAGTCTTGGCTAGAGGCGTGTGGCCTTAGATAGTCGAGCAAGAAGTCTTGCCTAGGGTCGTGAAGATCCGGATAGGTGAGCAAGGAAGTCTTGACTATAGTCGTGAAGACTCGGATAGTTGAGCAAAAAGTCTTGCCTTAGGTCATAAGGATCCGGATAAGGTGACCAAGGAAGTCTTGACAAGAGGTGTGAAGCCTTGGATTGTTGAGCATTGGGCGACAACTTCTAGAGTAGGATAGGAGGGTAGTTTCTAGGTGAAGGGGTCACTTGAGAGATTGTACTTGTCTTATCTACTAGTGGATTTTGTTTGCCGGTTGCTTCTAGCCCGTGGATGTTTCCTCTTCGGAGGTTTACCACGTTATATCTTGTGTCAACTTTTCTCTATCCCTATCTCTCTTATATTGCTAATTGTTATTTGAATAATATGGATAGAACTTTATATGTAAGTTGACTTCCTTATACAATATTGTTTGTGTATGTTAGATAACTTTGTATCTTGTGATATTTCATTCAAGTTGTAAAGTATCACATTGTAATACTCTAAGTATAACTTATGGAATGTTATCTACATTGAATATATTTGTTCATAAGATACATTGATTCTTGTTGTATGTTTTGTAGACTAAGAGTGGAGATTTAAGCATACATGAATATATTGTTTTCTCATAACAATCATTTTGAATGTTAATTTGTATGCTTATCAAAGGTTTTGTCACTAGTCTCGAAAGATTTGTCATAAGTGAGAGACAACCTATTTACCCCCCACCCCCTCTAGGTTGTTTAGTATAACCTTGTACACATTCTTTCAATTGGTATCAAAGCGGGTCACTTAAAGTAGTTAGTGTGATTCGGGATCTACAAGGTTATTTACTAATCATGGATATTAACCTCTAGTCTACAATTGTTTATTTTTGGTTGTCCTCCTTCGTTGGTTGTGAAAATGGTTCTTCTTGTTTTATATTTCATTTGTCTACTAACAATTTTGTTGATAATCTTGAAAAGAAAGTTAGTGACAAAAGCAAAGATGAAGAAGTTTTTTCTGGAGGATGATCAATCCAGACATGATTACTTATCTTTGCAACTCAATGAGGAGAATTACATATCAAAGACCACCAACTTCTACTTGATGGCAAGAGTTTAAACTCTTGACAAGAAAAGAGATTAAGCGTTAAAGGAAGTTGAAGTGAAGAGTGAAGTGATCAAACGTCTAGAAAAGAAGATGATTGAAGAGGCTCGTATGATAGATAGATTAACATATGATTTTGCTAATAATTTGCTTTTGTTTCTTGAAGGGAATGATCAAAGGCAAGGAAGAGGAATTGGCAATCATGAAGGCCAAAGAGTTTTGGTAATCTTTATGGAGATTCAAGTGACTTAAGCATTGTAGATGAGCAAGTGGATTCTCCTACAACTAAAAGGCAAGTCACTAAGGAACAAGAGGATTTCAAAGGCCATGTCTTCCAAGGTCAAGTACAAAATCAAGGAACTTAAGGAGTCTTCACCATTGGTACACTCTCACCTAAATAGTAACATCTCAAAATTTATTCTGGCTTGCTAATTTTGCTATTTTGTCGTGAGTATATTAGATGATGCAAACTAAGGAATGTGATGCATGCTAATGATATGTGAAAATCTTCTATATATGTTTCTTGCATGATAATTCTTTGAATCTTGTGTGTGATAATGATAATCGTGTGAAGAAAATAATTGAGAAGATTTGGGTGAAAATGAGTGATTCACATGATCATATGTATAGTCTTGATGATATCTTTGTTGATGGCAATAATGGTGTGTTTTACATGAGTAATATCTTTATAGAGAAGATAGTTGATGATTTATCTTCTAGATATATTTTTGCCATGAGAAATGATCATGATTTTTGTGTGAAATTTCACCCAAGAACAAATGGTTCAAGGGTGAGTGCTTTTACCTCTAGTGTAAGTAGCACATGTGAGTTAGCTTTAAGGCTAAGTGTCAAGCGTGTTGAGAATTCTAGCTAGCTAGCTTGGAATACTCCATGTCTAGACACGAACTTAGTTATCTCACTTAACTTTGTTTTGATAGTCAAAATCCTTTGATTAACTTTTGAGAAGTTACTCTTATGAAATCTATTCGGTGATTATCTTGTTAACACTTTTGGAGGAAGTCATTTCTATACTTGCATTTGCATCATGTAGCATGTCATATTAGAGAACTAGTATAGCAATCATATGGTCCTTATTGACATTTGCTCTCTAAAGATCTTTTTGTGATGTGTTCACAAATATCTTACTCATGATGCTTGAAATGCTTGCTTGAATGATGAGTGGCATACTTATGGAAAATATGAGCTTCATATTTATTGAAATATACTTATTAGAGAAGTAATGATCTTGAATAAGTCTTTACTTGTTGCTCTTAGATCATGTGCTTTTGAGTCATAAAAACTTGATTTTCAAAAATTGCACTTTGCTTCTCTTATATGTTTAAGTTTGAGTAATTGAGTTTGAAAGCATGTAGATTATGGATGCATCTTGAAGTTCATTGTCTAGTACATGATAGATGACCTATGGTTAGTATCCATTTTGCTTCGGCAACTACATAGAACTCAACAAGCACCTTCATGGAAAGGGCTACACACATTGGTTGTGAAGCCGCCCAATGTAGGAAAGGGCTACACCATTGTGATGAGTGAAAGCCGTTATGAAGAATTTATGTTTATGTATGCAAAATCAAAGAAGTGTTGAAAAAGAATCAATAAAATAAAAATCTTTGATTCAAAGCCTAAAAAGAAATGGAGGAAGGCTTAAAATGGAGTATAGTTGAAAATTTGTGATTGCTCGGGTTGAAAAACAGAAATGGAATGACGAGCCACATGCACACACACGCTCACATGTTGAAATCTATTCTCTTTAAAGCGAAAAATCCGGATGATAATCGGTTTGACCTTGATTGTAAAAGCTTTAGATGGATAGGTGTTGAAGTGGTTTGCATGTTGATATCACAATCACTCCTTTTATATATGCTTGAAGCAAAAATTCACACACACACTTTTGCTTATATAGTATTTTGATATTCTAGCAATTTTTAGAATAATTATGAGAGAGATTGAAAATCTTGTTGTATCTCTCATAGTTTGTGGAGCTTATATTGTTGGATTTCTTTAAAATTGCTTGAATGTGTGATTGTGTGATTTATTGTGAACATTATTCTATCTTGATCTTAGATAGAGCACTTATCAAGGGGGAGCATAGTATGCTAGACTTTGTTTTCTTATATGATATGTCCGCATGTTTCAAGTTGATATTTGTTGGCATATTCTTTTGTTGATATAATGAATCTTGTAGATGCTATTTCATGTTTCTTGATTTGCATGATGATTCTTTGTATTAACTTATGCCTTTGTATGTGTGATCATAAATAATGCATGAAACATTTTTTTGTAATAATTGTATGATTGTATTTGCGATCAACTTCTCCTTATTTGGGGTTGTATAATAGTCGAGATTGCAATCAATTCCCCCATTCTTGAAATTGAAATGAGAATAGTTACAATGAATTCTTCTTTGTTTTGGGGTCGATAGTAATTGTAATTGTAATTAATTCTATTGATTGTAGTTACAGTGAATTCCTCTTTGTTTGGGGTCGATAGTAATTGTAGTTGTAATCAATCCAATTGGTTATAGTTGCAGAAAATTCCTCCTTGCATAGGGTGATAGTAATTGTGGTTTTAATCAATTTAATTGATTGTGATTGCAGAAAATTCCTCCTTACTTTGAATGATATTAGTTGTGGTTGTAATCAAATCTTTTCTTGTTTGAGGTTGATATGATTGTCGTTGATACCAATTCCTTCATATTTGGAGTTAATATGATTGTTAATGCAATTGTTGAACTTGGTAGAAATGACCTATATGCTTAAGAGTAAAATTTATGCATTTGTGATTCACTATACCTTGATGAGTTTGTTGTGGTGTATAGATTTGAATAACCTTTGATAGGTTAACATGGAAAAGCAAACTAGAATCAAGGGAGAAGATATGGGAGCTAGATGCTTGAAATAAATGGATTCTTCAAGCAAGGCATCCATCTCCGAACATTATGTGAGATCACCAATTGTTTCACTATTTGATCTCATGATATCATTTTTTTCTTTGGCATAATTTTATGTCAAAAAGGGGGAGAAATATGATATTGTTTTAGCATATCTTCTTTGAATATTTCTCAAGTATTAAACTTCTTATGGCATGTAATATTGTGATTTCATTTGGTTAAGAATATCTTTGAGATAACATGTATTAAGGGGGAGATACATGATTCATTTTGGACATAAGAATATATTTGAGATAACATGTATTAAGGGGGAGATACATGATTCGTTTTGGATTTAAATGTTTAATTCTCGCCATAATTGTATATTGCCATATGTATCTTTCTCATGGATATGCTTTATGCTTTAAGTTGATTTTAGGTGGCTACAAGAGAAGATCAATAAGAAGTTCAAGACTTGTTGAAGATTAGTCTTAAGAAACTAACTCATTGTAATGTGAGGGTGTGATTTTGTGACCAATCTTCATTTTATGTGTTTTAGTATTTTGTATAGGTGTTTTGACTTAGAATTTGCCAAAGGGGGAGATTGGTAGGTCTGTGAATTTTGTTGGCATTATTCTATATCAAAACAACATTTCCTTTGTATTGTTTAGTTGTCTAGGATTCGTGATGATTCAAGCTTCAAACAAGAAATGACAACTATTCAAGCAAGTTCAAGTCTTCAAAGGGAAAAATGCTTCATGATTCTACAAAGGTATATTAAGACCTTTCTTTTCTATTTCAAGGCTTAGGCACACACACATATATCATACATTTGCATCCCTGCATCGTTGTGCACCTTTATAGGCACACACATACAATTCATTCATATGTGTCTCTGCATCGTTGTGCACCATGTATAACACATTCACACACTTTAAGATGAATGCTCATGCATTGATTTGGAAATAACATGTTTTGGAATATGCTTGATTGGAAACTATCTCTATGTAGTTTGCATTCTAGTGTGAATTTTGTTTGTGTGTGTATATGTTTGTATAATATGGATATTGAACTTGGATTTAGTCTTAAATCATTCTTGATTGAGTTCCGGTCATTTCGGTTACTCATACTATTGATTTCAAGTTCAAAGTCAAAAGATACTACATTTTCAACTCATGTTTCATACATTGTCTTCGTCTTCGTATATCAAGTCAAACTATTACTTTATGGGTTAAGTATCTTATATGTCCATGTCCATGTGAGAATTACGGTTCTTAATCTGCAAACGGATTTAAATTCTGAGTTCAGAGACCGGAGAACGGTCGAAGAACGCGAAGGGAAGGCGAGAGGAAAAGATTGCATCCAAGAAATCTTTCCCGAGATGGCGCATGGCTATCTCGGGACAGAGTGCTTGCTGCCCCGAGATGCCCATGTACCATCTCGGGCAGCATGTATTATTGGGATCTTAAGGGTGTTTTGGTCTTTTCATAATTCATTCTTATCCCTATCCTTTATAAACTCTCTCCATCTCACATTTCATTCTAAGGAAGAAGAAAATGTAGTGCTGAAAAATTTTCAGATTTTTTCTCTCAACGTTGAATCACCATATCTCTCTCATCTCTTATCCGATTTGAGTGATTCAAGTTGGAGAAGTTTCATATCGAAGTCCTCTATCATCTCTAAGCAACCTTGAAGTCATTTGTTCAAGTTTTCTGGTGGATCACACCATTTTCGTGACTGCACTCGAATTGTCAAGGTAGTTGTTTATCTTTTGATTCCTTGATTCTAATGTTCAATTACCTTGGGTCTTCTTCCTATTGTTGTATATTTGACTTGAAAAAATATTGATGAGCGATAGATCTTCATTTAAAAGCTAGATTGAGTTTTAATTGAAATCTCACATGTTGAGTTAGATTTTGATTTTACCTATGTTTTCACATGTTTGGGATTGTATTGTGCTAGCTTTGAATCTAAGACTATTTGTGCTTTGATTGACTTTATTTTCAAGATTAATAGTCTTATCATGTGCTAAGAACTCATTTGTTGAATAGATCTAGGATTAGCACATTTGATTTTATATTTAGAGTCTATTAGAGTTTAATTGACTATTTTTGTGAATATATGCTCTAAATGATTGCGAGAGATTTAATTGATCATATCTTGTGTTTCTAGCATTTTTGTGTTAGTACTAAAGTCTTGAATATGTACTTCATGAACATGTTTATTTCAAACTTTAGTAACACGAATAAAATCTAGGTTTAAAGTGTGTGTTTGGAAATTTAGCATGCTCTAGATTTTTGTTCATGTATAAGATCTAGACAATCTTGTTTTGTGAACTTTATTGTCTATGTCTCGATCTTCATGGAGTGTACATAATACAAACATTTCATATGCTCATGCATCATCTTGTGTGGTGTCACTTTTGGATTATAAACTAGAAAAATATATTTTGTGTGCTCATTGATTAATTCTAGTTTCCATAGAATTTGTTTATCATTTTATTCTATGTTGCGTGCTTGTTTGCGTTTTGCATTCATGATCACATAGATGCCTTGTGAGAAGGAAGTCTTGGAAATAGGTGTAAAACCTATGGTGTTGAGCAAGAAGTCATGGCAAGAGGTGTGAGCCTCTGATTGTAAAGAAAGGAAGTCTTGGCTAGAGGCGTGAGGCCTTAGATAGTCGAGCAAGAAGTCTTGTCTAGGGTCATGAAGATCTGGATAGGTGAGCAAGGAAGTCTTGACTAGAGTCGTGAAGACTCGGATAGTTGAGCAAGAAGACTTGCCTTGGATCGTGAGATCCAGATAAGATGAGCAAGGAAGTCTTGACAAGAGGTGTGAAGCCTCGGATTGTTGAGCATAGGGTGACAACTTCTAGAGTAGGATAGGAGGGTAGTTTCTAGGTGAAGGGGTCACTTGAGAGATTGTACTTGTCTTATCTATTAGTGGATTTTGTTTGCCGGTGGCTGCTAGCCGTGGATGTTTCCTCTTCGGAGGTTTACCACATTATATTTTGTGTCAAATTTTCTCTATCCCTATCTCTTTTATATTGCTAATTGTTATTTGAATAATGTGGATAGAACTTTATATGTAAGTTGACTTCCTTATACAATATTGTTTGTGTATGCTAGATAACTTTGTATTTTCTGATATTTCATTCAAGTTGTAAAGTATCACATTGTAATACTCTAAGTACAACTTATGGAATGTTATCTACATTGAATATATTTTTTCATAAGATACATTGATTCTTGTTGTATGTTTTGTAGACTAAGAGTAGAGATTTAAGCATACATGAATATATTGTTTTCTCATAACAATCATGTTGAATGTTAATCTGTATGCTTATCAAAGGTTTTGTCACCAGTCTTGAAAGATTTGTCATAAGTGAGAGACAACCTATTCACCCCCTTATAGGTTGTTTAGTATAACCTTGTACACATTCTTTCAGTTCAGACAGGAGCACATCGTAAAGTGAAAGAGCCTCCAAACGTTGGTAAGATTGGTTTATATAGGAGCATATCGTAAAGTGAAGGAGCCTTCAAACGTTGGTAAGATTTTCTTCTTATGATTATATTGATTTTGATTTCCTGTTTTTACATATTGTATGTATTAGTTCTAAAAAATAATTACGATCCAAAGTTCACTGGTCCCAGATACGGAAATGATCTGTATAAAAATTTTAAAACCTAGTTCCGCTGTGTGACCTTTGAACGGGGTTCCTCCATCCTCTAACTGAAGCCGGACCTTCTTGATCTAATAGGTGCGCAAATGATGAGGGGGACTTGGTACCCATTTCCACCTTCATGCCAAGCCGTACTATGGTAGAACCTATCTCGAAGTCTTCTGCTGCAAGGTAAATGATATATGAGGAGCTTCAAACTTGCTTACCTCTCTATCTGAATCTGTAAAGGTAGAGGTCCATATTGCTCCAACCAAGGAAAATGAGGTCTGAACTGGTCTGGCTGATGTCAGCTGCTGCGAAAGTTTGGGATATAGGGGGAGCTTCAAACCTGTGTATCTGTTCGCCTAAATCTGTCAAGGAGGTTGAGATCCAAACTGATCTCACCAAGGAAGAAGAGGTCCATACTTATGCCATAGTGGTGGAAGAGGCTCCGATCGATTCAGCTGAAGAGAAGGTGGTCAAGGCTGACTCAAGTTGATCCAACCAATGTGGTGGAAGCTGGCTGTAAAGTAGCGACTCTAGAGGATAGTGACCCTTCCTCCAACAAAGTAGTGGGACCAGAGAGGAAAGAGCTGTTACTGTCGATGAGGCTAACCAAGGAGGTGAATCGAGATCACGGTCGCTCACTCGGGCGATGAGTGCCACGATACAAAAGGAGGGGAGTCCACTAGTATGATATTAGTCCAAATGCGTGCTTGAGATCCAAAGAGTACCCAGCAATTGAGAGAAGGCTCTAGACCCCTCCGGAATAGGTAGGAACCATGAAGACTCACTTCGGCATTGGATGGATAGAGAGGGGCAATCTGCCCGGTACCGGTCCAGAGGCATGCTTGGGATCCAAAGAGTCCCCATCAACTGAGAAAAGGTTCTGAACCCCTCCGGATTGAGTAGGAACCATGGTGACTCCCTTGGGCATTGGATGGGCCAATATAAATATAGAGGGGCCACCTACCTGGTACCGATCCAAAGGAATGCTTGGGATCCAATGAGTCCCCAGCAATTGAGAGAAGGCTCTGGACCTTGCTGGAACGAACCAGGAGCTCAGTGGCTCACTTAGGGCGTTGACAGACCCAGTATGAGAAGTGAGGAGCCACTGACTCTTGAGGCTTGCTTAGGCATGTAGGAGGCCTCAACAAATGTAGAAAGCCTCTGGGCACTTCTCGTTCAGATCAAAGTTTTAGTGGCTTACTAGGTCGAAGAATGGCCCGGTACACATGGGGCGAAGCCACCAGTCATGTAGTGGTGTTACTACTCCAGAGGCTTTCTTAGGCACGTAGGAGGCCTTACCAAGCATGGGAAGCCACTGGGAACTCCTCGATCAGATTGAGCTTTGGTGGCTTGCTAGGGCGATGAAAGGCTCGGTACATATAGAGCGAAACCATCGATCTGGTACTGGTCCAGAAGCATGTTTTGTATCCTACAAGTCCTTAAAAATTAAGAGAAGGCTCTGGACCCTGCTAGAATGAACCGGGAGCTCAGCGACTCACTTAGGCTTTGACCGACCCTGTTTAAGAAGTGAGGAGCCACTGTGTCCTACAGTCGAGCTGTTACTCCAAAGGCTTGCTTAAACATGCAGGAGGCCTCAGCAAATGTGGGAAGCCTCTAGACTCTCCTCGATCAGATCGGGTTTTGGTGGCTTGCTAGGGGGATAAATGGCTTGGTACAAATGGAGCGAAGCCAGCGGTCTTGTAGCGGTGCTACTGCTCTAGAGACTAGCTTAGGCTTGTAAGAGGCCTTACCATATGTGGGAAGCCTATGGGATCTTCTCGATCAAATCGGTCTTCGGTGGCTTGCTAGGGCGATGAATGACCCGGTGCACATGAAGCAAAGCCACCGGTCTGGTACAAGGTCAAAGGCATGCTTAGGATCTTAGAAGTCCCCATAAACTGAGAGAAGGCTCTGGACCCTCCTGGAACGAACTGGGAGCTAGGTGCTAACTTAGGTGTTGACCGGCCTGGTATATGAAGTGTGGAGCCACTAGTCTTCTACTTATCATTCTACTCGGGAGGCTACACAGCTTAGTTGACTTCTCAGATTCATGAGTTAACCTGTTATCGCTACCTAGGAGCTTCTAAAGGGCGGATCCAGTGACATAAGGGGATCTGTATAACCAGGTACAAGTCCAATGGATTTGCTGGATAGGAGGTCTATCGGTAGTAAAGCAAATCTTCTGTAAGCAAGGGAGGTGCAACTCTACTGTATATGAGCTCTCGATGTATTGAATTGGTTCAACTATGTAGGATATCTTCAAGTGGGGAGCTACTATTTTAGAGCTCTATGATTATATAAGCAGGTTCGCTTCATAGAAGTAGTATAATAAACCTGTTCCACCAAGAGTCTCACATACCATATTTGCTCCACAATAAACAAAACTTGTTAAAGTTCAAAATGAGCACCACAAGTGGTGCGTAGACGATATAGACAAACATGGTGAAAGGATATCCTAAAAAATGACTGATAAATCTATCACCTCAATGGTATAAGGATGCTCATGTAGAGACATGAAAGCTTTCAAAAGGGGTATGGAAACTTCCCACAGATGGTGCCAGAAAGTGTAAACCGAAAATTTCCTCAAGGTGAGAAATATCGATTAACACCTTCAACCCACTACCCTGGAAGACTGCGGGAGGTAGGTACCTCGTACCTTGGTGATCTTCTATGAATATAAAGGATGTTACGGCAGGTAGGAGACATGTCATCCCACCCATCGAGCTTCACATATATAGAGCAGGTACGGGGAGCTCGAGGTTCCTTTACTGGTGTAAAGGGGGCTGATCATGGTCTCTGGTCCTTGGTCATGGTCACAGTCCCTGTCTCGGTCCCTATTCGGTCCTGATCCTGGTCTTGGTATCTGGTCTCCTCTCTAGGTGTTCTCAATCCAAATAGTGAGCAAGAAGGTAGGATTGGTACTCCAGGATGATATATATGCATTCGTGGAAGACTGGACCACTCGGTAGCGATTCTCTAAATCTAGGTACTTTCGGTCAGGGTTGGAACCCATCTTGGTACCTGGAGCTCTGTCTTATACCCCGATTTCTCCCTGTAGTTCCTTGACCTATATGGTGAGTAAAGAGGGGGGTTTGTCTCGCTTCTATGTCATATCATTGTCTACTCCCGTAGAGAGGGTGCATGAAAGCTCATCGACTCCCTTTATATGGGTTTGGGTAGTTTCTCCAAATTTTGATATGCGACTTTGGCATGAAGATGGGAGGATAAGAGCGTTAGGTCCAACTGGATAGGAATCTAGCTCGTACACAAACATTCATGCATAATACATGAGATAAATAGGAGAAAGACAAGTCCTTTGTAGAGGGAGGCGGACTGACCAAGGGGAAAAAAGAAGGAGAAAGACCCTACCTGTAGGGAAAATCGCGCAACAGAAGAGTGAAAATAAATAAAATTTAGGTTTGGTAAAATGAAAACTTTTCCCTTTTAATAACAAGAACCTTAACCCTAGATTAATTGATGTATATAAAAAGTATCGTACCTTTTTTTTTCGTGACGATTGAACTAGCGTCGAATTGAATCCTCAAGATCTTCCAATCCAATCACGAACGTGAATCACCTAGGAGTGTGGGCTCTCTTTCTTTAAATTGTATACCTGAGGATGGAAACAAACAAAATCTTCCTCTTTGTTAGTCACAATAATCCTCCAAGAGAAAAACCATGAACGTCCAGTCACTTGTGAATTATCAATCAATTTGATTGAAACTCACGTGAACCTTGATTCGATGTTTTACACAAAACCCTTTTGATGCAAAGGATACCAGTGTACTACCGAAAAAAAAACGTTCCATCTTTTCTCTATGCTTTGCCGAATTCTTCACACAATGAGTTTGACGAATTTTTTTTATATATAACAGTAAAAATCAAATAAAAAACAACTTCTCACACCAAAAATTAAGGTTTGGTAGAAATTTATAACATATATTTATAGGTTCACAAATCCTCTCCTAAGGAGGATTTTCTTGGTAGGCAAGAATCCTATTTTTATGTGGATTTACTTAGTGACCAAGAATTCTTTTCCAAAAAGAATTATTTCCTACACCGGGACTCCTAATCTAACTCATTAGTGTATTTGTGACCATATTAAAAACTTCCTAATTTGACTAGATAAATAATTTCTTCTATTTATCTACTTATCAAATATAGCCTTTAACATTAATTATACTACCAACAATAGTATAATATTAGCAGACCTTATCCTATTAGAAAAACAAAATTGACTTTTATTAAATAATTAATTAATCAACAAATTAATTATTATTTTTTAATTAAATAATAAAATTTAAATTAATATATTAGGCTTTTATATGTTAGCCTTGCCGCCATTACATTATATAGGCATATATATTATTTTTCTTATTTTATTAAATCCAGTGGACCTTAATAAAAAGTCCACATTTGAACTATACTCATTCTTACAAAAGGAAACAAGTCAACATGCCTTAATACAATTCAAGATGGACCCCTAAATTTATCCGGTAGAATATATCAACTGATCCATGCAAGTCGTGTGGATTGGGGATCTTGGCGGGCTATCTAAATTTAAGCTTCAATAGACATAACCTAATCACAATCAACAAATGATTCACTTATGTCCAATCTATTAATTTTAGTTCATTCCACTAAAGAACTAAAATTGAATGAACTAAAATTGAACTCTTAAATAAAGATATAATAAGTTAATATTTCTCATTCATACCCTAGACAATCTTAATGGAGATAGTGTATTCTCGTGAAGAATACCAGAAATCGCCAAGAGCTCATAAACGACCTATACCTCTCCAAATTACCATATTTACTCATATGACCACATTTTGAACTTGGATATTTTGATTTGTCCAGAAGCCATGTTTCAGTAGACATTATTGAAAACTTGACATTAAGATTTAATATCCAATACCTCAAAACCATCCATATGGTGATATTCTACTCTCATTTATTAAATGGAGCCACGATGTCTATATCTGTAAATGAAGTCCTCTATCGATTAACAAATGAATACCACCAAACTATCGAGGATAGACTATGCTATATAATCGTACTCATTGATAGCTCAAATGATAACACTTGCAACCATAAGTCCATCATTTATCACAGGATTGAGATAGACTCTCCGATTGTCTTCAAATGAAAAACTTTTATCCATTGACGGTTCTAGATAAAGTATTTCATTGTGATCCTATTCAATGCAACCAGTTCACTGGATTCTTTTGCCCAAAGACACCACACTTTGATGATTTTAGACTCATCACAGAAAATTTGATCCCACTCAAATGCTACCAAAAGAATCTACAACTTTGACAAGACAAAGTCGCTCAACCTTTTATCTTAAGTTGTGAATATTATTCAAGACTAACTAAATAATTGTGTCTACCTCATACATATCTAGATGTATGAACAATTCTTCTTTTCTCATAGACTTTTGACCTTATGATGATTTAATTTTGACATTTATAATAATTAAACTATAAATGCTATAAGATTTGTTAAACTAGAAATCACTTTATGAATATGAAAAGATTGTCGAATACATTATTAGAATCTTGTTATCGAGCACAATCCTAACAACCTTAAGATTTTTATGCGTTTCTCAAGCTGATTTTCTACTTCAGCTTTAAATGCTTTAAATATGTCAAAAGCATCCGACTTATGTCTCATGAGATACACATATCCAAATCTTGAGTGATCATCCATGAAAGTGATGAAGTATTCATATCCACCTCTAACGTGAATGCTCATAGGTCCACACATTTCTGTGTGTATCAATCCTTAACATTCTATGGCTCTTGTACCTTTGGTCGTAAACGACCTTTTTGTTAGTTTACCTTCCAAACAAGATTCAGAAGTTGGTAGATCAGCAACTTTTAAGTCACTTTAAGGTCTGTCACTTACCAATCTTTTAATCCTATTAAGGTTAATATGACCTAGGTGCAAATGCCTTAGGTAGGTTTCATCTTTTGATAATTTTACTCTTTTATGATTAGGTTTCGTTGATTTCGGGTCTAACAAGTGAGAGATATTTCCATGCAAATAGAATAAACCGTTTTCCAATGTACCTTTGCAAATAATTTTGTCATTTTTACTAATAATAAAAGCTTTATTAAAGGTAACCGAATAACCAAATTTACTTAAACAAGAAACATAAATTAAATTCCTCTTCAATTGAGGTACATAATAAACGTCTATTAAATATAAATGCCTATAAATCTAAACAAATTCTAATATCTCCCACCGAACTAGCAGACACTAACGCTCTATTGCCTAAATGCAAGATGAATTCGTTTTCATTAATCCTTCTCCTTTCCTTGAACCTGACACGTCCTGAAGAAGTGTTCCTACTCCAAAGTATAAGAGTCTCATAGTAATAAATTAATCGGTAAGACCGGGTCGAACCACAGGGAGGTTGTTCACTATTCCCTATAGAATTAATTATCTAGATTAATTACTAAGCTTGTTATAAATTATAAATCAATTAAAATTAAAACTGGGGCTAAGGGATCCACAGTTAGTAATTCGATTATGATCCAATTATTAATATTTAGTCCAGATTAATGGGATTGTATTCCACTCCACTGACCACTCTCTGATAGATGTGGGTAAAAGTACTCACTGTGCTAGAAAACATCTGTCTGTCTACAGTGAGTCAAAACTCTATAAAGATTAGAGGGGATAAACCACTCTCTGATATATATGGGTAAAAGTACCCACTGTGCTAGACAATATCTGTCTGTCTACAGTGAGTCAAAAACTCCACAAAGATCAGAGGGGAAAAAGTAAAAAAATAATAAACTTACCATAATTGGACATATTTTACATACCAACAGTATCACCTTTTGCCCCAACTATATAAAATTAGCCAGACACAATTTTACTAGAAATAACTATTTTATTTAAACTGAGAATTTGATAACAAAAGAGATAGAATTTCACAAATCTAATATCAGATTTGGATTCAGAATGTGGAAATATAAGGGGAGAGGTCCCCCAATTTATACAAAATACGGATGAAAATTGACCATCGGATGAATTTAAAATGGAGTGTTCAGATTTCGCCACGTCATCAGTGGATAGTGAACAGTGACAGTAAATAGTAAACGCATCCATAAAGTGAATAGTAAACAGTGAACAGTGACAGTGAACAGTAACACATCCATGAAAGTGAATAATGAACAGTGCAATGCTTTCTAGAATATTATTCTCTGCAGCACGTGTACGGTGCACTCACAATTTAGGCCAATAGAAATGTGCCACATCATCGGTCAATAATCTTCTAGAAAGTCAACTATGAACAGTGCATCGACTTCTAGAATGTGATTCTCTGCAGCCGCGTGTATGGTGCACTCATAGTTTAGGCCAATAGGAATGTGCCACATCATCAGGAACAGTGAAAGTCAACTATAAACAGTGAAAATCAACTGTGAACAGTGAATAGTCAAAATTATAAAAATGTTCTTCGTGGCATTTCTAAGGTTTTTGACGTTCTAAACTTGAAAAAGATGTTTGTTTTGCCATCTGACTTCTCCATAATTCTGAATTGATCGAATTACCTCTGAAATACAATGAAAAATACACTGATTACTACACAACACATTTATTTAAGCGAGCGAACGAAATTATGTCTAAATTGGGGAATTTATCGTATTGGAAGTGTAAAATGATGATATTATCCCTTACTAAACATATACTTTTAAGTGTTAATCACACCCCCCAACCAGCTTATTGTTAGTCCCTAGCAACTAAAGTTAAAATAATAAAAACCCAAATTCAAATCTCTAAACTACAAGACAAACTCTCCCATACCTCTTTTCTCACCCTTTGACAACCTGTCATCAATTGAGTTATCAATCAAACTTTCTTGTCCTCAATAAAGATCAACACAATAACTATGAGATTCAATTGAAATTAAGCAACATTTTTATTCCGAAATCTCATCAGGGCTTCTTCCTTAGGCAGTAGTTTTATTTCTTTTTTTTTTGTATTTTTTTAATATAACAAAATTGATAACAAAATTGGAATTAAACATTCCATCTTTAATCCATGTAGCGAGCTTTAGGCCAATGACTCCCAAACCAGTTGGCTTTAGGGCATTAAGTGTTACAACATTCTTACGGGCTTAATTACTCTGATTGCAGATGTTTTTTTTAGTACAATTACCTTAAGAAACTTTAACCCGTGTAACGAGCTTTGGGTCAATGACTCCCAAACCAGTTGGTCTTAGGGCATTAGGTGTTCAAGCACCCCTCGGACTTAATTGCTCGAGTTAAAAAGGCTACGAAATTGCACTTTATTCTTATCCAGACTCCACCGTTTTGTTCAAACACTCTATGCTTACTAAGGAATGAGGCCCGACTACTAAGTAAGAGTTTTGGTCACAACACACAAAATTATTATTACTATTATTACTATATATATTTTTAAACAAGACCACTGCCTTTGGTTGTTACCCTTGAATGATGTTTTAGAACTAAATATCGTAAAATCTCAACTTACTACAAATAATCATGTATCAATGTGTGTGTGTGTCTAGAATAGTTCAAAAAATTTCTCAAGATGACTTAATGAACAAAAGTATTAGTCAATGATGTCACAGTGGAGAGTTAATTTGAATACTTAGAAGAGTGGATTCGAGCGACCCAAAACATGATCAAATGACATCCAAACCTTTCGTAAAATATACCGTTGGAAATTTATGGAAGTTTACTTTCTACTCCAGTTTACAAAACATGATTTGGATGCCTGTATAAAAAGATATGGTCATTTTAGTGACCAAAGGTCAGAAACGAACAACAACAGAGATGCCCTATTTTTATAGTCAATTTGGAGATTTAAAAACCAATCCAAACAGTCATAAAATATTACGAATAATATACCGTTGGAAAGGTATGGGTGTTTAGTTTGTACAGAAATTTTCAAAACTCATTTTGAATTATTTTATAAAAAGATATGGTCACAAGACCATACAAAGGTCAGTTTTGAAAAACGTTAAATAATTGAAATACACTCTTTTGAAACTAGACACCTTACTCCATGTAACCAAACCAAGAGAAAAATGAGTCCTTCTCATATAGTCACTCAATACGCTAAAACAAGCACACTATTGTGCAAGCGCAAACACAACACAATACCACACTTAAATCTACAAATGAAGTGCAAATGTGATTGTGAAGAGATGCACACATATAAACAATATCAACACAAATGCAAGATCAACAAAGCATGCATGAGGACCTAAGCTACCCATTACACAATCATCCCCAATGTGGTGTGGTTTGTCATGAAATAAGCCAATCATAAAATCAAGGTCCTTACAATCTCCCCCTTTGGCTATTTCATGACAAAACAACCACTCACAAATAAATCCTCACAAAACAAAAAATAAGCTAGCTATTGTTCATGAGAGTCCATTCTACGTTACAAAAAGAGATACCTAAGAATCTAAGTCTTCAAGGTCTTCAATCTCTTCGTAAATCATCATAACTACACATAAGAGCAAGAAAGCACTTTCCAAGAACAAGTGCATGTGAGGTGAACAAACATAAAAAGCAATAAAAAGCAATTACACTCAATAAAGCAATATACATAAATGCATGTACAATGCTCCCCCTAAATGGGTTACTCTCTCTCAAACTCTATCCCCAAAGTATAACCAATGCTCCCCCTATATTTCTCAAGACATCTCCCCCTTTTTGTCATGAGATACTCTAGCTGTTGGGCTTTCTGGTGTGTACCGCGGCCTAGACAATTGTTGGTGCCATGCCAAGCCAATGACCTAGGCAGCGGTAATGTTCAACCGTGCCTTGCTGT
The DNA here is from genome assembly GCA_032871835.1 of Dipteronia dyeriana. Lineage (NCBI taxonomy): Eukaryota > Viridiplantae > Streptophyta > Magnoliopsida > Sapindales > Sapindaceae > Dipteronia > Dipteronia dyeriana. The sequence continues at coordinate 66,507,874 of CM065299.1, read as the reverse complement.
GCAGACCGCGGTCTGGACACTTGCCTAGGCCGCGACACGTACAACGGTCGTCCGGGACTTTGTCTCCGAAGTCCAAAACTATGTCGTTTTGTGTATGGCTTCTTTTTATATGTTCTCTTCTTTTTCCTTGCCTTTTTATAGCTCAAAGAACCCATCTTTAGAGTGAGAGAACCTCCCTTAGAGAGAGAAAGCTTCAAGCTTTGTTATTTGACTCTCCAAACCCCAAACTCATCTTCATCTTGCATTCAAGAATCATTCCAAGTATGAGTTTTCATTGATTGGTAAGTAGAACCATCATTTTTGTTCATTATTGTTCTAGCTTACCAAGACATGTCATTTATTGCTTAAATTAGCATTTCTTCATATTAATTGCATATTTATTGAAATTATGACATGTTTGGGTTTATATTGTGATAGCTTGCATTATTAGGTCATTTATGCCTAAATAGCTAATCCATGAATGTTCATGTATACATAATTGCTGATTAGATTGAGTTTGTGCATCTAGTCTAGTTTACGAACATTTATGTGTATGCCTCATTGATTGCATTTCTTGATTGCAAAATTGCCCTTGATTATTTGTTGTGACAACTTGTGTTGGTTGGACTTTTATTGACAATTAGGTTGTTAGATTTTATCTACACATCTAATTGAGTCTTTGGTATGGGTATGTAGGCATTGTTTGATAACTAGAATGTTTAATTGCATTATCTACATATAGTTAAGCATTTTGTGTTTGGTCTTACACATAATTGCATTTGAGCATAGTGTCATATATACACTTAGACCATATACTTTTCATTGAGTCAAAGTCTTGTGGCTTCGATGTGAAGTTGCATAAGCAAGAGAAGCCGTACAACCAAGGGTAGGTTGGCAAGCAATTGGTCGGGTATCCACTATAAAAGGCCCGAGGGGTAGAGTATGAGATGCTCACGCCAAGAGTAGTGGATCAGGGGATATCACTAGGGATTGAACCAAGAGTGGTGAGTGGTGGTGTCCATAGACTGAGGTTGTCGAGAGTGAGAGTCCGAGTATCACTTGAGGGTGTAACCTTTTATTTATATAGTGGATTTCTGTGACTGAGTGTGGCGCACTTAACAGCCAGTGGTTTTTCCCATTTGGAAGGTTTCCACATATACATCTTGTGTTGTTTATATTTCCGCACTTTACACTTGATGTTGTATGTTTGTTTTATTGGGTGAATTTTGAATATTGACTAATCAAGAAAAATTGGTAATTGACTTGATTAAAACCTCACCCCCCCCCCCTCTAGGTTATAGACACACACGTTCTTAGGGTTACTTTCAAAATGTATTGTGTATGTGCATGGGAAGTGAAGGCATTGTCTATGCAATGCTAGGTTGTGCAGTATGTGAATGTTTGTGTGGTCTGTTAGCATGCATGCAAGGCAACAAAATGTAAGTGTTGTGTCATGTGTATATTTCGGTGCAAAGAATAACACAGTGTGTGCTTGAGTATGCAAGCATAGAGAGACACAATATACAAAATATAGAGTTATAAACACAAAAGAGATGTGGAGAAATTCATTGTAAAATTTTCTCCCATCCAAGATCAGAGTGTGGGTTCTTGCATTGTGATCAGAGGAGACTTTCCGATCATTTGATCGTCCTCCGACCGGTGATACAAACCCAGATGTTCGATCCCGCTTTTGCTCGAACCTCTAAATTCTCCTTTTTAGCGAGGTGCAGTTGTTGGGAAAATAAAACCACGCGTAGTGGAAGCGTGAGAAAATTTAATATAGAGTTTGATATATTTAAAAAAAAATCCCTTATAATAACAAGAACCTTAACCCTAGATTAATTGATGTATATAAAAAGTGTCGTACCTTTCTCTCGTGACGATTGATTTAGCGCCGAATGTAATCTGTAAGATCTTCCAATCCAATCACGAACATGAATCATCTAGGAATGTGGGCTCCCTTTCTTTAAATTGTATACCTAAGGATGGAAACAAACAAAATCTTCTTCTTTGTTAGTCACAATAATCCTCCAAGAGAAAAAACCAAGAACGTCCGATCACTTGTGAATTATCAATCAATTTGATTGAAACTCACGTGAACCTTGATTCGATGATGTACACAAAACCCTTTTGATGCAAACGATACTAGTGTACTATCGAAAACAAAAACGTTCCCTTTTTTCTCTATGCTTGGCCAAATTCTTCACAAGGTGAGTTGGACGAAGTTTTTTTATTTATAACAATAAAAAACAAATAAAAAAACAACTTCTCACACCAAAAATTCATGATTGGTCGAAATTTACAAGTATATATATATATAGACCAAATCCTCTCCTAAGAAGGATTTACTTGGTGGTTAAGAATCCTATCCTTAGGTGGATTTACTTGGTGGTTAACAATCCTTTTCCAAAAAGAATTCTTTCCTACACCAAGATACATAATCCAACTCAATAGTGTATTTGTAACCATATTAAAGACTTCCTAATTTGATTGGATAAATAATTCCTTTTTTTATGTACTTATCAAATATGGTCTTTAATATTAATTATACTACCAACAATAGTATAATATTAGGAGACCATCTCCTAATAGGAAAAGATTTTGATTTTTAATTAAATAATTAATTAATCAACAAATTAATTAATTTCTATTTAATTAAATAATAAAATAAAAATAATATAATTAAGCTATTCTAAATAGCCTTGCCGCCCAACACATATATATTGGCCATATATTATTTTTTTTATTTTATAAAATCCATTGGACCTTAATAAAAAATCCACATGTGAACTAGATCTATTCTTACAAAAAGAAACAAGTTCACATGCCTTAATACAATTCTAAAAGGACCCCTAAATTGGTCTGGTAGAATATATCAAGTGATCCGTGCAAGTTCGTGTGGATTGGGAATCTTGGCGGGCTATCTAAATTTAAGCTCCAATAGACACAACCCAATCGCAATCAACAAATGATTCACTTAGGTCCGATCTATTTAATTTTAGTTCATTCCACTAAAGAACTAAAATTGAACTCTTAAATGAAGATAGAATAAGTTGATGTTACTCATTCATACCCTAGACAACCTTATTAGAGAAAGTGTATCCTCGTGAAGAATATCAGAAATTGCCAAGAGCTCATATACCGCCTATAGCTCTCCAAGTTACCATATTTACTCATATGACCACATTTTAAACTTGGATATTTTGACTTATCCAGAAGCCATGTTTCAATTACCTCAAAACATACATATGATGATATTCTACTCTCATTTAATAAATGGAGCCATGATGTCCATATCTATAAATGAAGTCCTCTGTTGATTAACAAATGAATACCACCAAACTATCGATGATAGACTATGCTATATAATCGTACTCATTGATAGCTCAAATGATAACACTTGCAACCATAAGTCCATCATTTATCTCAGGATTGAGATAGACTCTCTGATTGTCTTCAAATGAAAACTTTTATCCACTGATGGTTCTAGATAAAGTATTTCATTGTGATCCAATTCAATGCACACAGTGCACTAGATTCTTTTGCCCAAAGACACCACACTTTGATGATTTTAGACTCATCATAACACATTTGATCCCACTCAAATGCAAGCAAAAGAATCTACAACTTTAACAAGATAAAGGCGTCCAACCTTTTATCTAAAGTTGTAAATATTATTCAAGACTAACTAAAGAATTGTGTCAACCTCATACAAATCTAGATGTATAACCAATTCTTCTTTTCTCATAGTCTTTTGACCTTATGATTATTTACTTTTGATAATTATAATAATTAAACTATAAATGCTATAAGATTTGTTAAACTAGAAATCACTTTATTAATATGAAAAAAATTGTCAAATACATTATTATACTCTTTCTATCGAGCATAATCCCAACAACAGTGATAAAAATGAAAATTATATTTTAAATTGAAGTCATCGAACAAAACCACCAATATCAATCAATTGGGTTCGGTTCCACAGTGGCTACTTTAGTCCATATTTGAGGAAATGCCTGACCTTTTTTGTTTTGATTGACATATACTAAACTAAACTCAAAATATCGAAACAGTAATTTTATTCAGATTTTAGAAAATAAGATTTTCTTTTTATAAAAAAAAATCATAAGCTTTTCTTGACTTAAAAAAAGAAATAAGCTTTTATAAATTTAATTTGATGATATTAGCCCAATATCATGTTTTCAGAGACCCAAATCAGTGGCCCACTTAAAGCCGACAAGATAGATGGTCTGATCTATAGCTTTAACTTGCCCAATCAGATTGTTCAAATGGAGTAGTGTCGTTTTGATGTTATCAGATGAATTCTGAGAATAAATTGTTAAGGCACATGAGGCAATCTAATTAGCAAGCAGTGATTGGCCACCCAGATATCACAGGTGACTCAGTAGATAACACTTTATAAAGAATCAGGTGAGAAAAAGTCATTCAGTGTACTTCATTTGTTATTAGATCAGGGTTTCATTCACTTTCTCTTTCTTGTTTTCTCTCTAGAAGATTTATGTGTACAGATTGTGTTCTTCTTGTAATCTCTAAAATTTCTTGTTGTATGAGTGAGATTATTTTGTATAAATGAGAGATCGGCATGTATTGTGTTTTCTGGTGAGGATTGTTTAGTGATTATGCTTGTATAATCACTGATCTGGTTAAGTTTAGGTCTGATTGATCTTGTGCTTTCAGATTGAGTGTTCTTGAATACTTTTGGGTTGATATTTTGTTGATCTAGGTTGTAATATTTGTTGTAAAACATTCATATAGTGGAAAGGATTTATGTGAGAGGCTCAATGTGGATGTAGGCACCATTTTTGGTCGAACCACGATAATCCCTTGTGTTCTTTTCTTTTTTGTTCTCTGTTATCTCAGTTCCTTTAATTTTCTTGCTTCACATTTGTTCCATATTTCCAAATCTATGAAATTGTTGGTACTTTTCTTGTATATAATTGTTGTGTAAGTGTTTCTTGCAGGTCTTGGAGCAATTCAGTTATGGTTAGGGTTTGTACTGAGTAAGTATCAAATCCTAACATGTACAATAATAGCAAGAGGATTTAGTTGATATTATTATATTCGAAACAAAATAATTAATTTTTAAAATTTTATGAAAGTTTTTTGAATTTTTTTTAGTTTGAATCCAACATGTTTTTGTTAAGAAAAAAAGTTAAGGTAGCAGTTTAATTATTTACTTAGTATTTAATTACTAATATATTTGGCTAATTTGTTTTTTTAAAAGAAATATATTTGGCTAATTACACAAATTTTTATTTCAATTTTCTTCTCTTGTTCAGTTACTGATACAAGTTTTTTTTTCTTTCAATTTGAGGTTTTTGATTTTCAAGATCGGGTATTATACATCAATAAACAGGAATATCAATGTCCTTTCAAGCTAGAAAATCAAAATCAAATTCATTTAACCGTTCTGTTTTCATAAAAAAAAAAAGTTCAAGCAAATTTCCCAGCTGAAAAGAAATTCAGAAAATTCATAAACCAAACACCTTGGTTACAGATTTATATGTTGAAGTTGAGTTCTTCTTTATCCTATCTTCCCACTTTTTCTTCTGGGATTGTCCCTTAATTTTGGGATGGTGTTAGGTTTATTAAATTTTGATTTTATATTTAAAGAATACCAAGACAATTTATCTTCTTCTCTTCTTCAGATCTTCTTCTGTTGTTTCAACGTTTCATTTTTTTCAACAATAAAGATGGATCAAAAAAATTTGAATGGAAACCCATATTAGGGAAATAAGGCAGTTGTGCAAATGGAAAATTACCTTTGAAAAATTTAAGGCTCTTAAGAACTTCTATGTAGTAAGAGAACTCTGCTTGTCATTAACCAGCACCTCTCTCTCTTCTTCGTTTCTTCATTCAACCAACCTAATTTTTCTTTGCATACTGGTTTTTTTTTCATAATAATCCTTTTTGATTAGCCATCAGTTATAGGTAGAATATACTTGTGTCAATAGAGTGCAATGTGAGAAGCTGGAGGGTGATAATGACGTTTGACTTTTTATCATCTGGAACCTCTCACATAACCCCTGATTCCAGGTGTCATGTTTTAATTAATTTTTTTATTTGTTTAAAATTGTGGACCCCATGTATAATTTGTTGTTAGTCCTTCGTTAATTTTAAAACAAGCCTACTGTAAACATAAAATAACATTGTTATCCTTTATCATTAGCTATACTGCATAAGTTTTATGTAATTTTTAAACATGTGAAGGTTATTTTTGTCTTTTTACTGTTATAAAATTTGTAAAATAATTTTAAAATTGTAAATTACTTCTTTTCCCTGCTATCAAATCAATTATTCATATTTAGTTAGAAAATCTATACACTCTATATAAAAATATTAAGTTGATGATAAACTCGTTTTTATGATTTACCTACCTGTTATTTTGTATAGTTTTGCTCTTATTTTCTTTGCAAACTCCATCTTTGGATGTTCTTAATTTCTTAAACAGGCCCCTCTATTTAGGAGTTGTCCTTGTATGGAAAAGAGAGATTTCGAGGTGAAAAAGATGATTATAACGTGATGAGGAGTAAAGTGTGGTACGCCGTGTTGAAGTGAACCGCACCTAGTATCGTATCTAAGGTCAATAGGTGTAAGAAGCTTCAAGTGCGGTACCTGTACCACACCAAAGGAACAGGCGAACCGCATTTCAATCCACATCTCTAGGAAGTAGCTCAAATCACACTAACATGCGGTACGCCGTGTTGAAGCGAACCGCACTTCAAGGCAGATCATGAATATCCTGTTTCACGAACAAAACAGGTATATCATTGTGGGGCCACCTCTCTTATCTCTGATTGGATACAGTGAGAGGATGTTCCTAAATGCTATGAGGATGTCTTTAGGACCCCCCTACACAAGTGGGAAGCTTCTTGAAACTCTATAAAAGAAAGAGATGAATGTGAGAGAAAATAGATCTAAAAATTATCAATACACCAGAACAGCTCTCTTCTTCATGTTTTTGGAGGTTCTCTCTTCATTTTGGATTGAGTTCTTCAAGGTTTGAAGCAGCTAGGGAAAGGTTTGGTTGATCAATGGAAGCTATTGAAGCTCAAGCTTCAAGAGTTGGAGTCTACAACTTAGTTTTATCTCTTTAACTCTTCTCTTCTTTTGTTCTTTGAATTGTTCATGATGTGTATTGATATTAGCTCATCTATGGCCTTTTTGTATAGTATGAGCTAAATAATCTTATGTTAGAACAAGATGATGCTTAACCCTTGATTTATTTATGATTATCTCTTTGATTTCTCTATTTGTACTAGTGAAGCTATATGAATGTTTTGAATGCTTAAGGCCTTTGCTTAATTGATCACTTTGTAATTGATCCATCTTTAGATGCTAAGTATTGAGAGGAGACGCATTTGACAATGCTTAGATAAACTTTCACTATGCTTGAATATAAAGTGCTAGAACCACTAGACTACCATATAGGGTTCAATTTATATTCCAAATGCTTAATGGATCTATATATATTGTCCAGATTGCTTGAGAAAGATTTCGGGTATATATAGATATTATCTCTAAATGCATCGAGAGAGGTTAGAGATTTGTTTAGGGAATATGAATCTATAGCATTTACATGCACTAATTAGGAGTCATAAGAGTCAAGTGTGCTATTGGGAAGGGTGAAGCGGATTCGAGTTCTAACATGTTTTTCCTTGCATTTCTATAAGTGTTGTGTTAGATAATATAGTTTGTGTATGAGTTAATTTACTTAATTACAACTCATGGAAACCCATGTTTTGAGATTGTTCAAATTGTTTGTAAGCCTTTGAATTCAAGTAATCATAACCTTTATCCATGTGGGAACGATCGTTACATTGTCATTATACTATCATTCCGACCTCGTGATATTGCAAGAGTCAACAAGTGTAGTTTGACACGATCAATTTTTGGTGCCGCTGCAGGAGATTTAGTTGTTTTTAATAATGGAAATATTGGTTAGAACAAGTTTGAACGTGTTACTTTTAAATTTCTTGTTCCATCATTTCAGGCATATTGATCTTGTATGCACCAACGTACAATGAGTAACAATCCACAAGATTTGCACTTTGATCTAGATATCGAAGGAACTGTAAGGAGAAATCACCAAAATCGATAAAGAACTAGAGCGATGGCAAATCCTAATGAATATCCTCCTATAGTTCAGAACCCTCATATAGTTGTGAATTATCCAGAAGTGGCCTAAGGACCAGTTGACATCGTGGGACTAGATGAAATGAGTCTCCACAAAATTATCATGCCAAGGGTAGACCAGAGTGTTTCGTCCATTAGAAGACCAACGGCAGCGTCTAATAACTTTGAGATCTTGCCAGCTCTGATTCAAATGATATCGAACACGATTCAGTTCTATGGCTATCCACATGAAGACCCGAACCAGCATCTCCAAAACTTCAACAAGATATATGACACCTTCCGCTACAATGGAGTAACAGAATACTTCATCAAGCTAAATTTGTTTCCGTTCTCTCTAAAGGACCGAGCAAAAACATGGCTACAATCACTACCACCAGATTCCATTAAATTATTCGATCAGTTGGCCCAGTAATTTTTTGAACAAGTATTTCCCTCTGGGAAAAGCTGCCCACCTTCAAAATGATATAACTTCCTTCGTAGCATTCGAAAAAAAGAATTTCTATGAATCTTGGGAGAGATTCAAAGAGCTGATTAGGAAGTGTCCACATAATGGATTGGTAAAATGGCAAATTTTGCAATCCTTTTACAATGGAATCTCGAAACCAACTAGGAATTTTGTGGATGCAGCTTCAGGAGGGTCGCTTTTGAGCAAAACAACAGATGTGGCCTATGATTTCATAGAAGGAATGGCCAGTAACAATAGTCATTGGGGCGACGAAAGACAACTTCTGAAAAAGGGTCTTAGTGTTCTCGAGGTTGGCAAATTAACAAGTGTGAAGGCTCAGCTTGAAACACTTACTAAGTAAATGAATAGGATGATTGTGGGGAGTAGCGATGCCGTGTTTACTTGTTGTGAACTATCTTCAGGACCACACATGTGTTCCAAATGTCAAGATGGAAATCCTTTTGCTTCAGATTCGTCAGATCAAGTGGCTTTCGTTGGATATAACAGAAACTTCAGTAACCAACAAGAAACTCATAACCCTCAGAACAATCCCTATTCAAACACCTATAACCCAATATGGAGGAACCATCCAAATTTTTTATTGAAGGATACCCAACAACAACAACCACAACAGAATTTGATCCAGAGACAACCTCCAGGTTTTGATGACCAACAACAACCTCAGGCTTACAACTGATAAAATCTTAGTTATCAGAATCAGAATGGTGGCTTTACGGTGGAAAGGAATCCGACAATTCAAGATCTTCTCTCCAAGTACTTAGTAAATATAGATAGTTGGATGGACACCTAAGAAGACACACTTAAGAAGCTAGATGATAAGATGGACCAGATAACGCAAAACAACCAAGCCTCCATAAAAAACTTAGAGGTGCAAGTTAGTCAGTTAGCTAGGGGAGCCCAAGTGAGACAGCAAGGGACCTTCCCCAACGATACCATCACCGATCAGAAGGATCAATGTTGAGCAATCACCTTAAGGAGTGGAAAGAATGTGGAGTTGCCAAGGGACTTTGGAGTAAAATAAGAGGTAGTGATTGAAGATATAGAGGAAATAGAGGTTGATAAGATTGAAAAGTTGAGAAATGAAGAAGTGATCTTGGAAAATGATCAAGAAAGTGAGCCACCAACACCTTCACAAGTCAAAACATATGGTCTACATATTCCGTATCCATAAAAATTGAGAAAGCATAAGGATGCCGAGAGCTTTACAAAGTTCTAGGAAATGTTCAAGAAATTGCACATCAACATCCCGTTTACCGAAGCTCTTGCACGGATGCCGACCTATGTGAAGTTCTTAAGGAGCTTCTATCTAACAAAAGGAACCTAGAAGAGTTCGAAATGGTGACATTGACAGAAGAATGTAGTGTTATACTATAGAACAAGCTTCCACCCAAGTTGAAGGATCCGGGGAAATTAACCATCCCTTGAACCATTGGTACATCGAAATTCAATAAGGCCATAATTGACTCGAGGGCTAGCATTAATCTAGTGCCATTCTCAATTTTTCAAAAGTTAGGAGTCAGTGAAGTGACACCTACCAATTTCACCTTGCAATTAGCGAATCGATCAATCAAGTATCTAAGAGGAGTAAAAGAAGATGTTTTGGTTAAGGTAGACAAATTGTACTTTCTGGTAGACTTTGTGATTTTAGACATGGAGGAAGATGTAGAAGTACCTCTACTTTTAGGAAGGCCATTTTTGAAGACTGTAGGAGCTATGATAGACCTGAGGAATGATAAGATGACTTTAAGAGTCAGTGAGGAAAATGTTGTTTTTGATATGGTTAAAATGGTGAAGAAGCCGGATCTAGTTGATGATTGTTTGAGAGTAGAAAATGCGGATACATATGTGGAGGAACTTCTAAGAATGAAAGAATCGGATGCACCTTTGCTAGCTTGCATAAGTAAAAGTGCAACAAATAAAGACAAGAATGAGGAAATAGTGGAGTATGCAGGGAGTTTAGATGTAATACTTGTGTGGCCAACCAAGAACATATGGAGATTCGAAGACCTTGGCCAGAGCAAGACAAGAATCCCTCCCTCTATAGAAAAGCCTCCACTACTTAAGCTAAAGAAATTACCTTCTCACTTAAGGTATCTCTTCCTAGAATAACCAACAAGTTTGCCTGTGATTTTTTCATCTCTGTTAAATAAAGTGGAAGAAGGAAAGCTGTTGAGAGTTCTTAGAGAGCATAAGAAAGCTATAGTGTGGTCTATTTCGGACATTAAGAGAATTAGCCCATCCTTTTGTATGCACAAGATCTTGATGGAAGAGCATTTCAAGCCATCAATGGAGCACCAGAGGAGGTTAAACCCAAACATGAAGGAGATTGTAAAGGTAGAGATTTTAAAGCTTCTAGATACAGGAATCATATATCCGATTTCGGATAGCTCATGGGTAAGCCCGGTTCAGGTAGTGCCGAAGAAGGGTGGGATCACTGTAGTACAAATTGCCAACAATGAGTTGATTTCCACCAGAAAGATTTCAGGATGGAGAGTGTGCATAAACTATAAGAAACTGAATAGTGCTACTAGAAAAGTTCATTTCCCGTTGTCTTTTATTGATCAGATGCTAGAGAGATTGGCGGGACACGAATACTATTGTTTCCTTGACGGTTATTCATGATATAACCAAATCCCTATAGACCATGAAGACTAGGAGAAGACCACTTTCACATGTTCTTATGGAACATTTGCTTACAGAAGGATGCCTTTTGGGTTATGTAATGCTCCTGCTATGTTTCAGAGGTGTATGACAACAATATTCTCAGACATTGTGGAGAAGTTTGTAGAAGTCTATATGCATGACTTCTCGATTTTCGGGACATCCTTTGACAACTATTTAAAGAACTTGATATTGGTATTAAAGAGTTGTGAAGAAACTAATCTTGTTCACGATTGGGAGAAGTGTCTATTTATGGTGCAAGAAGGGATAGTGCTTTGTCATCAAATTTCAAGTCAAGGAATAGAAGTGGATAGAGTGAAAATTGAAGTGATAGATAAGTTACCACCGCCGGTGTCAGTTAAATGCATTAGGAGTTTTCTTGGGGCACGCCGGGTTTTATAAGCGCTTCATCAAAGACTTCTTAAAAAAAATTGAAGCCCTTGTGTACTTTATTGATGAAAGATTCACCATTTGTATTTGATACAGGGTGTCATATGGCTTTTGGCCTATTAAAAAAAGAGCTTACATCGGCTCCAATCATTTCTACCCTAGATTAGAGTTTGATGTTCAAATTGATATGTGATGCCAGTGATTTTACGGTGGGAGCAGTTTTGAGGCAAAGGAAAGAGAAGAGGCTTCATGTGATCTACTATGCAAGCCAAACCTTGAATGATACCCAGGTCAACTATGTAACAACAGAAAAGAAGCTTTTGGCCATAGTGTTTGCATTCAACAAATTTAGATCGTACTTTATGAGATCAAAGGTCATCATTTACACAGATCGTGTAGCCATCAAGTATTTGTTGAATAAGAAAGATGTGAAGCCTCGATTGATAAGATGATTTTTACTCCTACAAGAGTTCGACTTGGAAATCAAGGATGAGAAATGAACAAAGAACCTTGTATCAGACCACCTATCTAGGCTAGAAAGTGACAAAAAGGAAAAGGTAGTGATTCCAATCAATGAGCTGTGTCCAAATGAGCAGCTCTTTGCTCTAAAAGACCTTATGGTTCCATGGTTTGCCAACTATATGAACTATCTTGCTAGTGATATTATGCCAATCGACATGAACTACCATCAGAGAAAGATAATTTTACATATGGTAAAGTGGCATTTGTGGGATGAGCCATTGTTATTCTGAACTTGTATGGATGGAATAATAAGAAGGTGTGTATCGAAAGAAGAGATGAGTAGCGTTTTAGGCTATTGTCACTCCAGAGAGTGTGAGGGACATTTTGGTGGAATTTGAACAGCATGGAAAATTCTTCAGTCTGATTTCTGGTGGCCTACCCTTTTTCATAATGCTAGGAGCTTTGTAGAAGCATGCGACCGGTGCCAAAGAACCGGAAACTTTAGTAAAAAGGATGAAATGCCATTGAATTTTTTGTTAGAGGTGGAGTTATTCGATGTGTGGGGTATCGACTTTTTGGGCCCTTTCCCAAGTTCACACGGGAATCAATACATATTGGTAGCAATGGACTATGTGTCCAAATGGGTTAAAGTCGTGGCCACTCCAGCAAGTGATGCGAAGACAGTCACTGAATTTTTTAAGAAGAACATTTTCTCACGGCTTAGCACTCCAAGAGCAATAGTGAGCGATGGAGGCTCACACTTCTATAATAAGCAATTTGATGCATTGCTAAGGAAGTACATTGTGAAGCATAGGGTGACCACTCCTTACCATCCGTAAGCAAACGGGCAAGCTGAAATCTCAAACCGTGAGCTTAAGAGTATTTAAGAGAAGACCGGGGGGGAGAAAAGATTGGGCAAAACATCTCGATGATGTGTTATGGGCCAACAGAATCGCTTTCAAGACTCCAATTGGCATGTCTCCTTTCAGGTTAGTGTTCGAAAAGGCATGTCACCTCCTAGTCGAGTTAGAGCACAAGGTCTTTTGGGCGGTAAAGGCATTGAACTTCGATATGAGAACTACGGGTGTTAAGAGGCTTCTCCAATCGAATGAGCTACACGAAATACATCTAGATGAAGAAATGGCATGACAGTCGATTGGTGAAGAAGGACATTCAGATGGGTAACCAAGTCTTATTGTGCAACTCAAGACTTCGTCTTTTCCCCGGAAAGTTAAAGAGCAAATGGACAGGGCCATATACTGTGAAAAGCATTTTCCTATATGGAACGGCTGAGATAAAAAATGATGCAAGGGAAAGCTTCAAGGTAAATGGACAAAGACTAAAAATCTACTGTGACCATGAGACGAAAAAAATCATGGAGGTAATCAACCTCCGAGACCCCACTTGAGAATGAAGAAAAGGTACAATAGTTGTAAATATTAGTTTAGCATTTAGTTTAGTGTACGTTTTTGTTTGGAATTGTATAATAATTTTTGGTGTCATTGCATGTTGATTCACCCATTTTCACCCTTGCATTTGATAAGATTTTGTAAGTTTTGAAAGAATATAGGAGTGTAAATGGGAGGGAGAAAATTCAAGGATGAGAATCATGCAAATGAAACACCTGTATTGGGTTAGCACTGCTAAGAAGTACGGTATGCGTACCGCACTAGATGGAAATTTAAAGCACACGTTGTACCGCGTTGGAAGGCAATGGATAACAAGTGTACAGAAAGCAGTACGCCGTGTTGATGCGAACCGCATCTCGTACTGCATTGGCGGTTAGTTTGTTTTTCTGGATAGAAGTGTGATCCCAAGTGTGGTAAGCGTACTGCATCCTGAGTCATAAAACAAAATGTTTCAAAAGACAAAAATGCAGGTAAGTGTGGTACTAAATGTTAAAGTGAACCACACTCCGTACCGCATCACATGCAAATTCTCTTATTCTCTCTCTCTCTCTCCCTTCTTTTCAAAACTCTCAAGCAATGAGCCCTCCATCAAGCTCGACTGGTATGTACTTCTCACTCCCTCTTCTCTCTTTCTCTCCATTTTCTTCACTGAATCAAGCCCTAGGTTTAACATCTTTCAATCAAAACAAGCTAAGGCATAGTTTCATTAAAGGTTGATGGGTTAGAGTTTCAAAATTTGGGGGTTTTTGTTTAGCTTGCTTTTCTTGAGCTTCTATGGTTTAGTTGACAATAATCACACACAAAATGCCATAATATAGTATTTGTAGATTGTTTGAGAAAATTGTGTGTGGGTTTGTAGGTTTTTGAAGAAATTTTGAATTTAGGGTGATTGTGGGTACAATTTAGTTATATTTTATGATTGCATGAGTTTTTTTTTCTCATATGGTGGAATAATGGATGATAAAATAGGCTTTATTTGTAATTTTGCTTAACCATGATTTTGTGGAAGTTTGAAGGGAGAATGGTGCTTTTGGTTGTCATTGTTGATTGCTTTGTTTGAAGTGTTAGAGCTAAGAGTGGGTATGGGTTTGTATGTTTTTCTTGGTTTGTTTATGCATAAATATAGTCACACACTAAAAATGCCACCCAAGTGTTGGGATTATGCTCGATAGCAAAAGTATAATATTGTATTCGACAATCTTTTCATATTATTAAAGTGATTTATAGTTTAACAAATCTTATAGGATTTATAGTTTAATTATTACAATTGTCAAAATTAAATAAACATAAGGTCAAAAGACTATAAGAAATGAAGAATTGTTCATACATCTAGATATGTATAAGGTAGACACAATTCTTTAGTTAGTCTTGAAAAATATTCACAACTTAAGAAAAAGGTTGGGCGCCTTTATCTTGTTAAAGTTGTAGATTCTTTTGCTAGCAATTGAGTGGGATCAAATGTGTTATGATGAGTCTAAAATCATCAAAGTGTGGTATCTTTGGGCAAAAGAATCTAGTGCAGTAGGTTTATTGAATAGGATCACAGTGAAATACTTTATCTAGAATTGTCAATGGATAAAAGTTTTCACTTGAAGACAATCAAAGAGTCTATCTCAATCCTGAGATAAATGATGGACTTATGGTTGCAAGTGTTATCATTTGAGCTATCAATGAGTACGATTATATAGCATAGTCTACCCTTGATAGTTTGGTGGTATTCAATTGTTAATCGATAGAAGACTTCATTTATAGATATGGGCATCATGGCTCCATTTATTAAATGAGAGTAGAATATCATCATATGGATTTTTTGAGGTATTGCATATTAAATCTTAACGTTAAGTTTTCAATAGTGTCTACTGAAACATGGCTTCTGGACAAGTCAAAATATCCAAGTTCAAAATGTGGTCATATGAGTAAATATTGTAACTTGGAGAGCTATAGGCGGTCTATGAGCTCTTAGCGATTATTGATATTCTTTACGAGGATACATTTTCTCCAATAAGATTGTCTAGGGTATGAATGAGAAATATTAACTTATTCTATCTTTATTTCAGAGTTCAATTTTAGTTCTTTAGTTGAATGAACTAAAATTAATAGATCGGACCTAAGTAAATCATTTGTTGATTGTGATTGGGTTGTGTTTATTGGAGCTTAAATTTAGATAGCCCATTAAGATCCTCAATCCACACGAACTTGCATGGATCACTTGATATATTCTACCGGACCAATTTAGGGAGTCCATCTAGAATTGTATTAAGGCATGTGGACTTATTTCTTTTTGTAAGAATGGGTCTAGTTCACATGTGGACTTTTTATTAAGGTCCAATGGATTTAATAAAATAAGAAAAATAATATATTGGGCCATGTATATGTGTTGGGTGGCAAGGCTATATAAAATAGCTTAATATATTGTTTTTTATTTTATTATTTAATTAAATAGAAATTAATTAATTTGGTAATTAATTAATTATTTAATTAAAAGTCAAAAACAAATTCTAGTAGGAGAAGGTCTCCTAATATTATACTATTGTTGGTAGTATAATTAATATTTAAGATTATATTTAATAAATAGATAAATAAAAGAATTATTTATCTAGTAAAATTAGGAAATCTTTAATATGGTCATAAATACACTAATGAGTTGGATTAGGAGTCTTGGTGTAGGAAAGAATTCTTTTTAGTGTGAGAAGTTGTTTTTTATTTATTTTTTACTGTTATAAAAAAAACTTCGTCCAACTCATTGTATGAAGAATTCGGTCAAGTATAGAGAAAAGAGGGAACGTTTTTGTTTTCGATAGTACACTAGTAGCCTTTACATTAAAAGGTTTTGTGTACAACATCGAATCAAGGTTCACGCGAGTTTCAATCAAATTGATTAATAATTCACAAGTGACCTAACGTTCTTTGTTTTCTTATTGGAGGATTATTATGACTAACAAAGAAAAGGATTTTGTTTGTTTCCATCCTCAGGTATAAAATTAAAGAAAGGGAGCCCACACTCCTAGGTGATTCACGTTCGTGATTGGATTAGAAGATCTTGCTGATTCAATTTGGCTCTAGTTCAATCGTCATGAGAAAAAGGTACAATACTTTTTATATAGATCAATTAATCTAGGGTTAAGGTTCTTGTTATTTAAAAGGGAAATTTTTTTATTTATATCGAAACCCTAATTTCTAATTTTCACGCTTCCGTTGTGCGATTTTCCCTACACCAAGAAGAATACAAATTTCGCTCCCGTCGGAAAGAGGAAAGTCGGCTCATCATCTAAAGCTACGCAGCAGTATGTGCGGAACAGTGATTATAGGAAACAGATGGAAAAGCTCAACAAAGCAGATATTATTTTTGAGAGAGGTATTCACCTTGCGGAACTTATGGACATACCAGTCCCTACGACCGTGACACAACAAAGATGGCAAAACTTTGTCAGCGTCTCGGCGAACGTCAATGTCACATTGGTGAAAGAGTTATACGTCAGTATGATACCAGAGGCAGTGAAGGAAGGTAGAGCAGTTTTGGAAAGGGACGTACCAGTCAAGATCAACACTGCCAAGATCAACACCCACTTTGGCACGTTAAGCTACCCACAATTCAAAAAAGGGCATATGAGTAGGCATGACACTAAGGAAGGTTTGGCTATGGTGCTCAGAGGGACAGATGATGGTGTGTGGGAGTCTGGCCACTTGCTAAAGCAATCAGTGCTTCCTCAGGAGTTGGCATTCTGGAACCTCTTCAACACCTTCTCCCTCCTGCAATCCACCCACCAGACATCAGTTTCAAAACCTGAGCATATTTGCTCAGCTGCATTCAGAATCATATGAAGATTGATATTGACCAAGTTATAATGAAGGCAATTCTAGAAGCAACATCGATTAACATGCATCCACAGGCAATGCCGAGGTCAATAATCTTTCCAAGCCTCATCACTGCATTCCAGAAGAAGGAATGAGTCCCAAAAAATGCCACAGATGAGATAAAGATCAATCCCGTGGGGGACCTAAATTAAAGACCATGGTAGGACGTTACAATCAAAACCAAGGGAAAGAAGAGACAGAGGATTACTGAAGGTCCATCTAGCACTCTGGGTGAAGAGGTGCCTGATTTTGAATTTAGGGAATCAGAGAAAGAGGACCAGAACTACAAAGACCTTGCTTCACAGTCCATGCTAGCCAAGATTCTGAGTGTTAAAAGGGGCATCCAGCTTGATATAACTGGCTTCGAGGATAACCTGCAGCAAGTGAATGAACGGAAAGATCTGATCCATACTAGGATGGATCTCTTTGAGGAGGAGATGAGAGACCAGAGAGATGATATTACAAATATCCGAAAGCAAGCTGGCTTCGGACCTATCAAAGAAGAGGAGACCTCGTCCGTCTACTGTCAGCGTATCAATTTTAGATGACCAGGCTGCCTAGATGGCTGCAACAGAGGCTAAGAAAGCTAGAGCAGATGAGGCAACTGCATGGCATAACAGGGGGAAGAGCGACAGTTAGAACCAACAGTTTGATGCCTTTATTTCACTGCCCAACTTTTGCGTTTCTGTTTTTTTTACTTTTGTAGACCTGAATTTTTGCTGAATTTTTGCTGAATGTTTGGATAACTAGTTTTGCTATGGTGTAATGTATTTCGGATTTTTTTACTTTAGTTTCTCTTCTAGATTTTGTGTGGTAGTAGTGCCTTTTATATTTTCTGCTTTGTCTAATTTTCTGAATTTCATTGAGGAGAATGTTAGATTTGGTTTGGGGGTACAGGCCATTCGGCATAGAAGTTTAGAGAACATTATACAATTTTTTTAATTTTCTTGCTAAGTAGAATTTCGGAGAATTAATTCTGCTTGAATGAGATGCTTTTGGTTCGTGTCATTTTCAGGCAGTTTTTGCATGCTTTGCGTCGCTGGGGTTGTGCTTACTAAAGCCACACCACATGGCTTGCACACATCCTGACGGGCTCTATAGTGTCCCAGTGAAAAGGGTAACGCGCTTGAAATGTTTAGACCATTATTGGAGACTACCCCTGTAAGCTTACAAAGTCCATAATGTTGGAACCCATTCACCGGTCACGCAGCAAAAATGAGTTTTAAAAATTTTATACAGATCGTAATCTGTATCTTGGACAAGTAAACTTGGGATTGTAATTATTTTCGAAACAAATATATATAAAAATTACTACACTAATAAAATATATATGTAAATACAGGAAAATGTAGTCAATAAAAAAAAATAGAACCATACCAACGTTTGGAGGCTCCTTCACTTTTCGATATGCTCCTTGTCTGTACCACTGATCTTCCTAGCTATATCACGGGACAGATAATTGTTTGTTGGCACGTCACGGACTCAGGAATTTAAGAGGATGTTGAAAAGAAAAGAATAAGAAACTCTTTCTTTATATTAGTGCACAACACTTGCACATAAAACCTTTTCTCTCTTTTTGGTGTTTTTTTATGCTCACACTTGCACAAAATAACTCTCATGCACACACTTACTTGAATATATCAAAGCAATAGTATATATGTCTCACACACTGCCTTGATGTTTTAAAAAAAAAAATCAATGAATGCGATGTCTCAAGCGCTCACTCTTATATATATGCATTTGACAAAACCAAAAGTCAACCTTTTCTCCTGTGCTTTATGCCCTTTTATAATCAATGCAATATTTTTTGAAGAAAAACAAAAAGATGACCTTTGATTCAGTTTTCAAAACAATATATATCTCAAAAAACTTTTCACACAAAAAATGAAATCTCCTTAATCTTTGATTCGTTTTTTTTTTCAAATAATATATATCATATATATACTATTTAACTTTTAAAAAAAATTATCTTATCGTTATTTAAAAAATAAAGTCTATATTTTATTTATCAATTAAGATAATATATATATATATATATATATATATATATTTAAATTCAAACAATTTAAATTCAAATATATATAATTTATTTTATTTAATAAATGAGATAATCATATTATCTCATCATTCAAAAATAAATAACAATAGAAACCCTCCATTCATGACTAATTACACTATTAAATAATTTTATTATTTAATTGTCATAATTGCCATTTTAATCAATTGATTAATATAATTACTCAATCAACTCCTGACACGTGTCACTTTCGTAACACGATTAATTGGACAATCCAATTAATTAATCGTGACCCTTGTTACCTAAATCGATCGGGCTAGCAAGGGGACCCAATGAACCCACAATATTTTGAGCTCCAATAATCCTTGGAATCATTAATTAAACCCTTTAATTAATATTCCTTGATTATTAACTTTGGTGTTATTCCACTAAAAATCCAAAGTTGCACTCTCTCAACTGCAGACGTTTTTACACAGACCGATACAACTTGGTGTCCATCGATATAACTATTACATATGGTGTGATCCTCCATGGTAGTTCATAATTAGAGTTGGGTCATAATGTCCGTTATACCCCTCTAATTACATATATCTTAAGTACCATTGATTCTCTAATGGACAATAATTCCTATTTCCTCACGGAATTATGAGAGCGCTCATATTGTCCAAGCCCCATATCAACCCTTAAGGGAACTACCATCTACTTCTCACAAGAAAGAGTGTGTATAAACCTTTCCAGCCACAAGCCAAACCACAATCCCAATATACGGAGTATATTGATCAGGAAATGCATCTGACCTCACCCATGGTATATCAAAGACCACGATCTAACCTGAAGGAGTCGATAAGACACTTAGGATTAAGATCACCCATATATAGCCATCATTAGTTGATATATATGAATCTCATCATTAAACAAACCTTGGTGTGAGATTCATATAGATCGTGGTCCAGTCCTATATGATCACATCATACAAGGTGCCTCTATTCTCATATCTCATATGAATGATTCAGGATAGAATCACTGTACATTACTGAATGGACCGCATCTATAGATTAACCACAAATAAAGTACCCAGCTTTATTTGCTATCTATGGAATTTTAGATTGCACGTCTCTTACTGTATCCATCTGTATATAACACTTATATACACAGTTCGAGATTGCATCCGGCAATCCAGGATGTTATTATGTGCACAAGTTTATAAAATAAATAACATAATAAGAATGAATTGAACCTTCTTTTTATTTACTTCATAAATCCATTTACAAATTACATGCTTATGACATAAACCCCAACAATCTACTACTTGCACTAAAACATGAAAGGCATGTCTCGTAACCTTAGACCATCTAGGTGACCCGAAAACACTTTAGCCAATAAGGTCTTCGTAAATGGATCATCATGATTATCTTATGAGGCTATCTTGGTGACGATCACATATCCTCTCTGCACTATCTCTCTGATGAGATGATACTTTCTCTCTATATGTTTCACTCTCTTGTGGTTTCTTGGTTCTTTGGAATTAGCCACAGCACCACTGTTATAACAATAAAGTGTGATGAGCTTATCCACGTCTGGAACAACTTTCAGATCACTCAAGAACTTACGGAGCCAAACAACCTCTTTAGCAGCTTCATAAGCGGCTACATATTCAGCTTCCATGGTGGAGTCAGCAATGCAAGATTGCTTGATACTTCTGCACATAATGGCTCCACCACCCAGAATGAATATTGATCCAGGCATGGATTTTCTAGAATCCATATCTGACTGAAAATCAGAATTCGTGTATCCTAACGGGATCAAATCCTATCCAGAATACACTAGCATATAATTTCTCGTTCTCTGAAGATACTTGAGAATAGTCTTGACAACAACCCAATGATCCAATCCTAGGTTGGACTGGTATCTGCTGACTACTCCCACTGCATAGCAGATGTCCGATCTCGTGAATAACATAACATACATGAGACTACCTACTACCGATATCCTCAACTTCTGAAGGTGTCATAAGACACTGTTCCTTAGACAAAAGAACTCCATGCCTGGAAAGTAAATTACCTTTCTTGGAGTTCTGTATCTAATAGCGTACAAGAATCTTATCGATATATGATGCCTGAGACAAGGCTATGAGTTTGTTCTTGCGATTCCTTATAAGTTGGATCCCTAGAACATAACTTGCCTCTCCCAAATCTTTCATTTGGAATTGGCTAGCTAGCCAGCCATTTACATCAGACAACACTCCCACATCATTCCCAATTAGTATGATATCATCTACATATATGACCAAGAAAACTACTTTCTTATCAATGATGCACTTGTAGACACAAGGCTCGTCGACGTTCTGCTCGAAGCCATAGGTTTTGATCACATCTTCAAACCTAATGTTCCAAGATCTAGATGCTTGCTTAAGTCCATAGATGGACCTTTGTAGCTTGCAAACCTTTTGCTCTCATCTGGATACACGAATCCCTCTGGTTGCATCATATAGATGCTCTCATCAAGATTGCAATTCAAGAATGCAGTCTTGACGTCCATCTGCCAAATTTCATAATCAAAAGAGGCAGCAATAGATAAGAGAATCCTAATAGACTTAAACATGGCTACTAGCGAGAAGGTCTCTTCATAATTGACATCCTCTTTCTAGGTATAACCTTTGGCCACTAGCCTTGCCTTGAAGGTCTCTACCTTCCCGTTTACTCCTTTCTTTCTCAATTAGATCCACTTACACCCTATTGGTTTTACCCTATCCGGTAAGTCTACAAGATCCCAGACTGAGTTAGAGTACATGGACTCCATCTTGAGATTCATGGATTAAGTCATTCCTGTTTATCAAGATCTTCTATTGCATTCTTAAATGTCAGCGGATCATCAACACTATTAGCAGAGAAAACACCTTATCCCTCACCTATACCTAAATAGCATTCATGTTGTCTTATAACCCTCTCACTACGTCTAGGTGGTAGTATATCCTGATCAGGAACCATCTGAATCTCAGATGTTTGTGGATCAACAACTCTTGTTGATGAAGCACTAGTCTCACCAGGCTCTAACTTATTTAATACAATCTTAGAACGAGGTTTATGGTCACTAATAAAAATGTCCTCAAGAAACTTTGCATTTGTCGATACAAATACTTTGTTGTCTTCGGGACTATAGAAGTGTCCACTTCTGGTCTCCTTGGAGTATACAGACAATAGACTTGGAGTCTAGCTTTCCAGTTCTGTTCTTCAGCACGTGTGCTGGACACCGCCATATGCAAAAATGTCGTAAACTAGCTTTACGACCATTTCATAACTCAAGAGAGTCTTAGAAACAGATTTGGATGGCACTACATTCAAAATGTATGCCGCTATTTGTAACACATATCCCCAAAAGGAATTTGGTAATTATGAGAAACTAATCATAGATCTTACCATTTCCATCAGGGTTCTATTTCTCCTCTCTGGTACACCATTTTGTTGAGGTGTACCGGGAGCTGTGAGTTAGGAAACTATCCCATTCTCAACCAAGAAGTATTCAAACTCTTGGTTAAGGTACTGACCTCCACGATCCGATCGTAGTGACATGATAGTCCTACCTAATTGATTCTCAACTTCGGCTCGGAATTCTTTAAACTTTTCAAATGTTTTCGACTTCCGTTGTATTAGGTAGACGTATCTGTATCTTGAGTAGTCATCTATACAGGTGATATAATACTCATAACCACCCCTAGCTTTAACATTCATCGATCCGTAGACTTATCTCTAAGCCCTTTTTCAGTATAAGGTCTCTTAATCATCTTACCTTACAGACAAGATTCGCAGACAAGTAAGGTGTCAACCTTTAACTCACTTAAAGGTCCGCTTTTTACTAGTCCGTCTATCTAGTCAAGGTTGATATGACCAAGCCTTAGATGCCAGAGATACATGTCATTATCTGTAAAAATCTTATGTCGTTTAGTTTTTGGTTTTTCAACCTTAAACATTTCGGTGTGGAGCAGTGTAGTACGTATTAATGATCTTAAAACATACAAATTGTTTTCATTAATTCCTAAACAAATATTCTGACCATTCTTTGCAATAATAACATACTTATTTTTAAAAGAAACATAATATTTTTGTTCTAACAACTTAAAAACAAAAATCAAATTCCGTGTAAATCCAGGAATGTAAAAAACATTGTTTAATAATAAAAAACTATTATTATTACAAAATTGCAATCTTATTGCTCCCACGGCTTTGGCTGATACGGCATCCCCCGACCCCACACGTATTGAGAAGGCTCCCTGCTCTTGCTGTGTCTAAGAATTAGTTCACTGCAAAGAAGAACAAACATGATTAGTGGCCCACAAATCAACTACCCAGTGTAAAGAATCATCTTATACTAAACAAGACTCAAGAACAAGTAAAGCATTTTTACCTTTCATCTTTTTCTTCTTGGCTACCTCCTCCAAGTACAAAGGACATTTCCTCTTCCAATGCCCAAACTTGTTACAATGGAAACATTTTCCTTTGTCTTGGTCAGTAGAGGTGCCCTTCTTTTTGCTTTGGGCTTTCTTGGTGTAAGGACCTTGATTTTATGATTGGCTTATTTCATGACAAACCACACCACATTAGGGATGATTGTGTAATGGATAGCTTAGGTCCTTATTGGCAAGCTTCCAAGCATCTCCATGACTTCAAGAGCTAAAGGTATATTCACTCGACTTTGCCTCTTGAAGAGTTTAGGTGCACACACACACCTCATGCATGCTTTGTTGATCTTGCATTTTTGTTTATATTGTTTATATGTGTGCATCTATTCACAATCACACTTGCACTTCATTTATAGATTTAAGTGTGGTATTGTGTTGTGTTCATGCTTGCACGATGATGTTCTTGTTTTAGCGCGTTGAGTGACCGTATGAGAAGGTCTCATTCTTCTATTGGTTTGGTTATATGGAGTAAGGTGTCTAGTTTTAAGAGAGTGTATTTCAATGATTTAAATGTTTTTCAAAACTGAACTTTGTGTGGTCTTATGACCATATCTTTTAATACATCAATTCAAAATGATTTTTAAAAACTTATGTACAAACTAGACACCCATACCTTTCCAACGGTATATTTTTTATAATATTTCATGACCGTTTGGATTGGTTTTAAAATCTCCAAAGTGACCAAAAAACAGGGCATCTTTGTTGTTGTCTGATTCTGACCTTTGGTCACTCAAACGACCATAACTTTTTCTACAAAAGTCCAAATCTGGTTTTATAAATTGAACTTCCATAACTTTCCAATGATATATTCTACAAAAGTTTGGATGTCGTTTGTT
The DNA here is from genome assembly GCA_032871835.1 of Dipteronia dyeriana. NCBI lineage: Eukaryota > Viridiplantae > Streptophyta > Magnoliopsida > Sapindales > Sapindaceae > Dipteronia > Dipteronia dyeriana. The sequence continues at coordinate 66,483,186 of CM065299.1, read as the reverse complement.
CATGTTTTGGGTCGCTCGAATCTGGAGCTTTTGTGTTGTCGGGGCTGTGCCGATGCACAAGCGCACCTCACTAGCGCCCCCTGGACAGTAGGTGTGCGTTTGTGTGGCGCTTGTCGACCAGTGCAGCTCACCAGCGCACTGAGTAAAATTCTTGGCATTTTCAAAAGATGTAGTTTTGTTCTATGGCTCATATTTACATGCCATCTTCTTCCTTACTCGTTTTTCAGAGCTTCAAAACCATTTTTTTGTGTGAGAAAGTATTTTATTTGAGAGAGAAGCTCCAAGAGTTATTATTTAACTCTCCAAACCCAAAACCCATCATCCTTTCATGAAACAAACATCATCTAGCTACATCTAGGATGTTTCTTAGCATGGGTCTTCATCAACACATGTAACTTGGTAAGTAGAACACCATCTTCATCATTCTTGTGTTCTAGCTTAACAAGATATCTCTTGTATGACTTGTATGTCTCTAGATTAGGTTTTTATTACAAGTAGAGATTGTTGTTGATGTTTGGGTTGTTGTATTGTGATAGCTTGCATAATTAGGTTGTTTTACTTAAATAGCTAATCTTTATATGTTCATGTATGCTTAATTGATGATTAGGATTGCCTTGTACATCTAGTCTAGTTCATGAACATTTAAGTGTATGCCTCATTGATTGCAGTTATTGATTGCAAAATTGCCCTTGATTGTTTGTTGTTGACAACTTGTGTTAGTTGGATTTTTATTGACAATTAGGTTGTTAGATTTTATCTACACATCTAATTAAGTTCTTTGTATGGGCATGTAGGCGTTGTTTGATAACTAGCATGTTTAATTTCATTATCTACATCTAGTTAAGCATTTTGTGTTTGGTCTTACACATAATTGTATTTAAGCATAGTGTCATATATACACTTAGACCATATACTCTTCATTAAGTCAAAGTCTTATGGCTTCGGTGTGAAGTTGCACAAGCAAGAGAAGCCTTGCAACCAAGGGTGGGTTGGCAAGCAATTGGTCGGGTAACCACTGTAAAAGTCTAGAGGGGTAGAATAGGAGGTGCTTACGCCAATAGTAGTGGATCAGGGGATATCACTAGGGACTGAACCAAGAGTGGTGAGTGGTAATGGCCATAGCCTGAGGTTGTCGAGAGTGAGAGTCCGAGTATCACTTGAGGGTGTAACATTTTACTCATATAGTGGATTTCCACGATCGAGTGTGGTGCACTTAATAGCCCGTGGTTTTTCCCATTTGGAGGGTTTCCACATATACATCTTCTGTTGTTTATATTTCCGCACTTTACACTTGATGTTGTATGTTTGTTTTATTGGGTGAATTTTGAATATTGACTAATCAAGAAAAATTGGTAATTGACTTGTTTAAAACCTATTCACCCCCATCTAGGTTATTAGACACACGCGTTTATTAGTGAACTTTCAGTTGGTATCAGAGCAGGTGCCTAGATATACTTAGGTGATCTATGCTCTGTGCGTGTCGTGCTTTGTGCATTTTTGTTTAGTGCTCGCATTTTGTGTTATTGCATTGCATGTGTATTCATATAACCCAAAACACCATGAGTGATTTTGAGAGACTAGAGGGTGCTTTGATCTCTGAACCACCAATGCTCACCAAGGATAACTACTCCTCTTGGAAAGTGAGGATGGAAGTTTTTTTGTGTGACTTTGATGAGCATGTGTGGATGTGTATGGAAGAAGGGTATTCACCTCCCATGGAGACACAAGAGAATGGGGCTTCTATACCTAAGCCCAAGTCCAAGTGGACAGATGACGAACTCGAGGCTGCCAAATGGAACTCAAAGGGCCTTTGTGCCTTATATTTTGCAGTGGGTGAGAGTCATGCAAAACTCATCCAATCAACTCAAGATGTTCGAGAAGCTTGGGAGATTCTAAGAGTCATCCATGAAGGTACTTCAAAGATCAAGCTTAAATGTTTTGATTATGGTGGCTATGGGCACATCTCCACAGTTTGTGGAAACTCAAAGAGAAAGAGTCGAAGAGGCCAACCAAAGGCCTACTTTCGTAGTGAAAGTGAAGAATGCTCATCGGGTTCGGAGGGATGTGAAAGGAATCACATAGTCTTACACACCTTACATAATGAAAACTATAAAGCGGCCATAAGACACCCATCACTCAAGTTTGACATTGAAGAAGCTAGCTTAGATGATGATTACCATGAGAACACAAGTGGTAGAAGCTTCAATGAAGAAAGTTCAAGCTCCACGAACTTGAGTTGTGAAAGGTTTGATTATGAAGACTTCATCGAAAGTCTTCAACGGTCCTTGAAAAAGAAAAATAAAGAAATCAAGGAGAATCTTCAACTAGGGACCAAGTTAGATGACTCCTTGAAGATGAATATAGTTGATGTGTCCAAGTATGAGAAGAAGATTGATGATTGCCATCAAAGGATGAACTTGCCAACAAAGACAATTCCTTGAAGATCATCAAGGAGAATGAGATGAGGTGCCTTGGAGAACTGAAGAAACCCAAGGTCATGCAACCTCAAGCTCAAGGCAAGAAAAGAGCTTTACCTCCACAACATCCTAGGAGGAAGATTGATATTGGAGAGACATCCACGAATGGCCAAGTGAAGGGGCCAATAAAGAATGGAGCTAAACCTCAACAATTAAGAGCTTCACCTCCAAGCTTTCCTCAACCAAGGAGGCAAGCCAAGCAAGGTCAACAAAGGAAGCAATCTTCTCCAACTCCACAACAAGGGAGAAGAGAATCAATACCACACCAAAGGAAAGCTCAAAGACATGGGTAAGCACCTTACCCCTCATTTTATTCCTTCATGTCATTTTTGTGGAGTTGATGGTCATATTAGACCAAATTGCTTCAAGTACATTAACATGTGTAGAACTAAGAGCATAATTGAAAGAAAAAAGGGTAGAGCCAATATGCATGTGCCTAGGAAAGCTAGTGTTAATGATCCTAGGAGTAATATGATGATCTTGACCACTAGGAATGACAATGTGTCATCTAAGTGGATTAGAAAAGATGAACCCACATGCCATTGTGCTAAGGTTTCACCCATAGGTTCAACTAGGTCAAATGGACTTGGTAAGTCTATAGGGACTCATATCCCCTCTTGACTTGGTTTTTGATTGACCTCATATGGGAAGCTCAAGCAAAGAGAGCAAACTGCATTGCATTGTGCTCATTGATAATATTTATGCTTCTTTATTAATTGCTTGAGATGATTGGTTGTACATATTTTTTTAATAAGTGTGCAACTTTGCTTTACATGCAATACATGTCTTATTTATGACCAAACATTCATGTTTGGAATAGGAGAATTGATTAGGAAGTACATTTTGAATGACCTAGAATTTATCTCCATGACATGTTGATTCTTTATATGACATGCTTTAAAGTAATATGCATTATGAAATTGTTGAATTCTCTAAAATGAATGCAAAAATGTGTGTGTTAAAGCAATTATGAGACTTCAATCAATAAGGATCTTGTATCCATTTCAAGGATTTTACAATCCTAAAGTCTCTCTCTCTTTACTTGTCAAACAAGGCTACTATCATACGGGAATTCCACTCAGAAAAATCGAAAAGGGCGCAATAGTCGCTCATTTCTTGTTTTGCTCGTAAAGGTTGATATAGTTGTTCTTAAAATGAATTTGTTTACAGTCTATATCTTGCTTACTCCATGACAAAGGGTGAAATTGGTTTGAATTCTCTTGGAAACCTTTGTTATTTTGCTTTGCCAAATACCATGTTTTGATCTTGAATGCAACTTGTCTTGTATGCAAAGCATTCGTTCACACTTTTTTTTTGTAATAAAACTCCTTATTCTCTCTTCTTAATTGAGTTGCATAAATTTGTTTAAATAATTATGCATATGTTTTGTGCCATAATCTCTCCTTGCTAATGTCTTCTTAAGGGGATACTCATTTGTCTATCTCATGACAAAAAAGGGGAGTAGTGTGGATTTAGGGGGAGTTGAGTATGACTCGTTGAGGGGAGTTAACCTATTTAGGGGGAGCATTTGCATTTGCATTGTTGATGCATGTTGCTTGTTTCTACTGTTTGCAAATTGCTCTTGATTTTATGTCTTTGATCACCTCACATACACTTGTTCTTGGAAAGTGCTTCTTGCTATTGTGTGTAGGTACAATGATAATTCTATAAAGAGATTGAAGATATTGAAGATTTAGATTGTAGGATCTCCTTCGTAATGTAGAATTAATCTCTTGGACAACAACTTTATTTTTGTTTTGTGAGGATTTATTTGTGAGTGGTTGTTTTGTCATGAAATAGCCAAATGGGGAGATTGTAAGGACCTTGATTGTATGATTGGATTATTTCATGACAAACCACACCACATTGGGGATGATTGTGTAATGGATAACTTAGGCCCTCATCGGCAAGCTTCCAAGCATCTCTATAACTTCAAGAGCTAAAGGTATATTCACTGGAATTTTCCTATTGAAGAGTTTAGGTGCACACACATACCTCATGCATGCTTTGTTGATCTTGCATTTGTGTTGATATTGTTTATATGTGTGTATCTCTTCACAATCACACTTGCACTTCATTTATAGATTTAAGTGTGGTATTGTATTGTGTTAGCGCTTGCACGATGGTGTACTTGTTTTAGCGCGTTGAGTGGCCATATGAGAAGGTCTCATTCTTCTCTTGGTTTGGTTATATGGAGTAAGGTGTCTAGTTTTAAAAAAGTATATTTCAATGATTTAAATATTTTTCAAAACTGACCTTCGTATGGTCTTGTGACCATATATTTTTATACATCGATTCAAAATGAGTTTTGAAATATTCTGTACGAACTAGACACCCATACCTTTCCAACAGTATATTATTCGTGATATTTCATGACTGTTTGGATTGGTTTTAAAATTTCCAAAGTGACCACAAAAACAGGGCATCTCTGTTGTTGTCTGTTTCTAACCTTTGGTCACTCAAATGACCATAACGTTTTCTACAGAAGTCCAAATCTTGTTTTATAAATTGAACTTCAATAACTTTCCAATGATATATTCTACAAAAGGTTTGGATGTCGTTTGGTCATGTTTTGGGTCGCTTGAATCTTGAGCTTTTGTGTTGTCGCGGCTGTGCCGGTGCACTAGCATACCTCACCAGCGCCCCTAGACAGTAGGTGTGCGTTTGTGTGGCGCTTGTCGACCAGTGCAGCTCACCAGCGCACTGAGAAAAAATCTTGGCATTTTCGAAATGATGTAGTTTTGTTCTATGGCTCATATTTACATGCCATCTTCTTCCTTACTCGTTTTTCAGAGCTTCAAAACCATTTTTTAGTGTGAGAAAGTATTTTCTTTGAGAGAGAAGCTCCAAGAGTTATTATTTAACTCTCCAAACCCAAAACCCATCATCCTTTCATGAAACAAACATCATCTAGCTACATCTAGGATGTTTCTTAGCATGGGTCTTCATCAACACATGTAACTTGGTAAGTAGAACACCATCTTCATCATTCTTGTGTTCTAGCTTAACAAGATATCTCTTGTATGACTTGTATGTCTCTAGATTAGGTTTTTATTACAAGTAGAGATTGTTGTTGATGTTTGGGTTGTTGTATTGTGATAGCTTGCATAATTAGGTTGTTTTACCTAAATAGCTAATCTATATATGTTCATGTATGCTTAATTGATGATTAGGATTGCCTTATGCATCTAGTCTAGTTCATGAACATTTATGTGTATGCCTCATTGATTGCATTTATTGATTGCAAAATTGCCTTTTATTTTTTGTTGTTGACAACTTGTATTGGTTGGACTTTTATTGACAATTAGGTTGTTAGATTTTATCTACACATCTAATTAAGTCCTTTGTATGGGCATGTAGACGTTGTTTGATAACTAGGATGTTTAATTTCATTATCTATATCTAGTTAAGCATTTTGTGTTTAGTCTTACACATAATTGAATTTGAGCATAGTGTCATATATACACTTAGACCATATACTCTTCATTGAGTCAAAGTCTTGTGGCTTCGGTGTGAAGTTGCACAAGCAAGAGAAGCCTTGCAACCAAGGGTGGGTTGGCAAGCAATTGGTCGGGTATCCATTGTAAAAGGCCAGAAGGGTAGAGTAGGAGGTGTTATTGCTAAGAGTAGTGGATCAGGGGATATCACTAGGGACTGAACCAAGAGTGGTGAGTGGTAGTGGCCATAGCCTGTGGTTGAAAGTGAGAGTCCGAGTATCACTTGAGGGTGTAACATTTTACTCATATAGTTGATTTCCGCGATCGAGTGTGGCACACTTAACATCCCTTTGTTTTTCCCATTTGAAGGGTTTCCACGTATACATCTTGTGTTGTTTATATTTCCGCACTTTACACTTGATGTTATATGTTTGTTTTATTGGGTGAATTTTGAATATTGATTAATCAAGAAAAATTGGTAATTGACTTGTTTAAAACCTATTCACCCCCCTCTAGGTTATTAGACACACGCGTTTATTAGGGAACTTTCACTTGGGTTTGGGCTTACCCTTTGCCTTCCCAGCGAACCTCTTCCTCTTTTTATTATTAAAGGAAGATGTTTCGGTAACATTTGCCTCACCGGTCTTGCCTTTGTTGTCCTTAATCAAGGACTCAAAGGTAGCAAGCTCATTAAGCAATTGTGTAGGACTGAACTTTAACTTGTTAATCCTGTAGTTGCTTTTAAACTGATCGAAACTCTTCGGAAGAGTCGTCAGTATGATGCTCACTTGACTGGGTTCGTCAATGGCCCTGCCATTGACTTCTGGAGTGTTGAAGTACGACATCATGCTCATGACATGTTCCAGAACTGATATACCTTCCTTCATGCAATCGAGCATAGCAAAACGAACAGCTTCGTGTCACTTTTGCTCGGAGAGCTACCGAACATAGCTTGCAATGACTCCATGATTTCGAATGCTGAAGTCATTGCTTCGTGCTTTGTGACAAGCACGTCTATCATTGAAGCCAACAGATATGTTCGGGCCTTTTCATTAGATGAAACTCATCACTAGTATGCCTCAAACAGTTCGTGTGGCATTGGCAGTAGGCGCTGGAAGACATTCCTCCGTAAGCACAAACTTGAGGTCTTTGGTGACCAAAATTGCATTATTATTAAGTTTCCACTTAGTGTAGTTATCACCAGTTAATTTGTCGTTTACGAGAATTTGAAGTAATGCAGAAGACATTGCTGAAATAAATAAAATATTCATTCAGTCAATTATTTAAAACAAGTGCGAGTGCTATGGTATAAATTTAAACATGATACATGAACATGTTTAACGAACTAGAACTACCCTAAAAATAGTTACTATACCAAGACAATCCAACATACCACAAAAAAGTGTCATCTTAGGGTCGATCAAATCTTTACATGTTGGACCGAGACATTCTCAATCAAATGATATTCTAGAATAACTCTTATTCCATATCATTCAACCATCGTTTATTCAGTCAGGTTTTTAACTAACAAACTTAATAAAAACCTTCGTGATTGTAACCCACCATTTCAGATCTCACGAGCTTATCTCGAGAATTGCCGCCTTAGGGTCGGTCAATCCCGAAATACCCTCAGAAATCCTATATGTTAGGAACCTTGGTATTGACCTTTGTGGAAACCCTCCTTAGGGAGGACGAAAGCAAAGCCGTCACGAGGCCCCACTCGGATCTCACGCTGTTGAACTAATTAAGACTACGGGATATATATGTCATATATCCCTCTCCCACTCACTATTTAAAACTAGGGTTTTCTATTATCCGTTAAAGCACCTAGACTCTGCAGGATCAAACGGCTAACTTTAATCAAGTTATCTAGTGCATTAACTAATTAGAACCAAATTCTGATTAACTAATAAATTATTAATGATTTTTAACAATTAAAAATCTAATCTATTAGTGAATAATCTAAGCCTTTGTAAACTTTTTACTAAGGTCAGATTATTATGTTAGTGTTTACCAAGTTTTAACTATTAAAACTCTAACACAATATTCGGTTCATTTATAATTAGACAATTAATCAAATTAATCCTAATTATTATAAATGACCCTATTAATCTAACTTATTAAACTTTTTAATAACTAGATTAATATTAATAAGAATTACCAAGTTTTTTAACCATTAAAAAACTAATCTCATTTTCGTAGCCAATTTATGTATTTACCCATTTTAATCACATTAAAAAAAATACATAAAATATCAGGTTATGATGCATGTATGACATATCAAATATATTTGTGTAGGCACATCTAATCTAAATGACATACGAATGCATGACAATGTTTTTATCATCATATAATATAAAGTATACATGAATTGACCGAGTACTGTGGATTATTTAACCTAAAAAATTAGAATCTAAAATTACAAAAATACCCCCATAGCATTCTTTGGTCTTCTTGTTATTTTTGAGTTTGTCAGTCTCTTCAGGTCACTCCGATTCATCTCATGAATCTTTATTCACAATTTTTCCAGGCCTTCAATATAGGTTACATTTTTTTATTTTTACAATTCAATAGCATAAAAAAATAAACAAAAAAATAATAATAATACAACTCATAAACCCTAAATCAACAATACCATATAATTAACGATCAATCATGTTTTTGTAAATTATAAAATTTAATATACATACAAAAACATCATACAGTCAATTTAAATTGTGCCTACACAATCATACATACAGGAGCATCGAAAACAATTTCATGTTCCGAAAAAAAAATTGGCTCTGATACCAATTGTTGGAACCCCGTTCACCGGTCACACAGCGGAAATGGGTTTTAAAAATTTTATACATATCGTAATCTGTATCTAGGACCAGTGAACTTGGGATCGTAATTATTTTCGGAACAAATACATATAAAAATTACTACACTAATAAAATATATATGTAAATACAGGAAATTGTAATCGATAATAAAAAAAATAGAACCATATAAACGTTTGGAGGCTCATTCACTTTTCGATATGCTCCTGGTCTGTACCACTAATCTTCCTAGCTATATCCCAAGACTAATAACTGCGTGTAGACGTGTCACGGACTCAGGAATTTAGGAGGATGTTGAAGAGAAAATAATAAGAAACTCTTTCTTTATATTAGTGCTCAACATTTGCACATAAAACCTTTTCTCTATTTTTGTTGTTATTTCATGCTCACACTTGCACACAAAAACTCTCACGCACACACTTACTTGAATATATCAAAGCAATAGCATACATGTGTCTCACATACTGCCTTACTGCTTTTTTTATAAAAAAAAATTCAATGAATACGTGTTCTTACGCACTCACTCTTTTTCTCCTGTGCTTTATGCCCTTTTACAATCAAAGCAATATTTTTTGAAGAAAAACAAAAAGATGACCTTTGATTCAGTTTTCAAAACAATATATATCTCAAAAAACTTTTCAAACAAAAAACGAAATCTCCCTAATCTTTGATTCGTTTTTTTTCAAATAATATATATCATATATATACTATTTAACTTTAAAAAAAATGATCATATCTATATTTGAAAAATAAGATTTATATTTTATTTATCAATTAAGATATTATATATATATATATATATATATATATATATATATATATATATTTAAATTCAAACAATTTAAATTCAAATATATATAATTTATTTTATTTAATAAATGAGATAATCATATTATCTCATCATTCAAAAATAAATAACAATAGAAACCCTCCATTCATGACTAATTACACTATTAAATAATCTTATTATTCAATTGTCATAATTGTCCTTTTAATCAATTGAATAATCTAATTACTCAATCAACTCCTGACTCGTGTCACTTTCGTAACACAATTAATTGGTCAATCCAATTAATTAACCATAACCCTTGTTACCTAAAACAATTGGGCTAGCAAGGGGACCTAATGGACCCACAGTATTTTAAGCTCCAATAATCCTTGGAATCATTAATTAAACTTTTTAATTAATATTCCTTGATTATTAACTTTGGTGTTATTCCACTAAAAACCCGAAGCTGCACTCTCTCAACTATAGACTTTTTTACACAGACCGATACAACTTGGTGTCCATCGATATAGCTATTACATATGGTGTGATCCTCCATAGTAGTTCATAATTAGAGCTGGGTCATAATGTCCGTTATACCCCTCTAATTACATATATCATTTAAATACCATTGATTCTCTAATGGACAATAAATCCTATTTTCTCACGGAATTAGGAGAGCGCTCATATTGTCCAAGCCCCGAATCAACCCTTAATGGAACTACCATCTTCTTCTCACTAGAAGAAGTGGATTCCACTATTGTATACAAACCTTCCCAACCATAAGAAAAACCACAATCCCAAGAAACGGAGTATATTGATCAGGAAATGCATCTGACCTCACCAATGGTATATCAAAGACCACGATCTAACCTGAAGGATTCGATAAGACACTCATGATTAAGATCACCCACATATAGCCATCATAAGGGTATATATATATGAATCTCATCGGTAAACGGATCTTGGTGTGAGATTCATATAGATCATGGCCCAGTCCTATATGATCACATCATATAAGGTGCCTCCATTCCCATATCTCATATGAATGATTCAGGATAGAATCATTGTACATTACGGAATGGACCACAGCTACAGATTAACCACAAATAAAGTACCTATCTTTATTCGCTATCTATGGACTCTTTAGGTTGCACGTCTCTTATTGTATCCATTCGTATATGACACTCATATACACAGTTCGAGTTTAAATCTGGCAATCCAGGATGTTAATATGTGCACAAGTTTATAAAATAAATAACATAACAAGAATTAATTAAACCTTTCTTTTTATTTACTTTATAAATCCATTTACAAATTACATGCTTAGGGTAAAAACCCCAACACATAAGTGCGTCACTTGAGCGATAATGTTATTTACCTCTCTATACACTCTTCTGCTAGGCATTTAGGAGGCATCATTGGGAGTCAGGTATGTTTGTTAATTCTTTTTTGAGTTTTTTACCGTGGTTGCATTTCCACTTGTTCAGTACCTTTAGAGACGAAGTAGGCATATATGCGAAACCTGAGACAATGGCCTAAACACATCCCATAACCGTGTGTGCTTAAAAGATCCGTAAGAATTTACCCAGCCATGTTACACACTACATCACAAATTCCTAAACACAATACCAACCCCTTGTTATGATCAAGATTTGGTTGTTCTAATGAAATCTTGAATAAAAAAGCCCGATAAAATGTGTAGAGTTCTAAATGCAGCCAAGTCTTTCTCTAAAAAAGAAAAAAAAAATGAAAAATGATGAAAAAGTTATGGCAATCAACACATATAGAACCATTTAATCCTCTTGTGTATAATCAAAGCCTAGTCAATTGGGCTAACAATGTGGTTACTCATTTTGAACTTCGTGTATCCAAACTTGATCACTAGCCTCACCTGTATCTATACAAACCCAACCTCACTATAACCAATTTGACACATACCCAGTGAAACAAAATAGAAGTCCTAGCTGAACTTTAGGAAGGACTTGTTTTTGGAAATGTTACCACGGTAAGATGATATTGTCTGATTCTTGTATAAATGTTTTTCACTTCTCCTAAAATACTAGCGTTCAAAGATTTTCATATGTGCAAATTTCTTAATATTTTCATGCATAACTCAAGTTTTATGTATATGCTTGTTGAGTGAGCCTAGGATATGTGTGGGAAAATGAGAGTTGAATCCGGTAAGGCTGAGAGTCAAGGCGAAATGCAGTCATAAGATTTTTGTGTTCGATACTTCTGAATCTGGAGTCACAATGTAGCCTGGATTTGCAATCCTTCGTGTTGAAGCACCTTGATCTGCACTTCTACAGCCCATATTCAGTGGTCTTAGCATGCTTGTATCCTGTTATATGATTCACCCAATTTCGCATATCGTTCTTCAATTGATTTAGCAAGAAAAAAGTCAATATAGTTTAGTTCTCTAAATACTTTTTTTGTCACAGGTTTTGCTCGAGGATGGGAAAAATTCTGGTTTGAGGGTATTTGATAAGCTCGTTTTTATATTTTACGTACCTGTTATTTTGTATAGTTTTGCTCTCGTTTTCCTTACAAACTCCTTCTTTTGATGTTCTTAATTGCTTAAACAGGTCCCCTTTATTTAGGAGTTGTCCTTGTGCGAAACCGGGAGATTTCGGGGTGAAAAAGATGATTATAGCTTGATGAAGAGTAAAGTGTGGTACGTCGTGTTAAAGCGAACCGCACCTCATACCGCATCTAAGCCAGTAAGTGTAAGAAGCTTCAAGTGCGGTATGCATACCGCACTAGAGGAACAGGCAAACCGCACTTCGAACTGTATCTCTTGGCAGTAGCTCAAATCATAATAATGTGCGGTACGCCGTCCACTTCAAGGCAGATCATGAATACTCTGTTTCACGAACAGAGCATGTATATCATTGTGTGGCCCCCTCTCTTACCTCTAATTGGATATGGTGAGGGGATGTTCCTAAAAGCTAAGAGACTGTCTTAGGGACCCTCCTACACAAGTGGGGAGATTCTTGAAACTTTATAAAAGAAAGATATAGAGGTGAGAGAAAAGATATCTGAAAATTATCAATACATCAGACTAACTCTCTTTTTCACATTTTTGGAGGTTCGCTCTTCATTTTGGATTGAGTTATTCAAGGTTTGGAGCATTTAGGGCAAGGTTTGGTTTATCCAAGAAAGCTATTGAAGCTCAAGCTTCAAGAGTTGGAGTCTATAACTTAGTTTTATCTCTTTAACTTTTCTCTTCTTTTGTTTCTTTGCATTGTTCATGATGTGCATTGATATAAGCTCGTCTATGGCCTTTTTGTATAGTATGAGCTAAATAATCATATGTTAGAACAAGATGATGCTTAGCCCTTGATTTATTTATGATTGTCTCTTTGATTTCTCTATTTGTACTTGTGAAGCTATATGAATGTTTTGAATGCTTAAGGTTTTTGCTTAATTGAACACTTTGTAATTGATCCATCGTTAGATGCTAAGTATCGAGAGGAGACGAATTTGACAATGATTAGATAAACATTCACTATGCTTGACTAGAAAGCGCTAGAACCACCAGGCTAGCGTATAGGGTTTAATTTGTATTCTAAATGTTTATTAGGTCTATATTTATTTTCCGGATTGCTTGAGATAGATTTCGGGTATATATAGATACTATCTCTAAATGCATCGAGAGAGATTAGAGATTTGTTTAGGGAATATGAACCTATAGCATTTACACTCACAAATTAGGAATCATGAGAGTCAAGTGTGCTATTGGGAAATGTGAAGAGGATTCAAGTTCTAACATGTTTTTCCTTGCATTTCTATAAGTGTTGTGTTAGATAATATAGTTTGTGTTTAAGTTAATTTACTTAATTACAACTCTTGGAAACTCATGTTTTTAGATTGGTCAAATAGTTTGCAAGCCTTTGAATTCCAGTAATCATAACCTTTATCTCTATGGGAACGATCCTTACATTGTCATTATACTATCATTCCGACGTCGTGCTATTGCGAGAGTCAGCAAGTGTAGTTTGACACGATCAGTTGAGCATGATTTTTAACCCTCTGTATTTTGTTGTGATGTTTTTTTATTGTGAAAAGAGTTACACACTCTTATTCTTTATTATATTTCCTAACTAAATATGAATACTTGATTTGATAGCAGGGTGAAAAAGTAATTTAAAATTTTAAAATTATTTTACTAATTTTTTAACAGTAAGAAGACAAAAATAACCTTCGCATGTTCAAAAATTAAATAAAACTTATGCGGTATAACTAATACTAAAAGGATAACAATGTCATTGTATGTTTACCGTTAGGATTGCTTTTAAAATTAACAAAGGACCAACAACAAATTGTACGTGGGATCCATAATTTTAAACAAAATTAAAAAATTAATTAAAACATGGCATCAGGAATCAGGGGTTATGGGAGAGAGGATCCAAGTGACAAAAAGTCAAACGTCTTTATCTCCCTTCAACTTCTCACATTGCACTCCATTGACACATGTATTTTATACCTATAGCTGATGAATAATCGAAAAAGATAATTATGAAAAAAAACCAGTATATAAAGAAAAATTAGGTTGGTTGAATGAAGAAACGAATAAGAGAGAGATGTGTTGGTTAATGACAAGCAGAGTTCTCTTTCTACATAGAAGTGCTTAAGAGCCTTACATTTTTCAAAGGTAAGTTTCCGTTTGCACAATTGCCTTATTTCCCTATGAGTTTTTATATATTTTTTACCAGATCTGGGTTTCCAGTCAAATTCTTTTGATCCATCTCTATTGTTGAAACACAAATTACACTTTGAAACAACAGAAAAAGATCTGAAGAAGAGAAGAAGATAAATTGTCAAAGTAACCTTTAAATATAAAACCTTAATTGAATAAACCAAACACCATCCCAAAATTAAGGGATAATCCCAAAAGAAAAATTGGGAAGATAGGATAAAAAAGAACTCAGCTTCAACATATAAATCTATAACCAAGGTGTTTGGTTTATGAATTTTCTGAATTTCTTTTCAACTACGAAATTTGCTTAAACTTTTTTTTTATGAAAACAAAAAGGTTAGATGAATTTGATTTTGATTTTCTAGCTTGAAAGGACATTGATATTGTTGTATATTGATGTACAATACCCGATTTTGAAAATCAAAAACCACAAATCGAAAGAAAAAAAAACAACTTGTAGTCAGTAACTGAACAAGAGAATAAAATTGAAATAAAAATTTGTGTAATTAGCCAAATATATTTCTTTTTGAAAAAAAAAATTTAGCCAAATACATTAGAAATTAAATACTAAATAAATAATTAAACTGCTACTTAAATTATTTTCTTAACACACACATGTTGGATTAAGACTAAAAAAAATTCAAAAAACTTTCATAAAAATTTGAAAATTAATTATTTTGTTTCTAATATGATAATATTTCCTCTACTATCAACTAAATCCTCTTGCTATTATTTTACATGTTAGGGTTTGATACTTACTCAGTACAAACCCTAACCGTAACTGTATTGCTCCAAGACCTGTAAGAAACACTTACACAACAATTATATACAAGCAAAGTACCAACAATTTCACAGATTTGGAAATATAGAACAAATGAGAAGCAAGAAAATTAAGGAACTAAGATAACAGAAAACAAAAAATAAAAGAACAAAAGGGATTATCGTGGTTTGGCCAAAAATGTGGCCTACATCCATATTGAGCCTCTCACAGAACCCTCTCCACTATATGAATGTTTTAAAACAAATATTACAACCTAGATCAGCAAAATATCAACCCAGAAATATTTAAGAACACTCAATCTGATAGCACAAGATCAATCAGACCTAAACCTAACCAAATCAGGGATTATACAAGCAAAATCACATAGCAATCCTCACTAGAAAACACATTACACGCCGATCTCTCATTTATACAAAAGAATCTTACTCAAACAATAAGAAATTTCAGAGATTACAAGAAGAACACATTATGTACACATAAATCTTCTAGAGAGAAAACGAGAAAGAGAAAGTGAATGAAACCCTGATCTGATAACAAATGAAATACAATGAATGACTTTCTTTCTCCTGTTTCTTTATATAGTGTTATCTTTTGAGTCACCGGTGATATCTGGATTGCAAATCACTGCTTGCCAAATTAGATTACCTCATGTGCCTTATCAATTTATCCACATAATTTACATGATAACATCAAAACGACACTACTCCATTTTAGTGGCGTAAAAATGGACTGGCACGGCACATTAGGCACGGCCTGGCCAATCCATTTGTGGAAACAGGCCTAGCAGGGCCCTGGCACGCGACGGTGTTGTGGGCCGGCCCGGGCTGGCCTATTTCAAGAGAAGTAGGATCGGAACGGCACGTCGGCCTGCCTCAGGCGGGCTGTGCCAGTGTGCCGTGCCAGGTCTGCCCGCCGGACTCCTCTGGCGGGGCAGGTGGGCCAGGTCCGGCGGGTTAGTTTTTTGGTCCAATTTTTTTTCCAAATTAAGTTTTTTTGGATTTATGGTTTAGGGTTTAGGGTTTATAGTTTATGGTTAAGGGTTTAGAATTTAAAATGAATGAAAAGAACGAACAATTATTAGGATTTGAAATGAATAAAGAGAACGAACAATTTTTTAATTATTTATTTATTTTTCACTTATGGAATTCAGTAATACATATCTACATAATTGCCTCATTAAAAAATTTACCAAGAAAAACCCAGTGGGATAAAAACTTGGTAAGGGAAAAAGAGTGCAACCGTTTTACAACTTACAAGTAAATAATAAATACATATGTAAAAGTATAATCTAGTTCTTGCCCTAGCCACTACCTGAAAGGTCATCAATATATAGATTGTCAAAATTTAGATTAAGTTCTTTATCTACAGTTAGATTTTGTAACCTTTTTTTAGCATGCTCCCAATCCCGAAGGCATGTTAATACCTCCACCATCTCTAGAGACAAACAGCTTCTTCTTGGTTCAATTATACGTCCACTAGTGCTGAAAGCTTGTTCTGAAGACACCGTTGACACTGGAATAACCAGTACGTCACGTGCTAAGTGTGACAGAACTGGATACCTGTACGTATAGGTCTTCCACCATAACAACAAATCAAACTCTTCCTTGTCTTCAACAGCATCGAACTGTGCTTCAAGGTACCTAATAAGTTCGGTACAAGAAGATGGGCTAGATCTTTACCCTGAAGAAGTACTTGCTGATTTGTCTTTTTTTCGTCATTTTAGAAGGCTCCAACTTGTTTGCTTCGGCTCTATCTCCGGTCGTGTTGATTGGGGGATGTCAATGTTGCCAAACCTGGTCTCATAAATGCGAAAAATATCGAATAACTTGGTTCCAATGTCAGTAATTTGTTCTGAATAATCTATTGACAAATTAATACCAATAAACTCAAGTAAAACTTCTAAACCAGATAATTTAACCCTGTGATCTATTATAGCACTTAAGGCATAAAGTAGGGGAATGTTAGCCCAATATTTTTTCAACTTTGTCTCCATGACAACAACTGCAGCGCCTAGATGTTCATCTTCTCTATAACTGTTTAACAGTCAGACATTTCCACTATCTGATGGATTGCCTGGGAAGATGTGGGGTAATATACCCCGGAAAGAGTTACAGTGGCATTGTCAAAAATCTTTAAAAATTGAACAAAAATCTTTACCACATACCAATCGTCTATGGTAAGTAATTTTGGACTAAGTTGTCCTGTTTCGGTCAATTTCATGTTATAAAACCATGTAATGGTCGTATCATATTCCAAACAATTTTGCAACATTAAATAAGTAGAGTTCCACCTTACCGGCATATCAGTTTGGAATCGTCGAGGTTTGAGACCGTTTAATTTACGATGTCTCTTGAATTCACTGAATCTAGGATTAGAACTGTAAATCCAAGAAATGGCATCCCTGATGCGATCTATTTGGTCACTTACCTGCTTTAAATCAGCCTGTACAACTAAATTTATAATATGGCATGCACACCGTTGATGGAAGAAATAACCTCCATCTTGCGGGATATTTCTTGCTACAAACAATGCAATAGAGCTAGTATTTGCAGATGGAGCTAGTATTTGCAGATGCATTATCAAATGTGATTGAAAGAATGCGATTTGTGATTTCATAAGTTTCTAAAACTTCCATTATGACATTAAAAATGTTTTCTGCGGTATGTACAAAATCCATAGGACCAAAACCAAAAATTCTTTTTGTTATCCTTCAATCAGAATCTAAATAGTGTCCCGTGGCACATAAATAGTCCTATTTGGAACATGCATTCCAAATATCAGAAGTTAATGCAACAGAGACAGTTAAATGTTGTATTTCAGCAACTAAGTCATCCCTTTGGGTTTCAAACAATCGTATCAAATCATTTCTAGTGGTGGTTCTAGAAACAGGTTCATATTGGGGGTTATATGCAGATGTGATTAATTCTGTATAAAATGGACTCTCACCAATACTGATCGGTTGATCAGTTTGTGCAATGTATCGTGCCAAGCACTCTCTAGCTTGCATGGCGTCGAACTGCCACATCGTAACAGACCCGTCTGGGTGCCGTTGAAGTTGTGTCTGGGTTGTAGTGTCTACCTGTCCATGTGCAGGCATACATTTGTGCATATGCCATCTCAACTGTCCGGTTCCCCCCGTACTTGTAGCATAATCCTTATGAAAAAACTTACATTTAGCTCTAAGGCCAGACGTCCCGTTCAGGAGTGTCATTTGGACTATGTTGAAACATTGTCACACATCTGATTTTAATTTTTTGGGACGTGATGTTGGTGTAACACCGGAACCAGAATGTCCCGCTTGAGTATGGGTCGGTTCTGAAATATCAAATTCATCATTGAGCATATTCAAACCGTCCGGAACATAAGGCTACTGGTTAGAATCCATTATCTGAATAAAAATATGGGAACTATAGTAGTTAATAGTCAAATTAAAAATCAATATTTACTAAAAGTAATCTTAATTTACTAACAATAATTACTATAACTAATACGACACTTACAATAATTAATTTACTTAAAAAACAAATTAAATAAACAAAAAAATCATAATCTACCAACAAATTTTTTTTAATTCACTAGTTCACTACTACAAATAAAATTAATAAATTTACTAACATAATATAATAACATAAAATTGATGATTTGAACCACTACTCTTAAATTTACTAACATAATCTACACATGAAAATTTTTAATTTATGAAAAAAACAATATCAAACGTAATTACTACACTTAACATTCATCATTTACTTATTACAAAAATTAATTTCAGTAATACAAATTAACTTTCTAAATTTATTAATAACAAATATTAAAATTACTACTAAACTTAAAAATCTTAATAAACTAAACAAATAATATTAACATTAAAGCCCAAAATTGATAAACTAACTAACTAAATAGATAATGTTTTCATTAAGTAACTCAAATCTAAACATAAACATATAAATTTACTATGAGAATATGTTAGACCAAAAGTAATAACAAAATTGTACCTTTAAAATTTGGTGTGTTGGTGGAAAATGTAGAGAATTTTGTAGAGAGAGTAATAACCAAATTGAATGAAAAAGTTTAGAGAATTGGAGAATATATTAGAGATTGAGAGAATGAGAGATTGAAAGAATGATAGAGAGAGTTAATGAAAAATAAAATTGATGGAAGTATTTATAGAAAAAATTGATTTGTGGGTCAAAATGTAATTTAAAAGATTTTAGGGGGGTTTTAGTATTTTTTTTCCTCCAACGGCTAGAAAAAAATTCCAGCCGTTGGAGGATTTTTGAAAAAATAAAATAAAATAAAATAAAAAATTAGCCGAACGGACCGGCGGACCGGTCCAACAGGCCTGTCCGACAGGCCTGGCACGCCGGATTGGCGTGCCAGGCGGGCCGGCCTGCCGGGCCTCCTCCCAGCGGCCCGGCACACTGCCTAGCCCTCTTCCTTCACGGGCCGTTCCCAGCACGGCCCGTGAACTTCCTAGGCCGGCCGGACCGGCTTGTCACCGGTCGGCCCGTCACTACTCCATTTAAACAATCTGATTAGACCAGTTGAAGCTATAGCTCAGACCATCTATCTTGTGGGCTTTAAGTGGGCCAGGGAGAACATCATGCTGGACTAATATCATCACAGTACATTTTTAAAAGCTTAATTTTTTTTTAAATCAAGAAAAGCTTATGTTTTTTTTATATAAAAAGAAAATCTTGTTTTCAAAAAACTTAATAAAAGTATTGTTTCATTATTTTTAGTTTAATTTAGTATATACCAATCTAAACAAAAAAGGCCGAAAATTTCCTCAAATATGGAAAATTAGCCATTGTGGATCTAGACCCAATTGATTGACATTGGTGGTTTAGTTCAGTGACTTCAATTTAAAATCTAATTTTCATTTTTAACACTTAACCTCTCCAAAAAAAAAAAGAATTTAGAGGTTCGAGGATCATCCGAGCTTTCTTCTGCTAAGGTAAACAAAAATGAAAACCACGTACTACTTTAGATTTAGTTTTTTATTTTTTATTTATATCATTTTATTTTTCCGCATATTTTAACCGATTTGTTCCCTTTTTCCTTTCTCTGAAATATTAGATCATATTATTTTCAACAGTATTGAGCTTTATCTACGATGCTTTACCTTAAGTTGGTTGTGACCTTATTAAATGTTTCTTTTTATTGATGATCAATTTTTATTTATTGAAAAATGTAGCTTTTATATCTTCATTGTTATTTGCTACAGTAGTATTTCGTCACATTGATCTGAATGTTTTATTGTTTATCACAGTTAGATATTTACTCTAAATTGATTTACGTTTGTCATATATATTTAACAAAATTTAAACTATTTAGAATGCTTTTGGTTGGAATTCACAGCTTTATAAAAGGTAAATGTTATAGGTTCTTTATTATTATTATTATTAATAATTACATTTTGATAACATGTTTATTTAAGTCTATTGTTAAATTTTTTGTTTAATGTACATAATGTTATTGGTAAAATCTAAAGAATGATGAGTCAACACAGTTACCCAAGGATAAAGGAATTATAGTTACCACGTCACAAGAGTCATAAAGGAACAACTCAATGCAATTAATAGATGATCTCAAGGCCAAGTCGAGATCACCCAAAATGGTCGGGGAAACTAACCAATCGGGCGTAAATAACCTAGTCGGGGAAACTAGTCGATCAGGTAGAGACAACTCGGTCGAGATAAAAGAAGTCTGGTCAGGGTTGGACAACTAGTCGGTTGGACAACGCGTGGGAGACATTAAAGGCAACTACGACTCAAATACGAAGAAGAATCGTCTTACTTAAACAAGGAATCTTGAACAACATTCCAATAAGGAAATATTACTAATTCCTCCTACATATTAAAGAGTTCAAATCAAGCAACAAACTTACTCTTCTAGAAAACTGCGCACCGATCAGGAAAAAAAGTCCTAAACGGACCACTCAACTAGAATCCTATGAAGACTCTAATTCAATACTCAAAACAGGAAAGAAGATAAAGACGACTTCAACAAGTAATCAGTCATAATTAAACACTACCACCTTTCCTTATTTGTATAACAAGGATTAGGGTTCTATGGACATATAAATAGACCCATAATCTCATTATAAAAGGCCTAAGCACAACAACATAGAGAGCATGAGAGATTGTGTGTGTAATCGATTATTCATAAAAATGTTCTTTCCTCATCGGTTTCTGGTAACCGTGGACGTTTCCCCGTTCTTGGGGTTTTACCACGTAAATTCTTTGTGTTCTCTATAATTCATTAGTCGTTCATAATTTACAATTGTGTGATCTCATATACATTCTGTTCAACAAGTGATCTATCCAAAAATCATCGTCAACAACTGACGCTAGAAGGAGGGGGTGAACCTTCGACGTTATAATCAGCTAGAGGTTTAGCCATACAAGGTGAAATTATGGTCTCCAGCACGGACATCGACTCATCCCCGCACGAAGTTGACGTTTCATAAGAGGTGAATGTCGTGGACGCCAATACACCAGGAACAGATCCACCATCAAGGACTCCACCGTCAAGAAAACAGGACGCCATCACAACCACAGGCTTGACTGTAAAAATATATCCAGATGCATTTAGGCAAGTTCAAGAATTCCTACAGAGTGTCATTGATGATGCCGCTAGATAGGGAATTAGCATAACTGCAACTACAAATCTAAGTTCACCATACCAGCTCTCTACACCCGTGGTAGCTCAAGGACCCAAGGTGCGCTCTGAGACAACTGCTCCAAGAGCACCCTAAAATCAGGAAGAGATAGAGCGGAGAAGCGGGACAAAAGATAACGTACACGTAGAAGAAACAGCCTACATCAGGATAGAAGAACAGAGGAACGTGAGGGGTCTAGCTCACGCGAGGATACCGCGAGGTACGATGATGAAGAACAATACTATAAGCAAGAAGACAGGTATGATGGACGGGGAAAGAAGCTTCGATCGGATTTAAGTGAAGATGAATGCGACCCCCGAAGGTGAAGGGACCCTTATGGGCTCACAATTCACCAAAGGTTAGATAGGCATGGCGAACCCAAAGGAGAGCACAAAGTTCTTCTTAGAAAGATAGATGCCTTAGAGAAAAAACAAAGTCAAGAAAACCCATTGGTCAGAATTTTGGGAGTCCATTTGTTGATAACATACGGTAGGCTCATTTTTCGATGAAATTTAGGATGCCGCATGTGGAGCAGTTCAAAGCCAATACCCATCCACAAGAAAATATCATGAGGTACCAGAGCGTCATGGCTCAATACGATTATGATAATGCCCTCATGTGTCATATGTTCCCTCAAACGTTGGGAGATCATGGATCCAAGTGATTCGGAGGTTTAACTTCAGGATCCACTAGGACTTTCGAATGATTGACACGAGCATTCACCAAACAATTTATGGGAAATATACAGCGGAGGAAATCGGTGTCAGCTCTTTCTACCTTGAGGTAAAGAAAAGATAAAAAGCTAAAAGATTATTTAGCCAGGTTTTTACAGGAGGTATCGAAAGTTCAAGATCCCAATGATGATGCAGTGGTATCCGCATTTATAAACAACTTGCAACACAGTCACCTAACCTTGAACCTAAGGCAGTAGGGACTGACCACATATGCAAGCATGGTAGATTATGTCGGGGAATATGCCATAATAGAAGAAGAACAAATTACCCACGGGGGAGAGTTCATACATAGGGATCGTCCTGCCAGCAGATAAAAGAGCCAAGAAGGTGGTTCAAAAAACAATGGTAAGAACGACCCGAAGGGAAATAGAGGAAAATGAAAAGATGAGCGAAAAGATGATGATAGAGTAGGGAGGAATCTGAGGCGCCCGTACACCAACTACACCCCGTTAGCCAAAAAGCATGAGGAAATTCTAAATATAATAGAAGACCAAAACTTATATAAAAAAAAACCCCGAGGCAATCAAATTTCACCAGAAGAGATATTACAAAATACTGCCAATTTCACCAGAAAAATGTCCATGAAACCTCCAAATGTTAGCAACTTAAAGATTACATTGGGAAGTTAATCCGGGAAGGTCATCTTACTGATGTAATCCTTAGAAGAGGGGAAGATCGACAAAAGGATATCCACAAGGGGGATCGGGATACGAGTTATAGGAGCCCGAAGAGAGACTCAGATAGCGAGGCAATCAACACCATTTTCGGTGGCCCCAATACCGGAAGCAGTAATAGAGAAAGGATGTCTAAAGTTAGGGAATCAATGAACAAAGAAGTATGAAAGTGAATCAACTAGGTCCCGATCGGAAGAAAGTAAAGCTAAGATGGGGGCCAATAACTTTCACTGTAGCAGACACATATGAGTCAGAGGTCAGACCAAACGACGCGATTGTTGTGTTAGCCTGCATTGAGCATAAGCAAGTAAGACGGATACTGCTTGATAATGGTAGCTCAGTAGACATTTTGAGTATATAGGCATTTGACCAACTCGGGTTACAGAGAAATGATCTCCAACCATTGAAGGTTCTGTTGAGGGGTTTTGGAGGAACTGAAGTCAGGGTGTTGGGAATTGTTTAACTACCAGTAACAGCTTTAAATTATTATTTGCTAATTGCCTTTTATCTTTTGAGAAATCAATAAAAATCCCCAGGGGGAGCGATTATAAATATAAATAACAGTGTTCGAAACCTAGCATTCACTCATAAGAGAACTTACAAGATACCTCAGATAATCGGTTAAGACCGATAGAGATCCCAATGGGCGCAATGAGAGGGATCGAAAGTATGAGTCATTAAGACAATGCACACTCACCGAAACTAACTGGGTGCATATGAAGCACTGTTAAGGCGTTTTTGGGTATATAAACCTGATGGGATGTGCGAAGAGTTGGATAAGGTGAGAATCCTACCTATAAGATAATGAAGATACAGCCATAGATGCTTATGAAGATGTGGGACAAGTTACGCCTTATCACAACTAATCTTGATCAATAGACTGTCGGGAGACGTCCTAACGACCAAGTTGAAAGATGAAATATGAAAGTCTATTGTTATTGGTAAAATCTAAAGAATGATGAGTCAAGATAGTTACCCAAGGATACAGGAATTATAGTTGCCACGTCACAATAGTCAGAAAGGATCAAGTCAATGCAATTAATAGATGATCTCAATGGAAAGTCGAGATCACCCAAAATGGTCGGGGAAACTAACCGATCGGGCGTAAATAACCTGGTAGGAGAAACTAGCCGATCGGGACCATCCAGTTGGGATAAAAAAAGTCTGGTCGGGGCTGGACAACTAGTCGGTTGGACAACACATGGGAGACATTAAAGGCAACTACGACTCAAATACGAAGAAGAATCGTCTTACTTAAACAAGGAATCTTGAACAACATTCCAATAAGGAAATATTACTATTTCCTTCTATATATTAAGAGTCCAAATCAAGCAACAAACTTACTCTTCTAGAAGACTGCGCACCGATCAAGAAATAAGTCCTAAATGGACCACTCAACTATAATCCTACGAAGACTCTAATTCAATACTCAAAACAGGAAAGAAGACAAAGACGACTTCAACAAGTAACCAGTCATAATTAAACACTACCACATTTCCTTATTTGTATAACAAGGATTATGGTTCTATGCATATATAAATAGAACCCTAATCTCATTATAAAAGGCCTAGGCACAACGACGTAGAGAGCACGAGAGATTGAGTGTGTAATCGATTATTCATAAAAAAATTCTTTCCTTGCCGGTTTTCGGCAACAGTGGATGTTTCCTCGTTCTTAGGGTTTTACCACGTAAATTCTTTGTGTTCTCTATAATTCGTTAGTCGTTCATAATTTACAATTGTGTGATCTCATATACATTCTACTCGACGTGTGATCTATCCAAAAATCATCGTCAACACATAGTTTTCAGTTTTTTATTGGCTGTTGATAATTATATAAATTTAGTATATTAGTTGCACTAACAAAGTTCATAACCATTGAAGTGTATTATCATGCTAATTTGTGTATCAGTTAGCTACGTAGATAAAATTATGAAACATAAGGATACAAAAAAAATTGTATTCTTTTTTATTTGAAGGAAAAAAAATAAGTTATACATAAGAAGAAAAGAGATGCATATACTCAAAAGAAAGATATTGAAAGAAAAATTGTCCATGAAGAGTACCGAAGAGGTACATTAGGAATGATTATCGGAATTAAAAATTATTACATTATCTAACATTATGAGAGATATTTTACCTGGGAAGAAGTATAATTGATGTAACGAAAGATAAAACTTAAAAACATGTTTAAGACAGGTATAAAATTTATGATAAGGATTGATATAATTTTTATCCTTAAATATTGATAATTTATCTTCTACTGTAACTAATATATATATATATATGTATTAACAAACATATATTAGGTGCATGTGTCTCAAAACGTAGTATTATAAAAAATAAGGATATATAAATCTTTTCATCATGAAAAAAACAACCTAGCAAAATAGGAATGGTTAAAAATCACGCTCAACTCACTCTTTTACTCTTTTTATATAGAGTGTATAGATATAAAACACTAAAATCAATTTCATTTATCACGTCTACACAAAATACTCAAACACCCAAACACTAAGAATTCTCTCAAAATACTCTTTCTCACGTGAGCCGCAGTTCCCATCTCTATCTCGTCGTTCCTCTGCCACGCCTCCCATCTTTCAACCTTCGCTCGCTTCGATCTCCCAGCTAGCGTCAATCTCACTGCTCTGATCTGTTACCACTATAGTCTCACTGCTCATTGTCTTTAATATTTTACTGTTTATTATTTTTTATGGTTGTTTGTTTGATTAAGTTTTGGGAAAATTTAATTATGTGTCAAATATTTTACTAATAAATTTGTATCAAAACAGTGGGGGATGAGGATTTTTTTTTATATATAAAAATAGTTTTCCTATTGAACCAATGACGAAGAACTTTGGAGGTGAAAGAGAAGCAAAACAACCTTGAGTTGTTGATGATTTTTTTGGTCAAAAATCAAGCCAGATCTAATTTTGTGAGGAATGGAAGCACATTCTTTGTTAAAGACCTTATTTTTGTTTGGTCAAATCAGGCCTAAAAGGATTAACATATATATATATATATATATATATATATATATAAAGTATGACTTAAAAGTCTAATAATTAAAGACCAATAATTTCGTCCAATAGGCCTATAACCGAACCGTGTCTATCCAATTCAGTAGGTTTTGATTCGGTTCACTTATCAACATTTTATTGGATCGGTTTAGTTTTTTAAAAACCTATCGTAATCGATTTTTTATCGATTCTATCAGAAATCGAACCGATGCATTAAATTTTCACTCACATTCATCACAGATGAATATGTTTCTAATCATTATCGGTATCAACTCTTTGACGAGAAATTTGTACTACGAGTTATACCTTATATCTCACGACTCATTTTTCGAACTGATTACATTTACAAATTGCATCACACAAGTTTGATGTCTTTAGTCACCTAGACTATAAGTCCAAATACTTCATATTTGGTTAAAGAAATCATTTCTTCTTGAATTGCCTCTTTTTATTTAAGCCAATCATGCACCGTATTTACAGTCATCAAAAGTATTTGGTTCACTGCCAATGGCCGTTTCACACATCAAAATGTTATGTTTTACGTTATAAAACAAAGCTTTTGTTACCACTTACAACAACAATTAAATATGAAATCAATATAAATGGCAAGTAAAGGATTGTCATTAAGGATCAGGATAGATAATTGAAATGCTATCTAATCTATGTTATGGAAAATATCGTAACAAGAAATGTAAAATAAAAGGGGTAATGAAAATAGAATCTCAACAATATAGATAAGAATATGGACTAAAACAAATTAAGCGATGTCTAGGGAATCAATGGAGTAGCAATTGGATCGTAGATAATGCTCTCATAGCTTCATTAATGTACAATTAATACAATTAAGGACCGATTTCATTCGAAAGTGTGATTTGGCCATGGACACTAAACCAAACCACTTCTTATCAAAATTCATCACATAAGATATTTAGAGTAAGGGGATAATGGTAAGGTCGGTTAGTGAAGATCAAATGGTCTAGGCAATCATGAGTGATAATCTCACCAATGAACCTATCCTATTCACTATGAGCTCTAATCAATTAAGGGTGTCAAGACTCAACCAAATTTGTCTCAAATTATCTTACCAATATTGCAATTAAAGAGTGATGATCAATTCAATCACAAAAAGAATAAGATCTAATTAAGCTAGTGGATAGAACTATAATTGTGCAAATATATTATTGAAAGCTAAACAAAACCCAATGTCCAAAAATTCATCACATCAATCCCCTAGAATGGGGGTTTAGTTACATATGTTCATAAACAAAGAAAAGAGGTGAAAAATAGAGAAATAACCCAAGAGTCTTCTCTTGTAAGCTTGATCCCTCCTTGAGCTCCTTACCTTGAATCTTGATGTAAAGAATGGAAGCTAGGATGTGTAATAGGCTGGAGTCAAATGGAAAGTGACAAAAGGAAGAGATGTAGGAGATGAGTAGAAATGATTGATTTAGGGAAAGTAATCAAGATTTGATTTGTTGAGTTTTTGGGTGGAAAAGATAAGTTCAAGACACGGAAATGGTGATGAACGTCGAATATGGATATGTGTTTGGATCCCCTACAATTGAATCTAATAAATGTATTTATAGTGGTCTAAAAAGCAAGTTTGAACCACCAGATTCGCTGAGGTGGCAAGTATCGTGGCCTGATTGTCGCGGTTTGGTCCCAGTGTCATTAGTCGCGACAGACAGTTATACGGATCTCGATCTAGTTTTCGTGGATGTCTTGCTAGTGACCATAGGAGCGACATCTGGATTTGGAATTTTTCATTAAAGGTCACGGATGTTGCCTAGCGACGCAAATGGGGAGATAATCTCTGGATTTTATCTTCGATGGCTTCTACTTTCATTGTCGCAGTAGCACCCCAGTGATGCAAAGGTAGCAACATTCTATGGAATCCTTTTACCATCTTCAAACTTCAATTGTCGTGGTCATCCCTTAGCGACATAAAGGGGGTGATATCGTCTATTGTTATGTTCACTATTTTGTTGACAGAGAAATGCCTGCGACAACCTTTTTTGCTTCAAAATTCCTCTCTTTTTGTACTTTTAACCCACAATTCTTCAATCGATGCTCTAAAGCCTTTGTGATGCTATTTTTCATGCAAAGCTCGATTCAAGCTTTATAAATGGAAGGATTTTACCCGAGAGAGCACAAAAAGAGTCTAAATTAGGGACCAAAATCATATGTAAATTTGGCTCGATCATTCATAAATCACAATCACCATTTACAATGTTAGTTGTTAATTCATATAAAAAATACATCATCGATAACTGTTTTTTTAAGATTCCACATTTCTCTTTACAATTTATAAAGAAAAATTCATTTATAGATGTCTTCACCTTTTCAATAATATCCTGATCCTTACTGTTCGCATCTAGAAAACAATAATTGTTGAACCAACTGGTGTATCACTCTTTTGGCATGCAACAGAAGATGATGTAGAATAAGTGGATGAATCCTACATGGCTTTGTGGGATCACCCTAAATCCAAGAATAAATGATTTTAATTGAAGGGAATCGACAAGATCTTCAAAAGTCAAAACCTTCGGTGTTGAGGCACGACCTTTTTCAGCTAAATTCCATCATTTAGGCCCCGAAATCACAGTTCTTTCCTTTTTATTCGTAAGTTGACTTTGATAAGCCAGAATCGCCTACCTTTAATTCCTTCTTGTTTAGGGTCATTAGTATCTTTTATTTCCACAACTTTTGTGATTTCGCTATTTTAGGCAGTTTTCGCTATTTTAGGTACTTTTGATATGTAATCCCGTTTTTTGTCCAACAAGGATTCGGGTTAGGGTTTTCTTTTTAAATAGCCTTGTAAGCCGAAAGGCTCATACAGCTTATCATTCAATAAAATTTCAGACTTGTTTCTTATTTCTTTCTGGTGCATTCCAGTTTTAATAGAACTTAGAAGTCGGTCTAGTTCTTTTATGTTTTCACTGCGTCAGAAAATTAGCCTTAGATGGGTATTTAGGGTGGGTAGGTGCGTTTGAATCACTGTATTAAGGAGAGCATTTGACTCAAACAATGAATTCGATACTTTGTGTTATATAGGGACTGGATTCTGGATACACGGAACGTAACCACCTCCTTTGTGGGTGAGTCTTACATAACATGATAGTATTTTATATCCAAATCGATTTAATTCTTCAAATCCAAATATCCAATCTAGGACTAATAGCTTACAATTCTTATCCGTTCACCAATAAGTGACTGTTATAGACCCAAATATCTATAATGAAAAACTTACATAAATTTTAAAAAGAAGACAGAATAGATAGGTTAATTCGAGAAAATCTTAAACCTCTAAAGATTGGAATGTTGAGAAACCAATAACCTCCCAATTACAACATAAAAGTTGTAGACAATAATTCTCTACTTCCTTCGTTAATGAAATAAAGATAAATATATATATAGTGGTTTTTTTATCAGTACGTACTGATATAATTTATATACGTATATTGTATATGGATCACTGATTATAGAGAAGCTTTAAAAAATGCATACATTTTAAGTCCAAGTATATAAAATCTAATGGTTCACATATAACCCACTGATGAATTTATATTTGTATGCTTTGACTTGAAAATTATATATATATATAGGGGTCAAAAAATTATTGGCACTATTTTAGGGGTATGTTGTGTAAATATCACCACTTTACTAATGTATGTTTAAAAGGCACCAAAAGAGCGTTTGAGACAAAAATACCCCGAAATATTTTAACAGTAAGGAAGTTGTTGTTTTGAAAGTCAGAGAGAATCAACAGTCAAACAGATGGGAAACTAATCGACGGTGAAGTGACCGGAAGAGCTGCGATTGACAAAGGTAATATTGGTTATTTTTCCTCTTTTTTGTTGTTGTTAACTTGCATTACATGTTAGAATTGAGTTTTGTTGATCGGATTTGTAGAAACCGGTTAAAATAGAGATGTGAGAATGGTTGTGGTTTAGGTTAGGGTTTGTAATTTGGTTGAATATCAGTTGAGGAAGATGAAATCTGGGTTTTTGAGACTTTTTTCAAGAAAATCAAGCTTATTTGATTAGTCGAGCTATTTTTGTCGTGAAAAACAGGTTTTGGTAGATCGAGCTTTTTGAAAAAAAAATCGAGCTTTTTCAAATAAAGAATCCAGCATTTAAAAAAAAAAGAATCGAGCCATTTTGAAAAGGATCGAGCTTTTTTGAATAGGTTTCGAGCTTTTTTGAATAGGTTTCGAACTAATTTAGAATTTGATCGAGCGTATTTGAAAGGGATCGAGCTTTTTTGAAAAGGGATGGAACTTTTTTTAAAAAGGATTGAGCTTTTTTAAAAAGGGATCGAGCTTTTTTAAAAAGGGATCGAGCTTTTTAAAAAGGTATCGAACCTTTTTGAAAGAGATCGAGCCTTTTTGAAAAGGAATCGAGCTTTTTTTAAAAGGGATCGAGCCTTTTTGAAAAGGATCGAGCGTTTATGAAAAGGAATCGAGTTTTTTTGAATATGTTTCTAGCTTTTTTGAATAGGTTCGAGCTGTTTTTGAATTGGATCGAACCTATTTGAAAGGGATCGAGCGTTTTTGAAAAGGGATCGAGCCTTTGTTAAAAGGCATCGAGCCATTTTAAAAAGGAATCGAGCTTTTTTAAATAGGTTCGAGCTGTTGTTGAATTGGATCGAGCCTATTTGAAAGGGATCGAGCTTTTTTGAAAAGGGATCGAGACTTTTTTAAGAGGGAGCGAGCGAGCTTTTTTAAAAAGGGATCGAGCTTTTGTAAAAAGGTTGGAGGTTTTTTTGAAAGGGATCGAGCCTTTTTGAAAGGGATCGAGCCTTTTTGTAAAGGAATCGAGCTTTTTTGAAAAAGGATCGAGGCTTTTTGAAAATGATCAAATCTTTTTGAAAAGGAATCGAGCTTTTTTGAATATGTTTCTAGCTGTTTTTGAATTGGATCGAGCCTATTTGAAAGGGATTGAGACTTTTTGAAAGGGATCGAGACTTTTTGAAAGGGATCGAGTCTTTTTGAAAAGGAATCGAGGTTTTTGTAAAGCAATCGAGCTCTTTTGAAAGGGATCGAGCCTTTTTGAAAAGGAATCGAGACTTTTTGTAAAGCAATCGAGCTATTTTGAAAGGGATCAAGCATTTTAATAATATTCTGTCTAATGATGTTGTATTTCTGTTACATTGCAGATGAGAATTAGGTTGAGGGATTCACTTAAAACTCCAGAAGAATACTGGTACGAGGGCAAACTGACACGACACAACCATTTTGATGCCCTCGCCCATATAGACGATGCGCTAAACCGTGTCCCTGTAGAATTTACAGATGAAGACCGTCGGCGGTTCATGGCGTCTTGTTTCGGGCATTTCCTGACAATGCATAGGGAGATGAAGTTTTCCGGTGGTATTATCTATCGGTTGCTTTTGAGGGAGCTCCATCATAACGGCCCCACAGATGAGATGCACTTCATGTTAGGAACCCAGTCAAGAAGGTTTTTGAAGGTGGAATTTTGCAGCAGTGGAGAATGGCATACATGAGCGGTACTTTCCTGGAGCCGAGGAGGTGTCGCTGGAGCAGATTAGGGGTGTTATCACCGGCACAGATTTCAGACAGGCGTACGATGCTGTCAAGCTTTGCCTCTTATATATGCTGAATTGGATACTGATGGGGGTGGATGAGAGATTCAAGATTCCAGTTTGGCAGTTTCGGGTGGTTGAGGACCTATATGCGTTCGATGCGTTCGATGCATTCCCGTGGGGTGCCTACGTGTACAGGCATTCTATTCACTCATTCAAGCATGAGCTTGATGGGCGAAGAGATGGGTTCGAGCGATGCCGGCAGGAAAAGGGCGCTGATGTACACAGGACGGAGACCTACAACATATACGGTCTTTCTTATGCCCTGTTGGTAAAAAGTTCGAACTACAAATTGTACTTTATTATTGGTGCCCTAAATTGTATGGATACTTATCATACTTATCCATGATGCAGATATTTGCTTTGGAGGTGATCCCTGAGTTAGCCAAAGAGGTTGGTGTCCGGAGGGTTACTGATCTGACTCCCCGTATTTTGAAGTGGGAGTTGACCAAACAACCGAAAGGGAAGAAGCTAGCAAAGATTTTCAAAGCCAGGGTATGTATTTATTTTGTTAATATTTTTATTAGTTAGTATTTGTACAATGACATTGTTCTAACTAATCTTTCAAATGTTTGCGCTCAAGAAACTGGTGCTGACACCAGCTGAGAGACAAGCACAATACTATGCTTGCCTAGACGATGGGGGAGCATGTATGCAGAAGATGACATGGATGATATACCGCCTGAGGTCCCTGATCAGACCACCTTAGGCGGGATCAGTGGTACAGACAGGACCATTGACGGTGAGGGATCTGAGCCCCCTGCTGGGGGTTTGAGGCCCAGTGACAGTGAGGGATATGAGACAGACCCTCAACAAAAAAGGCATAGGCATAGGCGGGTTCGGTTTTCCACCCCCGGACATGGTACATTTGCAGGGGATTCAGGTGGGGGTGTTGGCCGTGATGGAAAGGTAAGCTGAAAACAAAGTTAAGTGTTTTTTAGTAACACGTGTTGATAGTTTTGTACTAACATTGTAGACATGATTTTAGGCTCCGTGGACTGAAATGTTGAATGATGTGCGTGAAACCCTCCGAAAGAGTGACGAGGATCGACAACGTTAACACTTGGAGTTGTTGGATATGATCCGAAAGAGTGATGATGATTGTC
Source organism: Dipteronia dyeriana (assembly GCA_032871835.1). Classification (NCBI taxonomy): domain Eukaryota; kingdom Viridiplantae; phylum Streptophyta; class Magnoliopsida; order Sapindales; family Sapindaceae; genus Dipteronia; species Dipteronia dyeriana. Next base: position 66,450,400 of record CM065299.1, on the reverse strand, counting down.
AGCAGCAACACCGATTGTTACTTGATATGATCCGGGGGCTTCAAGGTTCGACCTTAGGTACACACCGGGATGGCCCCCCACCTCCTAATCAATTATTTAGTCCCGGAGGGTCGACTGATAGGTTTACAAAGGGGACAGACACACAGGCTCAGGGGTCCCCCCCACCTCCCATCACATCGATCTCCCCACCTCGCAGCACATCATTCCCCCCACCTCCTAGCATATCGATTCAACCACCGCGGTCCCCTCCCTCACCCAGCACGTCCATGGCGTCGGAACGGTTCCCTCCCCCACCCTTCACGTCGGTCCCGTCAGAACGGTCCCCTCCCCCACCTAGCACAACCGTGCCGTCAGAGCGGTCCCCTCCCGCACCCTGCACGTCAGTCCCGTCTGAGCGGTCTCCTCCCTAACCCAGCACGTCCGTGGCATCGGAGTGGTTCCCTCCCCCACCTCCTGATCAATTATTTAGTCCCGGAGGGTTGACTGATAGGTTTACAGGGGGGACAGACACCCAGGCTCAAGGGTCCCCCCCACCTCCCATCACATCGATTCCCCCACCTCGCAACACATCATTCCCCTCACCTCCTAGCATATCGATTCAACCACCGCGGTCCCCTCCCTCACCCAGCACGTTCGTGACGTCGGAGAGGTTCCCTCCCCCACCCATCACGTCCGTCCAGTCGGAACGGTCTCCTCCCCTACCTAGCACCACAGTGCCGTCGGAGAGGTCCCATCCCCCACCCAGCACGTCAGCCCCGTCGGAGTGGTCCCCTCCCCAACCCAGCACGTCCGTGGCATCGGAGCGGTTCCCTCCCCCACCCATCACGTCCGTGGCGTCGAAGAGGTCCTCTCCCCCACCCAGCACGTCCGTGGCGTCAGAGCGGTCCCCTCCCCCGGTGAAGCGTTTAGGTAAGCGCGGATGGCAATTGGTGAGCCCTTACACAGATCCATGCCATCCAAAGAGGTTAAAGACATGGCCCAAGTCTGTGGAACACATTTTTGACCCCCACAGACTAGTGGATGGTGACCACCTAGCAGCATACAAAGCCTTCAAGAGGAACATCAACGGGGAACAGTGAGTATAAGTTTTTATAATACAAATGGATGGACATTTCTTATTTATTCTAATTTATGTATAGCTAAGGTAATTCAATCATTATACAGACGTGATGTGGACGTGTTGTCACCAGTTACCGCGGGATGGTTCGTGCGTATGCAGTCCAACTTCATGGACTTGGAGGACACGGTACGTACTTATTATATTTCATATTATCTTTTGTGTAAGTATTGTTGAATTGTTAACAAGTACGGTGGTTTTATTATTTGTCAGCATATGGATGCATACCTAAATATTCTACGCAAGCGTCAGCGAGGATTCCATAATGTGTACAACCAGAGGATCAATGTGTTGGATACACAATTTTATGTAAGTAGTTATAACATTTGGGAATCACATCGGATTTTATGTTTCTGTATTAATAATACGATCTTGTCAATGCTTGTACAGCCACTTATGTTGTACATGTGGGAGAGGATGATGCCTCGTGATCCCACGGTGCTGTGAGCACGGGAAGGTGGAATGTGTTATAGTCCCGATGGTTGGAAGAGGACCTTCTCACGGTTTGTGGAGCAACCATGAGTGGAAACCGCCCATGGCACGAGGTTGACCAGGTAAGTGTTACATGATGAGATGATTTAAAAAAAATTGTAAGTATATCCTTAGCTAACACGGCATGCAAACTATTACAGGTGCTGATTCCGTGCAACGTTGGGGCCCAACATTGGCCGGTGGTGAGCGTCGACCTTTGTCATGGGAAGATTGATATTTATGACCCCTGGAGACAGGAAGTCCCTTATCAGATCAGGCACCAGCAAGTCCGGCCATTACGGTGGTTTTTACCCTCCATGTTGAGTGACGCAGGGTTCCACACAGCACGACGTCCTGGGCATCGGGCGTTCACTCGGGAAAATAAGCCCTTCTCGGTCAGTCTGGTGCATCCTTCCACAGTCCCCCAACAAAAGAAATCGTAAGACATTCTATTTCATTCACGTGTTTACATATTGTTTATGAACGATTTCTAATGGTGTTTTATATCCCGAATTGTAGAGGTAACTATGGTCCCCATACTTTGAGAATTATCTAGTACATAGTGGCGAACCGAAGGCCTTTTGATTGGTCAGAGGACGACATGGGAATGATTCAGGAAAAAATGGCTGTGGAGATTTTTTCTAACTCCAGGCCCGCCAAGTGATTTTTTGTATATTACCATTTTAGTTGTACACATACATGTAATTAATTCATGAATATTAATTCATTCATTATTCATTCATTAATATTAATTCATTCATTAATAAGTAATTATTGCAATTCCAAATTATTACAATATGATACACTTCCAAAAGTTTTCAATGTGATCAAAAAATTGTCATTCATTCCCTATTATAGTCAATGTTAGGACACGTTTGTTTGTTGTGTCCAATTGAATGACTGATGCTACACTTGCGGCGGTATTCATCAGGAACAGCTCTTCTTGTACCTTCATTAATCAACTTTGGATTGGAACATCTCCTAGAATTATGCCCTGGTTGTCCACATCTTCTACAGGATTGTGTAGTTGTCCTCTCCGAAGACGAGACATGGCGACCCGCCCTCTGGCGTCCTGCTTGTCACCTGGAGTTTGGATTCAAAATCACCCTCTGAGCAATGTCAGACGGCACAACCCAAGTGGAAGGATGGCCCACCGGCATAATAGGAACCTAGTACGCGTTAATAAGTGTCTGTGTCTTGTAGTAGTCTGCACACAAAGTTGTGAAGTCCAAATTTCGCTTTCTGTAAAAAAAAATTAAAACGATCAGCTTCACCAAGAAAATGATCAGTAGGTTTTCAAATTGTGAAGTCCAAGTTACAGTAAATCTACCGTGCCGCCGCAAGGGCGTGAGAACATGGAAAATGATCCATTTGAAATTTGTTACAAGTACAAGTCTTCGAGCTAAGTCTACAGTCCACTATTTTCCAGACTGCCTGACCAAAAAAATGTTCCAGTCGACTGGATTAACGGTCAAATAACCACACTTCTCCACATGTTTTAAGAGCACAAGATATGCTGTGTCGGTCAACTGATGACGCATGGTTTGTGAAGCTCTATAGCGATCATGAAACCACCGTTGCAGCATATTCCTAATGAACTCAGCCAGAGTCAACATAGGTAGTTGGCGTGCAAATTTGAGACATGAGTTTATGCATTCTGCAGCATTAGTCGTCATCACCCTATACCTTCTTTCCGGGCAGTGTACACGGGACCACTTGTGTGGACCGGAATCAATGACATAATCATATGCATTCTAGTGCAAGTTTCTTAACTCTTCCATATGCTGGTTATATTCAAACTCGATGTATGCACGTGCTGCTTTGTCCATTATTATGGCAACATCCTTCCTATGAAATCGCTTTTTGACATTTTCAGCAAAGTGCCAACAACATATGGTATGGGTGGCATAAGGGAACACTTTAAAAATCCCTGCTTCAATGCTTGCATGCCTATCGAAAATGAAAACTAGCTCATCAATATGACCTAGGGCACCCTTCAATAAATCCAAAAACCATTCCCATGAAAGATTGTTTTCTGAGTCGTCGTACCCAAAAGCAATTGGATACACCTGTTCGTTCCCATCTTGTGTTGTAGCAACAAACATTGTACCCCGGAATCGTCCCTTCAAATGGGTACCATCAACGGCAATGACAGGACGCATACACGTTCGGAATCCTCTAAGTGAGGCACCAATCGACATGAAGAAGTATAGAAATGTATCATCTTCGTTGCACTGTAAGTCAGTGATTGTGCAGGGATTTTGTTGTTCCAAAACGTAACCAAATGATTGAAGCAGTTGGAAGGTTTCCTTATGTGTTCCATATGTCATTGACAACACATAATCGAGGGCGGCGTGTGCCTTACTGTACATGATTTGGATTCCATACATTGATTTCATGTCGGCGATTATGTCCTTCGGACGCATTAGTCGACCATCTTGTTGTTGAAGTCTAGGTGCAATAACTTCTCCAATTGTGACTGCACTAACTTGTCAGTGTCGACGGTGAATTTTCTCTAACGGACAAGTGTGTTCGTTGATAAAACTTCTTACTTGAAAGTATGTGCCTTCATCTCTCCTCACCGCTCTTAACTTCCACTTACAATTTCCCATGAAACAAACTAGATGTAATGTTGTCTTATTGGACCTTTTTACCTTCCACTCGAAGTTCTGCCGCATTGCAAAATGGCCTACTAGTCTCTTCAAATCCTTTTTCGTTGCAAAAAAACTGGCATTTATATATCATGCTTGTAGGTTCATCTTCAAACAAGTTCCTGCTTCCACCAATACCAAACGAGTATGATTCTGCTCCTGGAATAACCCATGTTCTTGCATTATTTGAATCATCTGCAGTTACATTAGCCCTCCCCTCGGAGGTCCCAACTATATCTGGTGCACTGGAACTAAATCTGTGTACATGTCTTACACGTCTTTCCATTTCGACAGGTTCTGAATCATCCTGATTGTCCTCTACATTTTCTACAGAATTTAAATTGCCCTCATTATCCACCTCATGATTCACCCCAACAATCAGTGATGTATTCTCCTCATTGTTGATGTCATTGTAGATCTCATTGTTTTGGTGGTTGTACTCTCTACCATTCATCTCAATATGAAAACCAAATACATCGTCGAATTGAGGTTCCGGTCTATTATCATGGGCGACTACTTCCAGTGGGACAACACATATGTTTTCTCGACCATCAATCCCACTTCTTTCTGTGAACAACTGGTTGCTTCCGCCTGGCGATCGAAATTGTTGGGTGTTATCAGGATGAGGGATATCTTCACCAATGACACCTCCCACTGGCCTCTCAATTAGACTAACACATACTTGAGGGATCTCCCTATCTTCCCCTAGCATAAACTGAACATCGTCATTGTTTCTTATAAATGTACGACATGTAGTCCCAGGAACAATCGATAGAGACTGTAGCTCAACATTGTATTTGTTCTCATCAAACTTCACAATGGTTTGCACGATCGTCACCAGTTCATCGTAACTCAAATTCTTTGACACATACAAACCTTGGTTATCGGAACCTAAATACCTCTGATTTCCGTCTGGTAATTGCTCCCATCGACCGTTGTAAGATATGACTATTCTCACCCTATCCATTGTCCTGTCAAAACCAACATCAAAAAACATTATTAAGGAAAAAAATATTTCATATTAAATTTACAATTATAAAGGATTAAACAAAAATCAAAAGTGTAAGATATGAAGCTTTTTTAAAAAAAGGATCGATATTTTTTTGTACATGATCGAGCCATTTTTATACATGACCGAGCTATTTCTAACGGGATCGAGCTTTTTTTGTTCAAGACCGAGCTCTTTTTTTACATAATCGAGCTTTTTAATATATGCCTCGAGCATTTTTTTCATATGCCTCGAGCCTATTTGAAAGGGGTCGAGTTTTTTTTTTAGGAATCGAGCTTTTTGGTGAGGGATCGTGCTTTTTTTGTGCTGTATCGAGCCTTTTTCAAAAGGGATCGAGCTATTTGTGTGCGGGATCGAGCTATTTGTGTGAGGGATCGAGCTATTTTTGGCAGAGATCGAGCTTTTTTTCTGAAGGATTGAGCCTTTTTTGCCAAGGATCGAGCCTTTTTTTCCAGGGATCGAGCCTTTTTTCCAGGGATCGAGCCTTTTCTTTTTGCGTATCCAGCATCTATTTTTGGAATCGAGCTTTTTTAAAATTTGATCGATACTTAGTTTCACATTTTCGACCTTTTTTACAAATGTTTCGACCTATTTTTAAAACATTTTCACCTTGTATGCCCAAGATTATAAACTTGTTTGCACCACTACAACTCAACTCGCCCAAATATATATACAAAAAAATATGCATACATGTTCATTCATTCTTTGTAAAAAGTTTACAACTCCAGGATATTAACATAAAAAAATTCAGACAACATGTTCATAAATGTTCATACAGTGTTATACCACACAGAAATACAATAAAAAATATAAATGAAGATCAGAAATATTATTTTACCTTCTTGTACAAAATATGGAATATGTGCAATATCTGGAATACAATAAATCTGGAATGGAGCTCGTTTTGTGAAGAACAAATGAAGTAGGTGATTGATTTGACAACTTTTTATTAGACGACAACTTTTAAAGAATAAAATATCGATTATTTAAGGACAATTTCGGTAGCTCACCATAATAGGTGCATTTTAAACTTAACTTATTATAAATGTGACATCACTGCAATTGACCAACAAGAAGGTACATTCCTCACCATTTCTACTATATATATATATACATATAATGATCTACCGTTTCATGATATTTAAGAAACTAACTCACCCAAAGTCCCTAAATAACTGAACCTGTAAATCCACTACCTAAATAAAAAAACAAAACAAAACATATAATTAAAATAAAAATAAATAAACTAAATATCATAATAAAATTATGAGGTCTGTGTCATGCATTTCCCTTAAAAGCATCCTTGTCCTCATGGATGAACTTTTTTTGAATGGATTCACCATCACCTCCGCTTCAAATTTATAATTAAATATAAATATGTCTTGAACCTTTCTTAGGGATGCTTCATTGATTCACTCTTGAGAGTTTGTTACGATAATGTTTAGGACCACATCTATCTTTGGACCTCAGACAAAACATTTTTTTGGGTCTAGTTGTATGGTTTTTCAACCATTTTATTTTGTTGTTGTCTGCAAGATAAGATTTTAACATCAAAAGTAATTAATCTTACCTTGCAACTATCTTGAACACAATCATTGTGTGTTGTAATCGCCATGTTGTTGCATTATTGGAGACCTTGCCTTTCAACCAAAGACATAGAACTTTCTTCAGTCTTGCACAAACGTTGATCTAATTGAATAGACATGGATTTCAACATATACTTCATATGCTCAATCTCTGGTAGGATTATTTGCTTCATAGCCGCTTGTTTTGCTGAGTTGATAGCTTTCCCTACAAATTGCTAGTTGAGTTTCTCCAATTTCGCACTGATTAAGCATGTGAGTACTTTCTGGCTAGTGGAGAGAATATACATGGTTTTCTCAAGTGCGTCAACTCGGTCTTGCAGCTCCAAACTCCCTATCTCTTATACCAAATGTTACAGATCCAAATATCTGTAATGAAAAAACTTACATAATATATATATTGATGTAGGATAAAGATGAAGGAACCACGGTTCATGTCGACCAATTTATTTATTTTATTATTTTGTTAATTTTGGCCTTTTCTTTTTTAGCAAGTTTATTTATTTTAGTTTAATTATGAATTAAATTTAGGTTTTAGAAATAAATCAATCTTACCGTTTGGGTAAGATTTGATCTTTATTTTCCAGTCAAGTTAGGTGTCATGAATCTTAGAAGATTCTGATTAGTTTTGATCTTTTCTTATTTTAATCTTTTTTAAGTAATGTCGTTTTTGAATCGTATTATGATTAGTTTACTATAAATAGTCTTACTATTTCTAATTATTGTAACTTTTAACCTTTGATTGATGTTAATAAAATCTCTCCTTTGGAACATTTATCTGTCGTGGATTCGACAAACTCTTTGAGAATTCGAGAGCACCATTTTCTGACGAAGATTAGGGAATGATGACCCCTGTATGGCTGTTCATGCTTGGGTAACTACCGGTTGCTGTATCAAGGTTCATCTGAGAGTACCTTAGGGTTCGACAAAGTAATCATTCTTATTTTCGTCATACCTCGCTGCGTCATATATATAATACAAAATAGATGTTATTGTGAGGAAACCTTAAACCTCCAAAGATTGATGTTTCGAGGAACCAATAATCTTCCAATTACAACACAAAAGTTGCAGACAATAAATTTTTACTTCTTTCATTCATGGAATATATATATAATCTTCCGTTTACTACACAAAAGTTGCAGACAATAGATTTTTACTTCTTTCATTCATGGAATATATATATATATATATATCAGAATTTTTTTATTCAGTACCCCCTTATTGTATTACCATCGGCACCTTTTAATGAAAGCCATACGATTAATCAAACGACTGTTATTAAAAGGTTTATCCCATTATTTTATTTTATTTTTATTTTTTTATAAAAACAAATAAGTAAAAATAAAAACAATATCAGGAATGGTTAAAAAAAAAAGAGTTAGAATCCATATAGGAATCTCTCTCTGAAAGAAATCATATTCCTTTTTGCTCTCACGGTAAAACTGAAACAAAAAAAAGGAATATTATTCATAGCTCTCAAAATACAGCAATTAGAAAAAATAAATTGCATAATAGTCCGAATCGATCAACAAAATTATAGGAACCGGAAAGAACAATGCGGAGTTGAGTCAGTATAATCGTCATATTTCTCTTCTCCAACCCCATTTCTTTTTCATAGCTCACTAGATTTTTGTTACCTCTGGAGATTAGTTAATCTATGACAATCATTTTTATCAATTTGGGAGTTTATGGATTTTATGATTTAATTAATGATTTATTTTAGATAATGACTTTCTTATTTTATTTTTTTTAACCAGCATTCTTGTTCAATGTTGATCACGAATTAAATAACATTTTTTTTGTTGATGTAAGTAATTTTTTTTTACATAAAACAAATTTGGTTCATTTTTGTTATTCATAAAGTAATTATACACATAAATGGAGATTCTTACGTAGGTTTATCATGGGATTCTGGTGCACAGTGCTCACAATAAAAAACAAAACCACCCTCTCACAATTGAGTTCAAAGGCCATCCAAAACACACCTAACAGCGAAGACAAAAAAAATATGGTAATATATAACAAAGAGATAGATATTGATATGTTATATATAATTTAATACATTCATCACTTTTTTCTTGTTTTCTCTCCATAAAGGCATAAGCCCTTATTTGTTTTTGTTTAATTACTTGAGTTTTTTAAGAGTTAATTACTAGTTCTTTGCATTTTCTTTTGTATAGTGCAACATTTTTGAATGGTTGTATACTTGTATAGTTATATATATATAGTTTATTGTTACTTGGTTTTCTTGTTTTGCTGGGTTATTTATCATGTTTACTTTTTAACTTTCAGTGAAATGACTTAACATAATTGAGGAAACCGCTGATCATGAGCAAAGTCTTAGACAACCACAATCAAATTTGTATTCCGGATATAATGATTTAGCATATATCCCTCAACTGAATGATGATTACAAGCCTAAGTTATGGCAGGAGTTTCGCTAAATGATATGCATGCTTTAATTTTCATAATAGCTATGCAAAAGACGGAATAGGCTCCAGTAAGAAATGTGAAGACACAAATGAAGTTGAGAGAAAAGAATATTTGTGTTACAAACAAGGAGTATCATGTATTGTTGAGCTAAAGAAAAGAAAAAGACATCGAAGTATCACTTGAGAGGCTTGTAGTGCAAAACTTACAGTGGTAAAGACCTAAAATAAAACCTATAAAATTAGTCAATTTATAGAAGAACATACCCACCCACTAGAAACCCCTAGAAAGGTACATTTGTTACGGTCTCTTTGTAAAGTGTCGACATCTCAAAAATTATTTTCTCAATGATTATCAGCTGCAAACATACCTACACATCAACAGATTACCTTACTTAAAATGGAAGTTAGGGGTATACAAAATATATCTCACATAATATGATAAAAGGGTATGATGTAGAGTTATTGTTTGAATATTTTGAATCTGAACAAGAGAAGAACTTAGCATTTACTTTTGAATTAAAGGCAGGTGATGACGATTGAATTACACATTATTTTGGGTTGATGCAATATCAAGACGAGCTTATAAGTACTTCGGTGATGTGGTTGTATTCGATACTACATACAACACCAACAAATATGGTATGATATTTGCACCACTATTAGGGTTAATCAGCACGGGCAATCAATAGTTTTTGTATGTGCATTGTTGAGTGATGAGACCACTGATCTTTTCTTTGGTTGTTTGATTATTTTAAGAAAGCTATGTCTGATAGTATCTCTAAGATGATAATTACTGATCAAGATCTTGCGATGATAAAAGCTATTGCCCAAGCTTTTTCAAATACATTTCATAGATTTTGTATTTGACATGTATTGAATAAGTTCTCTGAAAAATTAAATGCACTCATCTATAGGGATCATTATTGTGATTTTAATAAATGTATATGGGAAACAAATACAGTAAAAGAGTTTGAGTCCAAGTGGGAGGAGTTGATTGAAAAAGTAAGTTACATGAAAATGGGTGGCTTCGATCAATATATACGTTCAAAGTGAGTGGCTGTGTTTGTAAAACATATTTTCTCAGCTGGAATATCAAGCATCCAACGAGCAGAAAGTTTTCATGCGTTCTTCAAGAAGTATGTCTCTAAAAACAATTCACTTATGGATTTCATCTTGCGATTTACTGGGGCACTTGCAATCCAACGCCATAAAGCGTTAACTGTAGATCATGTTGACAGTATTGAAAAACCCATGATGATGATGCGGTGGTCTATATAGAATCAAATGGCTGAAATTTATACACGAAGACCATTTTATATATTCCAAGTTGAACATTGGAATATGATGGTTTATAAAATTGAAACAAAAATGGAAACTGATGATTGCTGTACATACAAAGTTGATAACAAAAATGAAGTTGTTTGTAAAGTTAGAGAAATCGTATGTAAAAAAACATGGAGATTTTGCATCATGTACTAAAAAAATTTGAGAGTGAAGGGATTCTTTGTAGGCACATCTTGGCTTTTTCAACATAATGCAAGTTGTTTTTTTGCCTAGTCAATATATCCTGAAAAGATGGAGTAAAGCTGCTAAGTGTGATGTTGTTGTTGATGACAACGGTACGCAGCTAAATGGTTTTTTTTTTGACAAATCAATGCTTACTCATCGTCCTAGATTGTTTCAACTTGCCTCAAATGTAAATCAAAATGTAGTAGGTAGTGAAGAGGCAAGTAAGATACTAGAAGATGATTTAAACAATGTATTTAGCAAAACCAAATCAGTGGTGACAAATGAGAGCATCTTCGAAAGGCATATTACTGCACCATGAATTATAATGAACCGCTTGTAGTTAAGGCAAAGGGGTGCGGAAAAAGACCCAAAGGTGGAAAAGAGAAGGCAAAGAGTAAGGCAACAGATAAAGCTAAGCGTTGTAATGGATGTGGAAAATTGGACAATCACATGACAAACGAGATTGTCTTTTGATTAATAATCGGTGAGCATATGTGTAAGACCCGAATTTACTCTCCTCTTATTAATGATAATTGATAATATAATTATGATATTAATCATATATAAATAGAAAAGTGTGTATATATATATATATATATATATATATGTATATATATATATAATTTATTTCATTAAGGCAGCTAATTAATAGTGATTAATTCCCTAATAATATTCTAGGTTAATCACCAAGCAAATCAACTCCATATTTAAAGGCTTATTCACATTTTTATATATATTACAAAGGAATGTCAATATCATTTTCATACTACTCAGAAACTCTTTGAAGGTATGATTTTCTCAAGCCTTGTATCATATTTTCTTTAATTTTTGATTAAAGTTTTAGTCTTTTTCAAACCCTTTTTGTTTTTGACACAAAATATCTCATTTACAAAATTTAGGCCTCTAACAATTTCTTAATTTGAGTTTTATGGAGATGTTTTAATGTATGAATTTTGGAGTGAATGAAATAGATATATTTACATGAAGTTTATAGTAAATTGCTGAGATTTTTGGAGTCCATTAAAGAGTGCAAGATTGAGTGTTTGTAGGTTGAGATTTTGATTTGTTTAATACTGGTGAAGCAATTTACTGTTTTGGTTATTGTAGATTTATTTTTCGGTAGCAATTGATGGTGAATTTTGGTATGAGAATAGTAGACACATATATCAACTTATGTTATAATTTTCAGAATTTTTGGTGGTGTTTATTTTAGAGAGATTTTATTTCTAAAACAGTTGTGGGTACAAATATTTCTTATTATTAAACTGATTTTATTGTAATGGAGTAATTTTAAATTGAGGTTTGGGAAGAATTTAGGTCTGATTTTTGGTAATATGTCTTTAAAAACGTTATTGAATCTAGATATAAATTTTCAAGAATTTTGGTGATGTAAAAGTAATTTAATTCTTTGAGTATATTTGATGTTTAAGCCATAAAATTTATGCTGACAGTCATAAGCTCTTGGTGTTGTAGGAATTTTAATTCACAAACGGAGATAGGTAAAAATTTGATCTTCACATAGGGATAGGTTACTGAGTTCTTAGTCTATAAATAAAATTTTGGAATTTTTCATGATCAGTAGGATTGTTAAACACTGATACAATGTCTGATTGGAGAATCGAAATTTATGTTGTCAAGATTGACCCTTGTGTGTTTAGAAAATTATAGAAATTTATTGTTGTTTGTTAAAATTCTGAAATTTTGAGGGGTTTTAGTAATCTGATATTTGGATCTATTTACTAAGTTTTGATATTTTTTGTAGCCTTCAGGATTTTCGAATAAATAATGTTTGAACAAAAAAAATGTATTTATAAAAAACAGAAGTTAGATTTCTTCGGTTTGTGCTAGTTTGACTGAAAGATTATTGTTATATATGTATAGGTTACTCTTGCAACTTCCGGTATCGTTAGTCAAGCTTTAAACTTGCTATCATCAGAGGTAAGTAGATCTTTTGTATAATATGTAGTTGCATAAAGGTTTCTTTCTTAGAAAAACAAATTTATTTACCCTATTATTATATTCTGAAATATTTTGTTATATATGTTTATATATGTAATTAATCTCATTTTCTTACTTATGTAGTCTTTACTTACATATTCATTACCTAATTCTTTTTGAATAAGTTTTACTCTTATTAGAACTTATTGTTTAAATGCTTAAATGTTTGGTTCTTTTGCGCTTTAGCGATGAAAATGTATTATGCTATACATATTTTGAAGGTAATGTTTTGGTTCAATGTCGGTAGTAATGAAATGTGAAATGAAATGAAATATTGATCACCGGTGATAATGTAAATGCAGCGCGCGCGACAAATGAAATGTTATGATTTTGGTCTTGTACCAATCTTTGAAATGTAAATGGTCGGGTCATCGGGGGCATTGGTGACACTACTTGGCCTGAGTATATTTTTATGAAATTTTATTAATCGTTATTGTATATTGAAAATAATAATTTTGCAAGTTTACTTGTGTTTGAAAATATTACTTTTACAAGTTTACTTATATATTGAAAATGTGACTTTTGTAATTTTAATTGTATCTGAATATTTGAAAAGTTATGTACGTAGTAAATGCTATTATAAATTTCATAAATGTTTTCGATTATGTATTATGCAATACTTATTGAGTCGACAGCTCACCACTTGTCATTTAACATTTTACAGACAGAGTATCCTAGGAGCTGACCGCTAGAGCAATAGACTTTCAAGAATTTGAAGTGATTGATATTATGTGAAATTTTATCTTCGCATTGTTCCTTAGAATTTGAGTTTTGATACTCGATATTGTCTTTATTTCCTTTGAGTGAAATGAATCTTTTTGTTGGGATCATTTGGAGACATTTTGTCATTAGGGAATGATTTATTTGGAGTTTCTATAATTATTAGTTTCTTTTGGGTGATGTAATTATTGATTTATGTCATAACATTCCTTATCAAATTGTTAAAATATTCTTTGAGTTTTGGGGTGTTACAACTTGGTATTAAAGCATTAGGTTTTGGATTCTATGGACTTTTGGGTGTTAGTTATTGGCAAACAGACAATTGATAGTTTTTAATATTTTATGAACTAGGTTTTAATATATATTCAGAATTTTAAGGCATGATACGGTGCTAGTAAAAATAATGATAACCCAACTAGTTTGGACCCACTACCTATTAGGATGGAAATTTCAATGGCGGCTTACTTTGAGTGAAAAGTTTAGACTAACTCTGTTAGTAATACTTAGAATGAACCAGGTCTGCTATGTTATTGTTAAATGATTTGGGTATTCTGTTTTGTAACGATTTGTTTATTTGTTTGTTGTTTGTGGTAAAGAATTCTTCAAATTTTATATATATAAATAAAAAATATCTATCATGCTATATGTTAATTTGACATGTTATGATTGCAAAATATAATGGATAATAGATCTTCATAAGTCTACTCCCTAAGTGTTGGTCTTGACACTTGTAGACAAAGATGTCATGCCGTATTCCTAGAAACGCAGAGGCTAGCCAGACTGTAGTTAGGGAAGATAACCCAACTATTCGTCAGATGGCTGAGAAGGTGACTAATCCAACAATGGGAATGTTAGCTAGGATTTTGGAAAATCAGAACAGATTGATTGAGGAATTAGCCCATGATAGGCAAGTCCCAAGGCGTGGAACAAATACTGGTGTGCCTGCTCGACAAGCTAACGAATTGCAAGCAATAACCTTGGAGCGTTTCAAGAAGTTGGAACCTCCTACATTTAAAGGAAGTTCTGATCCTTTAATGGCTGAAGCTTGGTTGAAACAATTGGAGAAGATATTTGTAGCTATGGGTTCTGATGATAATCGCAGAGTCATTTTTGCCTCATTTGTTTTACAAAATGAGGCAGATCACTGGTGGGATGCTACTTCTCGCCTTCTACGGGCACGTTTGGAAGCAACACCTGATACTGCCAAAGCACCCATCACTTGGGACATGTTTTTGGAGGCTTTCATTGAGAAATATTCCCCGGATCAAGTACGTGACAAGATGGAGTCGGATTTTTTTAGCCTTATTCAGGGAATGAAATCAGTGGCAGAATATGAAGAGAAATTCAATTCGTTGTCACGACATATGCCTACATTGGTTGCTACTGAATCTAGTAGGTGCAGAAGGTTTTTTGAAGGAATTCGTCCGGGTATTAAATCTCTGCTGTCAATCCTCAAGCTGAATGTGTATGCTGACTTAGTGGATCGAGCTATGATCACTGAGAGGTATCTAGTTGAGTCTCAAGCTACCCGAGACAAACATCAACAAAAGAGAAAGTCTGGAGGGCCACACAAAGGAGACTACGACAAGCAGGGGAAACAACCGCAGAAACTAGGCAACAATAGAGCTAATCAGAGAGAATCGGGGAATGAGAGTGGATCTACTCATAGAGTATATATGCCTTGTTAGCATTGTGGCAAAACAAATCCCAGGGGTATGCTATCATATTTCTGGAGCTTGTTTTGGTTGCGAACAGGTGGAGCATTCTGTTAAGGATTGCCCAAAGAATCGTGGATCTGGTAACAACACCCCAATGGATGGAGGTCAGGCTAAAAGGCAGAAGGTGCAGGGTCGAGTCTTTGCCATCACTCAGCATGACGCAGATGCTTCTAATAATGTGGCGTCAGGTACTTTATCTCTGTTCTCTAGGGATGCCAAAGTATTGTTTGACCCTGGTGCTACACACTCTTTTATTTCTTGCAAATTTGCTTCATATTCAGATAAGCCTGTTGAGTTGCTAGATTATTGTTTATCAATCTCTACGACTTTTGGTGATTGTATGATAGTGGACATAGTTTATAAGGATTGTGTCATAAGTTTTGATGGTAGAGAATTCTATGTGGATATGTTGCCCTTGGATATGCATGATTTCGATGTAATTCTAGTAATGGATTGGTTGTCGGCTTACCATGCTTGCATAAACTGTTCACCAAGGATATTGTATTTCATATTCCTAGTCAAACAGAATTTCGGTTTTGGGGTACACGGAAATCGTCTGTTAGGGGGTTTATCTCTATGATTAAAGCCTCTAAATTGTTGTTAGGAGGTTGTGAGGGATTTTTGGCTAGTGTAGTGATTGACAGTGTTAAGGAGAATTCTGTTATGGAGGTTCCTATTGTCTGAGATTTTTCTGATGTATTTCCTGAAGATTTGACTGGTTTACCACCCGATAGAGAGATTAAGTTTACTATAGAATTGATCCTTAGTACAACCCTATTTCTAAGGCTCCATATAGGATAGCACCAGTGTAGTTAAAGGAGTTAAAAACCCAGCTAGAGGAATTGCTAGATAAGGGCTTTATCCGTCTGAGCGTGTCCCCTTGGGGAGCTCCGGTTTTATTTGTGAAAAAGAAAGACGGTGACATGAGATTGTGTATTGACTATCGGTAGCTGAACCAAGTTACCATCAAGAACAAATATCCCCTTCCTCGAATTGATGATCTTTTTGATCAATTGCATGGTGCGAAAGTGTTTTCCAAGATTGATTTAAGATCAGGGTATCATCAATTGAAAGTTAGAAGTGGGGATGTACCGAAAACCGCTTTTCGAACTCGATATGGACATTACGAGTTTGTAGTTATGCCATTCGAATTAACTAATGCCCCGGCGGCTTTCATGGAATTAATGAATAGAGTTTTCCAACCCTATCTGGATTAGTTTGTTATTATATTCATTGATGGCATCCTTATATACTCTAAAAGCAAAGAGGAGCATTAAAAACATTTGAGAATTGTGCTACAGACTTTTCGAGAGAGGAGACTATACGCGAAATTCAAGAAATGTGAGTTTTGGTTGGATCAAGTGGTGTTTTTAGGGCATGTAGTATCGAAGAAGGGAATTTCTGTTGATCCTGCTAAGGTGGAAACTGTCTTGAATTGGAGTAGACCGACGATAGTTACTGAGATCAGAAGTTTTTTGGGTTTAGCGGGATATTATCGTCGTTTCGTGAAAAAACTTTCTAGTCTCGCTGCCCCATTAACTCAGTTAACAAGAAAAAATGTTAAGTTTGAGTAGAGTGAGGCATGTGAGAAGAGTTTTCAAGAACTCAAGAACTGTTTAGTTACTGCTCTAATTTTGACCATTCCATCTGGCGGTGATGGATATGTTATCTATAGTGATGCTTCAAGGAAAGGTTTGGGGTGTGTACTTATGCAAAATGGTATGGTAGTTGCTTATGCTTCAAGACAACTGAAAGTTCATGAAAATAATTACCCCGCTCTTGATCTAGAGTTAGCAGCAGGAGTCTTTGCATTAAAAATTTGGATACACTATATTTATGGTGAGATATGTCAGATATTTACAGATCATAAAAGCTTGAAGTATTTGTTTACTCAGAAGGAGTTAAATTTGAGACAACGGAGGTGGTTGGAATTAGAGAATTATGGTATTAAGGTTATTACTCATGGACAGGGAGAATGTTTAGCTCACTTGAAAGTTCAACCATCTCTGATAGATAGAATCAAAGAAATCCAAAAGAAAGATCATGAGTTTATTAAGATCATTGGCGAGGTGGAAAAGGGTGGAAGACCAGAGTTTAGAGTTTCCAGTGAAGGAGTGTTATGGTTTGGGGAACGATTGTGTGTCCCTGATAATATTGAGTTAAAAAAAAAAAGAGATTTTAAGAGAGGCTCATATGGCAACTTATACTGTACACCCAGGTAGTACCAAAATGTATAGGGATTTGAAAGGTAATTTTTGGTGGAGGAATATGAAGAAGGAAATTACTGTTTTTGTAGGCAGGTGTCTTACTTGTCAACAAGTGAAAATTGAGCATCAAAGGCCAATAGGATTACTCCAATCTTTGCCAATTCCGGAATGGAAATGGCAAGATATCACAATGGATTTTGTTATTGGCTTACCTCGGTCTAGACGAGGTAGTGATTCTATATGGGTTATAGTGGATCGATTAATGAAGTCGGCACATTTTCTTGCTGTGAGAACGACCGACAGTCTGGATAAGTTGGCCAAGTTATTCATTCAAGAAATAGTTAGATTACATGGCACACCGGTATCTGTTGTCTCTGATAGAGACCCTAGATTCACTTCTAGATTTTGGACTAGTTTGCTCCAAAAAATGGGTACTAATCTGAAATTTAGTACCGCTTTTCATCCTCAGACGGATGGCCAGTCTGAGCGAACTATCCAGACATTGGAAGACATGTTACGAGCTTGTGTACTGGACTTGGGAGGCAATTGGGAAGGACTTCTACCATTGATTGAGTTTGCTTATAACAATAGTTTTCATGCTAGCATCGGTATGGCTCCATATGAAGCCCTGTATGGAAGGAGATGTAGGTCGCTAATTTGTTGGGATGAGGTTGGTGAAAGAAAAATTTTGGGACCAGAGTTAGTACAAGTGACTACAGAGAAGATTAGATTGATCAAGGAGCGTCTGCTTACAGCACATATTAGACAAAAGAGTTATGCCGATAAGCGCAGACGCGATTTGGAGTTTCAAGTTGGAGATTACGTCTTCTTGAAAGTGTCGCCATGGAAAGGTGTATTCCGATTTGGGAAAATGGGAAAACTCAGCTCAAGGTTTATTGGACCTTTCGAGGTTTTGCAGAGATTTGGTAATGTGGCATATCGAGTTGCTTTACCACCAGACTTGGCCAGAATACATAATGTCTTTCATGTATCGGTATTAAGAAAGTATGTGCCAGACCATTCACATGTGTTGAATTACCAACCAATTCAAATCTCACAAGATATGTCATATGAGGAGCAACATGTGGAGGTCATTGACAGAAAAGAACAAACCTTGCGGTCAAGAGTTATAGCGTTGGTGAAAGTACGTTGGAGAAACCATTCGAAAGAGGAGTCCATATGGGAGCGAGAAGCTGAAATGAGAGTAAAATACCCCAAACTCTTCAATACATGAGGTAACGTTAAATTTCGAGGACGAAATTTTTTAGGGGGAAAGAGTTGTAAGACCCGAATTTACTCTCATCTTATTAATGATAATTGATGATATAATTATGATATTAATCATATATAAATAGAAACGTATATATAATTTATTTCATTAAGGCAGCTAATTAATAATGATTAATTCCCTAATAATATTCTAGGCTAATCACCAAGCAAATCAACTCCATATTTAGAGGCTTATTAGCATATTTATATATTTTACAAAGGAATGTCAATATCATTTTCATACTACTCAGAAACTCTTTGAAGGTATGATTTTCTCAAGCCTTGTTTCATATTTTCTTTAATTTTTTATTAAAGTTTTAGTCTTTTTCAAACCCTTTTTGTTTTTGCACAAAATATCTCATTTACAAAATTTAGGCCCCTAACAATTTCTTAATTTGAGTTTTATGGAGATGTTTTAATGTATGAATTTTGGAGTGAATGAAATAGATATATTTACATGAAGTTTATAGTAAATTGCTGAGATTTTTGGAGTCCATTAAAGAGTGCAAGATTGAGTGTTTGTAGGTTGAGATTTTGATTTGTTTAATACTGGTGAAGCAATTTACTGTTTTGGTTATTGTAGATTTATTTTTCGGTAGAAATTGATGGTGAATTTTGGTATGAGAATAGTAGACACATATATCAACTTATGTTACAATTTTCGGAATTTTTGGTAGTGTTTAGTTTAGAGAGATTTTATTTCTAAAACAGTTGTGGGTGCAAATATTTCTTATTATTAAACTGACTTTATTGTAATAGAGTAATTTTAAATTGAGGTTTGGGAAGAATATAGGTCTGATTTTTTGTATTATGTCTTTACAAACGTTATTGAATCTAGATATAAATTTTCAAGAATTTTGGTGATGTAAAAGTAATTTAATTCTTTGGGTATATTTGATGTTTAAGCCATAAAATTTATGCTGACAGTCATAAGCTCTTGGTGTTGTAGGAATTTTAATTCACAAACGGAGATAGGTAAAAATTTGATCTTCACATAGGGATAGGTTACTGAGTTCTTAGTCTATAAATAAAATTTTGGAATTTTTCATGATTGGTATCATTGTTAAACACTGATACAATGTCTGATTGGAGGATCGAAGTTTATGCTGTCAGGATTGACCATTGTGTGTTTAGAAAATTATAGAAATTTATTGGTGTTTGATAAAATTCTGAAATTTTGAGGGGGGCTATTAATCTGTGTTTGGATCTATTTACTAAGTTTTGACATTTTTCGTGGCCTTCAGGATTTTCGAATAAATAATGTTTGAACAAAAAAAATGTATTTATAAAAAACAGAAGTTAGATTTCTTCGGTTTGTGCTAGTTTGATTGAAAGATTATTGTTATATATGCATAGGTTACTCTTGCGACTTCCGGTATCGTTAGTCAAGCTTTAAACTTGCTATCATCAGAGGTAAGTAGATTTTTTACATAATATTTAGTTGCATAAAGGTTTCTTTTTTAGAAAAACAAATTTATTTACCCTATTATTATATTCTGAAATATTTTGTTATATATGTTTATATTTGTAAATAAACTCATTTTCTTACTTATGTAGTCTTTACTTACATATTTATTACCTAATTCTTTTTGAATAAGTTTTACTCCTATTAGAACTTATTGTTTAAATGCTTAAATGTTTGGTTCTTTTGCGCTTCAGCGATGCAAATGTATTATGCTATACATATTTTGAGGTAATGTTTTGGTTCAATGTCGGTAGTAATGAAATGTGAAATGAAATGAAATGTTGATCACCGGTGATAATGTAAATGCAGCGCGCACGACAAATGAAATGTTATGATTTTGGTCTTGTACCAATCTCTGAAATGTAAATGGCCGGGTCACCGGGGGCATTGGTGACACTACTGGAATTGAGCATATTTTTATGAAATGTTATTAATCGTTATCGTATATTGAAAATAATAATTTTGCAAGTTTACTTGTGTTTGAAAATATTACTTTTACAAGTTTACTTATATATTGAAAATGTGACTTTTGTAATTTTAATTGTATCTGAATATTTGAAAAGTTATGTACGTAGTAAATGCTATTATAAATTTCATAAATATTTTCGATTATGTATTATGCATTACTTATTGAGACGACAGCTCACCCCTTGTCATTTAACATTTTGCAGACAGAGTATCCTAGGAGCTGACTGCTAGAGCAATAGACTTTTAGGAATTTGAAGTGATTGATATTATGTGAAATTTTATCTTCGCATTGTTCCTTAGAATTTGAGTTTTGGTACTCGATATTGTCTCTATTTCCTTTGAATGAAATGAATCTTTTTGCTGGGATCATTTGGAGACATTTTGTCATTGGAGAATGATTTATTTGGAGTTTCTATAATTATTAGTTTCTTTTGGGCGATGTAATTATTGATTTATTTCATAACATTCCTTATCAAAGTGTTCAAATATTCTTTGAGTTTTGGGGTGTTACAATATGTTTTTTTTTGGACAATTCAAGAGTTTCTTTATATATTATATATATATATATATATATATATAATTTTTTGAACAAATTGCACTAAACCTCCATGAGGTTTGGTCTCTTACACTCGGAAACAACTTTAATATAAATTGATACTCACACCCACAGTCGTTAGTCAAACTTGGTTAAATTTAACTATTGACCAAGTTTAACCATTATAAGGGTATTTTTGACCTTTTAAACATTTAAAAAAAAGTACTAAAATTATACAAAGCTATAAACAAAAAAATAAACATCATCGTTTACTTGATTTAACAAAATGTATAGCATCAACTAAAACATCTTCTTTAATTTTTATTCTACACTATTTACATATTCTAAGGTCCCGTCCTGCAGCTGTTTTTCGATCCGTTTTCGTTTTTATTTTTCAAAAACGATTTCGAAAACGCTTTCGTTAACCATTTTTCATTTTATTTTTAAAAAACGAAAAAAAAAATGAAAAAAAAATGAAAAACAAAACCAGTGTTAAAAGTGAAAGATTTGAAAAACACAAAATACTTATTTTTCGTTTTTCGTTTTTCGTTTTTATTTTTCATTTTGTTTTTCACTTTTTTATATAAAAAAAAATCATTTTGTTTTTGATTTTGATTTATTTAGTTCTATTATGTGTTTCACATTGCTAGGGTACGAGGGGATAAGACTTTTAAATGACCAATGTGTCCATATATATTCCAGAATAATTTATTTTCAACTAGAACCGAAAGTATTCATGCAATAATATATATATATATATATATATATATACATTATAATTATTATATATATATATTATAATATTATATATTATAAAATAATATATTTTATATATTATATATATAATAATATATATATTATAAATTATAATATTCATATAAATAATATATTAATATAATATTAATATAATATATATATATATATTAATACTATATATATTATGATATATAAATTTATAATGTTATATATATAATATCAAATATATATAAAAATATAATATAATATAATATAAAAAATATAATATAATATTATATAAAAAATATAAAAATATTTAATATATAAAATAATATTAATATTATAATATATTATTATAATATAAATTATAATTGTTGACGTCGATTTCTGGATGTGTGAGAAATAGCCAACAAGGATTGAATTTTAGCTGTGATTTCAAAGAGAAAGAGAAGGAAAAAGTAATCGGACGCAAGTTTTTACGTGGTAAAACTCTAATAATCGGAGAAACGTCCACGGGTTGTTGAATGATCAACCAAACCAAAATCCAATATGAAATAATAAAAATACAATTCTCGATCTCTCTTTCTTCTCTCTGTATTTTTCTATGATTTCTGTCTTATTTTCGTATCATGAGATTATGGGTCTATTTATATGTTTATAGAATCCTAATCATCTTTGTACAAGTAATAAAAGATCTTTGTATTTAATTACGATTATTTGCTTGTTCGAAGTAGTTTGCTTTCTTTCCTGTTTCGGAGACTTGTATTGAGATCGAATGAGACTCTAGTAATGTAATCCAATTAGGACTTATTTCCTTATGAGATTGTAGTCTTTTTGAAGAAATAAAATTGTTGTCTGATTAAGAACCTTTCCTGCTTAATAATTATGCTTTCTAGCAATTCCTCTTTGATATGGATACCTTCGTGTATTTTTAATGACTTGATTCGTGTGAGCTACGTCCTGGGCTTTTCTACTTGGTTTTCTTCATGTTTGATCCGAGTAGAAAATGATATCAGCTGGTCCCAAGTGACGTCATATGATCCCGAGGAGGTCTTGTTCAATACTTTTTTATTCGAGTTTCTCTTCTTTGGTGATGCCTTGTAGGATGCCTATTCGGACGTCCACATGACAAATTTATCCTCTTTGTTAATGACATGTATATCTGATAAAATTTACATACGATAATAATATTTAATATATATTTTATATATTAATATAATATGTATATATATATTGTAATTATTTATTTATAATTTAAGAGTTTAATTTTGATAAATTCATTTTTTGATATGTTTTTTTGAATTAATTTTTGATGTGTTACTTTTGTTTAATTTAAAAATTACAATATAAAAATTATATTGGTTAATTATGTAATCAATTTTTGATAGTTTTTAATTAACCTACCAGTCATTTTCAAAATACAACTTTCAGTATATGCTACCAGACGCGTTTTCGAAATTCGAAACTGAAACAAAAAACATTGTTTTCATTTTCATTTTCATTTTCATTTTTATTTTCGAAAAACAACAACTGAAAAACGTTTACGGTACGGACCCTAATATTCTAAAAGAAGAATGTACACTCTGAAAACAAAGGGTTTTGATAGAACCCACTTATGAGATTGATAAACAGACATGGAAAATTTTTATGGATTGTACTAGACTGATGGAATTTGTGTTTTTGAGCAAGAGCCAGAAAGCAAGCTATTGGCTTCCATTGAAAAAGCAAAGACTTATATCTTAAACAATATATACAAAATAAAGCATAACTACGAGATTTAAGTAATAAGAATCCATTTTTTCTCATTTGTTTTCTATTATAATTTTTCTCAAGTAACTCAAATATGGAAAATAAAAAAACTTCAATGTCATGCTCGACCCTTTTCTAATTGATAAATCTGATAAGATATAGCTTTGTTTGCAGGTTTGTGATATTTTCTGGAAAATGATTTGTGACTAGCAGGAAGAACAAAAAAGAGAAGAAGATTGTTGTAATATTTTTCATCAATGAATTTATAATTTCTCCCACTTTATTTTTTCTTTTCTCTCGATCTGATCTAATCTCTTTCTCCTCTATATTTTGGCTCAGTTTGGTATTGCTTCCCCAGCTGTTTTTATGGTCAAAAGTGATTCTGGATCTCAGACAGGGTGTTTGGTAAAATCGTGGGAAAGTGCTTTTGGTCACTTTTAGCTTCTCCCAACTGAGTTTTTGGGAAGCTACAAATACATGCTTTTGGATTTTGGCTTATGCTTTTAGAAAACGTGCTACAGTGATATTAAATGAAATTTTACTAACTTTCCAACTTTCTCCTTGCCTTTAAGGAAATTTAACAAAAAAAATTGGGTTTATATTTTTGTACAAAAAAATTGTTTCCATAATTAATTCAATAAAGTAAAATAAAAATGAAATAAAAAATAAAATAAAGAAATAAAGAAATAAAGAAATAGGACTAATTAATTAAATAAAGTACCATAATTATATAACACTTAACACTAAATACAAATAAACAAGAAAAATGTAAAGTATAGCAAAATAGTATCATTTAGATGTCTTTGTCCTTTTAGTAATTTTACACACTCATAACACTTTTTATATCAGTTTACCAAACACATTGAAATTGCTTTTAGTTCTCACAGCATTTTTGAAAATCGGTTTACCAAACACTCAGCTGATTTTTCCCACAGCAATTCCCCCCACAGCAATTTCAGAAACACTTCTCCCCACAGCACAGCAATGCCAAACTAAGCCTTTATTGTCTTCTTATATGTTCTTCAAGTTCTTCAAATTCGCTAGATAATTCCCAGTTGACCAGTAAAATGGAGCAACAACACTAACTTCAAACACCTAAAACAACAACTAGATCCAATTAGAAACTCTAAGCACAACATTCAAGTACCAGGTAACAGTGGCGGTTGTAGGGTGGCCACTGGATATTTCAACTTCCGACATCCTTTTGATGGCGGCGAATCACGTACACAAAAGTTTTGTCTCCCTTTTTCGTAGCTGAGGAAGGCACCGCAGGGGAGGATGGAGATCTATGGAGATCTCCGTAGATCACTGTGGAGATTCAATCTTCAAATCTCCACCTCTCTCATTTTTTCGGTTTTTTTTTTGTCTTTTTTATCTTTTTTATCTTTTTTATTTAAATAAAAATCTATTTGAGATCCATTTAAAAATATATATGTATTTTTTCCGGTTATTCATTTTTTTTTAATTCAATTCAATTTTCAATATTTTAAAATGATTTTTAATTTGAGTTAGCAATTAGGTTAGTTTAATCTTTTGATGGTCAAAGTTGGTTGATGGTTAAGTTTGACTAACGTTAGGGGTGTGATTGTTAATTTATGATAAAGTTGTTTCTGAATGTAAAAGAGCAAACCTCAAGGAGATTTAGTGCAATTTGCTCTAAAAAAAAATTCAAACCTTTTGTATAGTAAACTCTTATGTTTTTCTTTTTATGACAAATATCTTCGATGACTAATGATGACGAACATTCAAATTTGTTTGCTATGGATAGTACTGTAAAAATGTCTGGCCTGGCCCATTAGGCACGGCCTGGCCAGTCCATTTTTGGAAACAGGCCTGGCAGGGCTTGGCAAGCGACGTTGTCGCGTGCCGGCTCTGCCTGACCTGTTTCAGAAACATGAGCCCCGGCACGGCAAGCCGGCCTGGCTCAGGCGGGCCGTGCCAGGCTGGTCCGACGGGCTTGGCCTGGAGGGTTTTTTTTTTTAAAAAAAAAAAAAATTAGGGTTGATGGGAGGGACCGGCCGGCAGGCCCGACAGGCCGGTCCAGGGGCTTGACATGCTGGCTTGGCATGCCGTGGTGGGCAGGCCTGCCGGGCCTCGTACCATCGGCCCGGCATGCGGCTTGTCACTGGCCGGGCAGCGGCCTGGCTCTCTTTCTTCACGGGCAGTGCCAAGCAAGGCCTGTTGGCTTCGTAGACCAGTCGGACCGGCCAGTCTCTGGCCGGCCCATAATTACAGCACTAGCTATGGATGATGATATCTTGTCGTTTTTTTAATTCAAATTTTTGGTAATAGAATGACTTTTTTAACTTACATTTTAATTTGTGTTTTGTAGATATGTAGTTGATAGGATGTGATGAAGTTAGAATTTGATGCCGCTAAGTTAAAAAATTGGTGGAAATGGTGAGGAATGTCACCTTTTTTTTTGGTCTCTTGCAGTGATGTAACCGTTATAATAAGTTAAGTTTAAAAGGCCTCTATTATGGTGAGCTACCGAAATTGCCTTTAAATAATCGATTTTTTATTCTTTAAAAGTTGTCGTCCAAAAAAGTTGTCTGAAAATCAATCAACTACTCCTTTTTTTTCTTCAGAAAACGAGCTCCATTCAAGATATTGCACAAGAAGGTAAATTAATATTTCTGATCTTCATTTCCATTTTTTCTTGTATTTCTGTGTGGTATAACACTGTATGAACATTTATAAACATGTTGGCTCAATTTTTTTATGTTTATGTCTGGGAGTTGTAAACTTTTAAAAAATAATGAATGAACATGTATGCATATTTTTTTGTATATATATTTGGCCGAGTTGAGTTGAAGTGGTACAAACAAGTTTAAAATCTTGGGCATAAAAGCTGGAAAGCACTTAAAAAAAGCTCGAAACATTTGAAAAAAAGCTCAATCAAATTATAAAAAAGCTCGATCCATAAAATAAATGCTCGATCCAAAAAATTGATGCTGGATACGTAAAAAAAAAAAGCTCGATCCCTAAAAAAAAAACTCGATCAATCAGGAAAAAAACTCGATAAAAAAAAGCTCAATACTTGACAAAAAAAGCTTGATCCCTCACAAAAATAACTCGATCCTGCACAAAAAAAGCTCTACCCCTCACAAAAAAAACTTGATCAGTTAAAAAAAAAGCTTTATCTTTACACTTTTGATTTTTGTCTAATCCTTTATAATTGTAAATTTAATATTAAATATTTATTTCTTAATAATGGTTTTTGTTGATGGTTTTGATAGGACAATGGATAGGGTGAGATTAGTCATATCTTACAATTGTCGATGAGAGCAATTACCCTACGAAAATCAGAGGTATTTAGGTTCCGATAACCAAGGTTTGTATGTGTCAAAGAATTTGAGTTACGACGAACTGATGTCGATCGTGCAAACCATTGTGAAGTTTGATGAGAACAAATACAGTGCTGATCTACAGCCTCTATCAATTGTTACTAGGACTACATGTCGTACATTTATAAGAAACAATGATGATGTTCAGTTTATGCTAGGGGAAGATAGGGTGATCCCTCAAGTATGTGTTAGTCTAATCGAGAGGGCAGCAAGAGGTGTCATTGGTGAAGATATCCCTGATCGTGATAACACCCAACAATTTCGATCGTCAGGCGGAAGTAACCAGTTGTTCACAGAAAGAAGTGGGATTGATGGTCGGAAAAACATATGTGTTGTCCCACCGGAAGTAGCCGCCCATGATAATATACCGGGACCTCAATTCGACGATGTATTTGGTTGTCAAATTGAGTTGACTGGTAGACAGTACAACCACCAATACAATGAGATCTACAATAAAATACAATGAGATCTACAATAAGCAGAATACAACACCGAATGTTGGGGTGATTCATGAGGTGGATAATGAGGGCAATTTCAATTCTGTAGAAAATGTAGAGGACAATCAGGATGATGAAGAACCTGTCAAAACGGAAAGATGTGTAAGACATCTACACAGATTTAGTTCCAGTGCACCAGATATAGTTGGGACCTCTGAGGGGAGGGCTAATGTAACTCCAGATGATTCTGATAATGCCACAACATGTGTTATTCCAGGAGCAGAATCATACTCGTTTGGTATTGGTGGAAGTAGGAACTTGGTTGAAGATGAACCTACAAGCATGATATATAAAGGGCAATTTTTTCCAACGAAAAAGGATTTGAAGAGACTAGTAGGTCATTTTCCAATGCGGCAGAACTTCGAGTGGAAGGTGAAAAGGTCCAATGAGACAACATTACATCTAGTTTGTTTGATGAGAAATTGTACGTGGA
This sequence comes from Dipteronia dyeriana, assembly GCA_032871835.1. Classification (NCBI taxonomy): domain Eukaryota; kingdom Viridiplantae; phylum Streptophyta; class Magnoliopsida; order Sapindales; family Sapindaceae; genus Dipteronia; species Dipteronia dyeriana. The sequence continues at coordinate 66,422,487 of CM065299.1, read as the reverse complement.
AATTAAGAACGGTGAGGAGAGATGAAGACACATACTTTCAAGTAAGAAGTTTTGTCAACGAACACACTTGTCCGTTAGAGTAAATTCACCGCCGGCACTGACAAGCTAGTGCAGTCATAAGTGGAGAAGTTATTGCACCTAGACTTCAACAACAAGATGGTCGACTAATGCGTCTGAAGGATATAATCACCGACATAAAATCAATGTATGGAATCCAAATCATGTACAGTAAGGCACACGCCGCCCTCGATTATGCGTTGTCACTGACATATGGAACGTATGATGAAAACCTTCCAACTGCTTCCATCATTTGGTTACGTTTTGGAACAATAAAATCCCAGCACAATCACTGACTTACAATGCGACGAAGATGGTAAATTTCTGTACTTCTTCATGTCGATTGGTGCCTCACTTAGAAGATTATGGATGTGTATGCGTCCATTCATTATCGTTGATGGTACCCATTTGAAGGGACGATTCCGGGGTACAATGTTTGTTACAACAGCACAAGATGGGAACGAACAAGTGTATCCAATTGCTTTTGGGTACGGTGACTCAGAAAACAACCTTTCATGGGAATGGTTTTTGGATTGCTTGAAGGGTGCCCTAGGTCATATTGATGAGCTAGTTTTCATTTCCGATAGGCATGCAAGCATTGAAGCAGGGATTTCTAAAGTGTTCCCTTATGCCACCCATACCATATGTTGCTGGCACTTTGCTGAAAATATTAAAAAGTGATTTCATAGGAAAGATGTTGCCGTAATAATGGACAAAGCAGCCCGCGCATACACCGAGTTTGAATATAATCGGCATATGGAAGAGTTAAGAAACTTGCACCAGAATGCATATGATTATGTAATTGATACCGGTCCACACAAGTGGTCCCGTGTACACTGCCCAAAAAGATGGTATATGGTGGTGACGACAAATGCTGCAGAATGCATAAACTCATGCCTAAAATTTGCACGCCAACTGCCTATGTTGACTTTGGCTGAGTTATTTAGGAATATGCTGCAACGGTGGTTTTATGATCGCTATAGAGCTGCACAAACCATGCGTCATCAGTTGACCAATGCAGCACATCTTGTACTCTTAAAACATGTGGAGAAGTGTGGTTTTTTTAGCGTAAATCCAATAGACTGGAATATTTTCTTGATCAAGCGGTCTGTAAAACAGTGGAATGTTGACTTAGCCCGGAAGACTTGTACTTGCAACAAATTTCAAATGGTTCATTTTCCATGTTCTCACGCTCTTGCGGCGGCACGGTACATTACTTTCAAGTTGTACTGTGAGGTGATTATTACAAAAACGTGAAGCTGATCGTTTTCAATGTTTTTTACAGGGAGCGAAACTTGGACTTGACAACTTTATGTTCGGACTACTATAAGAGACAGACACTTATTGACGCATACTAGGTTCCTATTATGCCGGTGGGCCATCCTTCTACTTAGGTTGTGCCATCTGACATTGCTCAGAGGCTGATTTTGAATCCAAACTCCAGAAGACAAGCAGGACGCCCGAGGGCGGGTCGCCATGTCTCGTCTTCGGAGAGGACAACTATACAATCCTGTAGAAGATGTGAACAACCAGGGCATAATTCCAGGAGATGTTCTAATCTACCTATGAGTAATGAAGGTACAAGCAGAGGTGTTCCCAAAGAATACCGCCGCAAGTGTAGCATCTGCCATTCAATTGGACACAACAAACAGACGTGCCCTAACATTGACTCTAATAGGGAATGAATGACAAAGTTTTGATCACATTGTAAACATTTGGAATTGTATCAGATTGTAATAATTTGGAATTGCAATAATTACTTATTAATTAATGAATTAATATTAATGAATGAATAATTGATGCATTAATATTCATGAATTAATTACATGTCTTTGTACATAAAAAATGGTAATATACAACCAATCACTAGGTGGGCCTGGAGTTACAAAAAATCTCCACAGCCATTTTCTCCCGAATGATCCCCATGTCGTTCTCTGACCAATCAAAAGGCCTTCGACCCGCCAGTAAGTACTCGATAAGTCTCAAAGTATCGAGACCACAATTACCTCTGCAATTCGACACATAAAACACCATCAGAAATCGTTCATAAAGAATATCTAAGCACGTGAAAGAAATTGAATGTCTTACAATTTTTTTTATTGGGGGACTGTAGAAATAAGCGCCATGTTGACCGAGAATAGTTTATTTTCCCAAGGGAACGCCCGACGACCACCTCATCGTAGAGTGTGGAACCCCGCGTCACTCGACATGGAGGGTAAAAACCACCGTAATGGCCTGACCTGCTGGTGCCTGATATAATAAGGGACTTCCTATCTCTAGGGGTCAAAAATATCAATCTTCCTGAGACTAAGGTCGACGGTCACCACCAGCCAATGTTGGCCCCCAACGTTGCACGGAATCAGGACCTGTAATAGTATGCATACGGTGTTAGGTCAGGATATACGAACAGTTTATTTTTTAAATCATTTCCATCATTTAACACTTACCAGGTCAACCTCGTGCAATGGGCGGTTTCCACTCGTGGTTGCTCCACAGATAGTCAGAAGGTCCCCTTCCAACTATCGGGATTGTAAAACATTCCACCTTGCCGTGATCACAGACCCGTGCGAATCACGAGGCATCATCCTTTCCCACATGTACAACATAAGTGGCTGTACATACAAGCATTGACAATATCGTATTAATAATACAAAACTAGAAAATGCGATTCGATTCCAAAAATGTATAACTACTTACATAAAATTATGTGTCTAACACGTCTATCCTCTGGTTGTACACATTAGGGAATCCTCGATGACGCTTGCAAAGAATATGGAGGTATGCGTCCATATGCTGACAAACAATAAAACCACCGTAATTGTTAACAATACAACATTACTTACACAAACGTTAATATGAAAATCAAGTAAGTACGTACTGTGTCCTCCAAGTCCATGAAGTTGGACTGCATACGTTCGAACCATCCCGCGTCCACTGGTGCCAGTACGTCCACATCACGTCCGTTTAATGATTGAATTAGCTTAGCCTTACGTAAATTTGAATAAACATTAAATATACAACCATTTTTATTATAAAAAGTTGGACTCACAGTTCCCCGTTGATGTTCCTCTTAAAGGCTTTGTATGCCGCAAGCTGGTCAGCGTCCACTAGTCCGTGGGGGTCAAAAATGTGTTCCACGGACTCGGACCGTGTCCTTAAACTCTTTGGACAGCATGGATCTGTGTAAGGGCTCATCAACTGCCATCCGCACTTAACTAAACGCTTCGATGTAATGGCCGGTGGAGGGGACCGTAGACTCTGGGTCGTCATGCTATCCGGGGGAGGGGACCACTCTGACGCCACGAACGTAATGGGTGGGGGAGGGGACCGCACCGATGACACGGACGTGCTGGGTGGGGGAGGGGACCGCTGTGGGGGGATTGATATGCTGGGAGGTGGGGGGGGGGACCTCTGAGCTTGGGTGTACCCAAATAGAACAGCTGGGAGGTCCGACCCGACTGTTGTACCTGAACCAAGCCTACTATCGCTGATATGCGACTGAGGTTGCCTCTCCGGACCTACCCCCCCCCCCCCCCCCCCCCCCCCTTCAACTAGGCAGGTCCTGACTACGTCGAGCTGTCATGTATGTCCCCCCCGTATACCTATCAGTCGACCCTCCGAGACTAAAGTCTGGATCAGGAGGTAGGGGGCCATCCAGGTGTGTACGGATGGTTGACCCCTGAAGCCCCCGGATCATATCCAGTAACAATCGGTGTTGCTATTGACAATCCTTATCACTCTTCCGGATCCTATCCACCAACTCCAAGTGTTGACGTTGTCGATCCTCCTCACTCTTCCAGAGGGCTTCACGCACATCGTTCAACATATCTGCCCACGGAGCCTGAAATCATGTCAACATTGTTAGTAAAAAACTATCACCACATGTAAATAAAAAACACTAAACTTTGTTTTCAACTTACCTATCCATCACATCCAACGCCCCCACGGGAATCCCCTGCAGATGTACCATGTCCGGGGGTGGAAAACCGAACCCGCCTATGCCTATGCCTTTCTCGTTGTGGGTCTGTCTCATATCCTTCACTGTCACTGGGCCTTAAACCCCCATCAACGGGCTAAGATCCCTCACTATCACTGGTCCTGTCTGTTAAACCCCCACCCTCTGTACCACTGATCCCGCCAAAGGTAGTCTGATCAGGGACCGGAGGCGGCATATCATCCATGTCATCTTCTAAATACAGCCCCCACTTCCCGCATCGTCTAGCCAGGCATAGTACGGTGTCTGTTTCTCAGTTGATGTCGGCACTAGTTCCTTCCTCTCAAACATCTGAAATATTAGTTAGAACAATGTAATTGTACAAATACTAACTAATAAAAACATTAACAAATTAAATACATACAGTGGCTTTGAAAATCTTTATCAGCTTCTTCCTTCTCGGTTGTTTGGTCAACTTCCACTTCAAAATACAGGGAGACAGATCAGTAACCCTCCGGGCACCGAACTCTTTGCCCAAATCAGGGATCACCTCCAAAGCAAATATCTGCATCAAAGATAAGTACGATAAGTATCCATAACATTTAGGACACCAACAATAAAGTACAATTTGTAGTTCGAAGTTCTTACTAATAGAGCATGAGATAGACCGTATATGTTGTAGGTCTCCACCCTATGTACGTCAGCGCCTTTTTCTGCAGGCATCGCTCGAACCCGTCTCGTCGCCCGTCAAGCGCTTGCTTGAATGAGTAAATAGAATGCTTGTACACGTGGGCATCCCAAGGGAACGTGTCGAACGCATCGAGATCCTCAACCAACCGAAACTGCCAAACTGGAATCTTGAATCTCTCATCCACCCCCATCAGTATCTAGTTCAGCATATATATGAGGCAGAGCTTGACAGCATCGTACGCCTTTTCGAACTCTGCGCCGGTGACAACACCTCTAATCTCCTCCAACGATACCTCATCGGCTCCAGGAAAGTACCGCTCATGTATGCCATTCTTCACTGCTGCATACTTGGTCGTGTCTGGTACAACTCCAAACCGTAGTCCGGTGATCAGGCAAAATTCCACCTTCGAAAACCTCACCGACTGGTTCCCTAACATGAACTGCATCTTATCTGTTGGGCCGTTATGGTGCAGCTCCCTCAAAAGCAACCGATGGATAATACCACCTGAAAACTTTATCTCCCGATGCATCATCAAGAAATGCCCAAAACATGACACCATGAACCGACGCCGATCTTCATCTGCAAATTCTACAGGGACACGGTTCAGCCCGTCATCTATATGGCCAAGGGCATCAAAATGGTTGTGTCGAGTCAATTTGCCCTCGTACTAGTCTCCTTCTACAGTTTTAAGCGAATCTCTCATCCTATTTCTCATCTGCAATGTAACAGAAATACAACATCATTAAACAGAACAAATTTCGTAACCAAAATAAAAAGTCTTGATCCAATGTCAAAACAGCTCTGTCCTAAAACAAAAAGGCTCGATCCTAGGATAAAAAAGCTCGATCCTTTTAAAAAAGAGCTCGATCCTATGACAAAAATGTTCGATCCCAAGAGAAAAAAAGCTCGATCCAAGAGAAAAAAAGCTCGATCCAAGAGAAAAAAAGCTTGACCCTTTAAAAAAAACTCGACCCTATGAAAAAATACTCGATCCCATAACAAAACAACTCTATCCTATGTAAAAACAGCTCGATCCTATGTAAAAGCAGCTCGATCCTATGTAAAAAAAACTCGATCCCATGGTGAAAAAGCTTGATCAAATGTAAAAAAAAGCTCGATCCCTTTCAAAAAAAGCCCTATCCTATTCAGAAAACGCTCGAACCCTTATATATAAAAAAAGCTCGACCCACCAAAACTTAATTATTTCACGAAAATTTAGAAAAAAACTCGATCCTATGAACAAATAAGCTCGATCCTATGTAAGAAAAGCTATATTTATTTAAAAAAAGCTCGATGTCATGATGAAAAAGCTCGATCCAATGAAAAACAAGCTCGAACCTATTAAAAAAAGCTCGAATCCGTTTCAAAAAAGCTCGATCCCTTTCAAAAAAAATCGATCCCTTTCAAAAAAAAGCTCGATCCCTTTCAAAAAAGCTCGATCCAATTCGAAAAAAGCTCGAACCTATTGAAAAAAGCTCAAATCCTTTTTAAAAAAGCTCGATCCCTTTCAAAAAAGCTCGATCCCTTTCAAAAAGGCTCGATCCAATTCAAAAAAAGCTCGACCCTATTGAAAAAGCTCGATTCCTTTTCAAAAAAGCTCGATCCTTTTCAAAAAAGCTCGATCCCTTTCAAAAAGGCTCGATCCAATTCAAAAAAAGCTCGACTTACCAAAACCTAATTTTCACGAAAATAAAAGTTCGACTTAACAAATAAGCTCGATTCTCTTACAAAAAGTCTCGATAACCTAGATTTCATCTTCCTCAACTGATATTCAACCAAATTACAAGCCTTAACCTAAACCACGACCATTCTCAGATCTCTATTTTAACCGGTTTCTACAATTTCCATCAACAAAACTCAATTCTAACATGTAATGCAAGTTAACAACAACAAAAACGATGAAAAAAAACTAATCTTACATTTCTTAATCGCAGCTGTTCTCGTGTAATCTCGTTCCGGTCACTTCACCGTCGATTACTTTCCCGTCGGTTTGACTGTTACTTTTCTCTGACTTAGAAAACGATAAATTCCTCACTGTTTTAATATTTCGGGGTATTTTCATCTGAACACGTTAAATGGTGCTTTTTAAACATACATTAATAAAGTTGTGATATTTGCACAACACCCCCTCAAATAGTGCCAATAATTTTTTGACCCCTAAAAAATTGCCCAAACCTTTGAAACATTTGGATATAAAGCACATGCTGCAAATGCATGATTTCGAGTCTACATCACAATTGAAGGGATTGCTCACGTATATGTTTTTGAAGCCTATGGTTAAGCATGCAGGAAATTATTGTATCTATAGATGTTGAAATTAACATTAAGATTGAATCAAATCTATGAAAAGTTTGACAGTGTCTTTTGTATTTGAAATGCTATTAATGTTACAATAAAAATTTTATTTGCAGGAAATATAGAATCAACGGTAGTCATTACACCGGTTCGATCAAAAACACATACAAACCAAATGCCAGGAATGTTAGATGCAAGTGCTTCTTTGTCACAAGGCTCCCAAGCTCAGATCAAATAATGCTCTAGATAATTCAGATATATAAGCACTTGCAATCCTAATAGCAGGAATTGCTTCTTCATCACAACGCTCACAAAAAAAAATGCCAATTATGTTAAAATAATACCTAAAAACACAAAATGAGAAAGGCAATGAGATCATAAATCATAAAATTCATAATTACTAAAATATGTGAAGTCAAAACCAAAACCATCTCACATAGTATGAGCTTACAAAATTCATTAATGGAAAAAATAGTACAAATATCAACGAGCAAAATGACCCAAAGAAATTATACAAATTTTTATGTCCAACCACTCAAAATATCCGAAAAACAAACGAAAAACAAAATTGTGGAGCTTTAACAACCAAGAACAATATATACTTGTTTATATAACATAAACTAAAATATTTTTTTAATTACTATAGTTACAGTAAGGTAATAACTTATTCAAAAATCATAACTACTAATAACTGACTAACATGCTTCAGTATTTATTTTTTGTAATATGGAGGTTAGGTTTTGTCTTCACTGTCAGGTGTGTTATGGGTGGCCTTTGAACTGGATTGTGAGAGGGTGGTTTTGTTTTGATAATTGTGAGCATTGAGCACCGGCTTTAAGACCATGATAAACAAGAATGAACCAATTTTGTTTTCTTTAAAAAAAAATTACTTAAGTCAACTAAAAAAATGTTATGTAATTTGTGATCAACATAGAACAATAATGCTATTAAATAAAAACCAAGAAAGTCATTAACTAACATAAATCATTAATTAAATCATAAAATTCATAAATACCCAAATTGGAAAAAATAATTACCATTAACTAACCTCCAGAGATGACAAAAATATGGTAAAGACTATGAAAGAGATACGGGGATGGTGAAAAGAAACATGACAATTCTACTTACTTAGCTCCGCATTGTTCTTTTCGATTCCTACAATTTCGTTGATTCATTCTGACTATTAGGTAAAAAGAAAATCTAGTTGCTGTAATTTGAGAGCTATGAACAATGTTCTTTTTTCCAGTTTTACCATGAGAGTAAAATGGAATACGATTTCTTTGTAGAGAGAGAGATTCATGTATGCATTCTAACTTTTTTTTTAACCATTCCTGATATTGTTTTTATTTTTGTTTTATTTGTTTTTATAAAAAATAAAATGAAAGAAAAGGATAAACCTTTTAATAAGGATTAATCCAATAGTTTTCATTAAAAGGTTCTGATGGTAATACAATGAAGGGGTGCAGAATAGAAAATTTATATATACACAATATATGTGATCAACCCTCTCCTAAAATTAAAAAAACTAACTCACCCACAGCCCTTAAATAACTAAACAAGTAACCCACTGTCACTAACTAAATATTATTTACTAATTCAAACTAAATAAAACAACAAAATAAAATATACAAATAAAATTAAAATAAATACACTAAATATCATAATAAAATTACCCACATCCCCTAAATAACTAAACCAGTAACCCACTGTCACTAACTAAATGTTACTTACTAATTCAAACTAAATAAAACAATAAAATAAAATATACAAATAAAATTAAAATAAATAAACTAAATATCAGAATAAAATTACGAGGTACGTATCACATGCCTCCATATAAGAGCAAGCATTGTCATTACAACTTAAAATATACAAATAAAATTAAAATAAATAAACAATATTAAAAAAAATTATGAGGTTCATATCACATGCCTCCATGTAAAAGTAAGCAATGCCATTACAACTTACAAGACATGTACAGTAGTTGTATAGCTTAAAGTGGCTAGGTGTGGTCGATCCGTGTGGAAAACCGTGTCTTTATAACATAGGTGTGAACTTTTCTGATTTTTAGGGATGTAGTTCGACTAGTAGAAGAATGAACTTGGTTTGATAAATAACTCTCAAGTCAGTAGTATGATTTTCCAGTTTTCAAGGGTGTAGTTCAGCTAGTAAAAGAATGAACTTTGTTTGATAAATAACTCTCAAGTCAGTAGTGTGAATCTTATCAATGATAAAAACTTATATAGTCTAGTCAGGTGGATAGATAGTTATCGTCCAAAACAAAAAAAATGTAAGCTTGTCCAAGCCTCTCCCTTTTGACAATCATGTCGCTTCTTCCTCTTTTCATTTACACTTTATTTTTTTTAATTATTTTATATATTATAAATTCAAAAAGTAGTTGCTTTGTCTTGGAAAAATGATGAACGTGTGAATGAAAAATTTATACTTGAAGTGTACCCATTGAATTAGAAAAATAATAGGTATCACGTTGGTGGAAACGTATATCTAATCAATGATATATTAGAGCACTTGTGAAGTAGCTAACAAGCATGTGTGTAAATCAGAAACTGCAGGATCGATGATTTGTGCGCGAGCGTGTGTCCAAACGTCCGGACATGGACTTGAATGTCGTAACTGTTCGAACCCACGGGTGCTCATCTTGTGACCCAAACCGGTTTTGCTACTTTATTTTTTCCAATTCAAATTCAAAAGAAAATAATGGGCATTTAATGACCAGGATTCAGTTTTTGACTTAAAAGGATTGCAATCACCAAAATAGTGATTATTTCTGTTTTAATTTTGTTTTAAAATTTAATGGAAAAATTAAATCCTTTATTCAATTGTTTAATTGCTACAATTAAAGGAGAATAATCCCATCATTATTGCTCAGATTTATGTTTCCTCCTCTGATTGCAATTGCTATATTACTTGACTTCATTCAATCGAAAAGAAAAAACAAGAATTAGAGCAAATCAATTCTTCCTAATTCCTATGATACATAGATTGTTCTTCTTGTTTGTTTTGTTCTTGGGTTTTAAGAGTTATTAATTTTCTTCTATTAAGTGTGGTAAGTTCAGACCAATATTCAGTTTGTCGGTGTAGAAGTGTTTCAAACACCACATATGGTGTGATGGGCGAATTTGTCATAATGACACCGTTTGAAACATGGATCTTGGTTCTGTTTCTTTTTGAATCACAATTTATATTAATTCACTATTTATTTTATATTTAATCTTCAGTTTCATTATCTATCTGTATTTCGTTGTATACAAATTTATTTTGTATTTATATTTATTCGTATGTGTTATCCCGACTAACAAATTATTGTAACAATCTTAAGACAAATATTATTGTTTTGTTTTTGGATTACTGGTTATAGACTCGAACAGTCGTAATAGAAATTGTTAAAACGTTGTGGTTTATATCTAAACTAGTGTTCTAGTAAACCCTATATGCAAGGATGGAGCCCTTACCCAAGTTTTTTGAAAAAAAATTCTAAATTTTGCTTAATTTAAAAATAATAATAGTTATAGCTCAAATCAAATAATTGTAGATAGTCCAACTAAAACCCAATCTTCAATTTTAAACTAAAGGCCCAATAACCTTAAACATAATAAAATAAACTCAACAACCCAACTAGTATAAACAATTTGTTATAATATACTGTATTTTTTTTTCACTTTCCCATTTTCCCATATCCCTTTCTCTATCGGCCATTCTTTGATCACTTTCCTCTTTTTCTTTATTCCTGTCTCTTTCCCAAATCTCATATTCCAAACCGATAACCGTAACTTGTCTTTTTCATCTTGAATCTCTCAAGTGACTCGAGTCACAAGTAAAAACTAAATAGGTAATTTCCTTTACTTTAATATTTTCTTTTATTTACTTTATTACTTATAAAGAATCTAATTTTTGGTTTTATATTTTATGATTAATATTTAATAAACTCTTGTATTTCATGATTAAGATTTTAGGTTTTACAATGTTTTGTGAACACTGAACAGATTATTGTTTTGGAGATCTGTTTCTAGACAACTTAGGGGGTTTATGGAGAAAGTTGTGAGTTTTTATTTTATATTCAATTTATTAATTAATAGTAATGGTAATTATTTTGAAATTTAATTTTGCGATGGTATGTTAATGCTTAAGTTTATTGATTGTGAATTTGTGATGATTTTTTATTGAACTTGCAGTAAAAAAATAATAATAAATTTTTAAAGTTATTCTTTGTTTCTAAATGTTTATTTATATCATTTTGTTTATCATAGGTTATAATATCAAATCTTCATCATATTTCTAAATCAAGTAAACAAAAAACTATAAAGTCTTTTTTTAATAGAAGTGGGAACCAATCAACAAGCGATGCTCCTACTAGTAGTAGAGGTTTTGATGGGTCGCATTCTTTTAAATGTCAAAGGATTGAATCTGAAAAGGTTGATGCTTCTTTTGAACAAGATCCGGGATTACGAAAACCAATTTGGATGTATGATGTTAATCAACAAGATGAGGTTCGAAGAGCATACATAAATATGGGACCATTCGAACCAAAGTTAGAATCCTATAAGCCCACACATGATGGAAACCAAAATCCACGGTTGCAATATTCATGGTTTACTAGATCCCCATGGATAGAGAATTCTATTGCAAAAGATAAAGTGTTTTGTTTCCCTTGCTTCCTTTTTGATTGCAACCCTTCGAGGTTTCTTGTGTTTACCGTTAATGGGTTTAGTAGTTGGAAAAGGGTAATCTGTGGAGACCAATGTGTTTTTGTTCACCGTAAAGGGAAAAAGAATCGTATTCATTACATAGTGCTAATATGATGAAATGAGAAAATTTGAAAGATCCATCTCGACATATTGACAATGTGATAAAAGTTAGAAGTTCACAACAAGTCTTATAGAACCGTTTACGAGTCCAAACTTCAATAGAGGCCATCAAATGGCTTGTAAAGCAAGCATGTGCATTTCAAGGTCATGATGAAACAAATGCCTCCTCTAATCGCGGAAATTTTCTTGAAATGATTAAACTTTTGGCAAGAATGAATGAATACATTGCAAAAGTTTGCTTAAACAATACTCCAGGAAATGTCAAGTATACATCTCTTGATATTCAAAAAGAGATTCTAAAAATTCTTGTTAATGAAGTGAGAAAAAAAATTTGAGAAGAAATTGGAAGTGCAAAATTTTGTATTCTTGTTGATAAAGCACTTGATGAATCTAATCAATAGCAAAAGGAGGTCATTTTGTTGTTTGCAATGGAATCATTCGGAATCATTCAGGAGCGTTTCTTTAAAGTTGTTTGAGTTGATGATACTACAGCTTTAACTCTTAAGAAAAAAAAATAAATGTTGTTCTTACTCATTACGGTCTCCAGATTGCAAATATGAGAGGTCAAGGGTATGATGGTGCTAGCAATATGCGTGGTGCTTAGAATGGATTGCAAGCGTTATTTCTCAATGATTGTCCATATGCTTATTATGTACATTGTTTTGCGCATCGATTACAATTAGCATTGGTTACGGCTTCCAAAGATATGCATGATGTGTGACTTTTTTTCTCAAAGTTGAGCTCTTGTTGGTGTTTCACCAAAGAGTCATTCTGAATTAAAATTTGCTCAAAAAACATAAATTGCGGAGATGTTAAATTCTGGAGAACTTGAGATCGCCAAATGGGCTAATCAAATTCGTACCTTGACGCGACCTAGGGCAACAAGATGGAGCTCTCATTATTCTTCAGTCAATATGTTAACTGATATGTTTGGTGCAACATGTACGGTTCTTGAAAACATAATAAATAATGGGCTTAACAACAATATAAGAGGAGAAGCAAAAGAGGCATTGCAAGCCATGAGAAATTTTGAATTTGTGTTCATTTTACAATTGATGAATGAAGTCCTGAGAATCACTCATATGCTATGTCAAGCATTGCAATTGAAGTCTCAAGACATCTTAAATGCCATGCATTTAACAAGAAGTACAAAAATATATCTTCAAGAATTAAGGCAAGATGGTTGGGATAACCTTTTAAGCACTGTATTATCGTTTTGTGGAGACCATGAAATTGACATGCTTGATATGAGTGATCGCTACAGAGAGGGTACAGGTCGTTCATGTCAACAACAAAATAATATTACAATTGAACATTATTATCATTTTAATATATTAAATGTTGTGATTGATTTTCAGTTGATAGAGTTAGATACTAGATTTCCAGATCAAACAATGAACTTTTTGCTCTCAGTTATACTTTGGATCGTACTAATCATTTTGAGTCATTTAACATTGATATTATATGTACTCTTGCTAAGAAGTTTTATCCCGGTGAATTCACTGAAAGGGAGCTTTCTGATTTGAAGAGACAATTGCAACATTTTAAGAATGATGTGCTAGTTCATCCAAAATTTCAGAATATGTCTTCACTTTCTGAATTATGTTGAGAGCTCATAGAAACAAGAAAGGAACAATTGTTTTTCCTGATTGATAGACTGATTCGTTTAGTTTTCACTCTTCCTGTTTCCACAACTAGTACCGAACATGCATTTTCAGCTATGAAACTTGTCAAAACATCACTTCACAACAAGATGGATAATGACTTTCTTGCGAATTGTTTGGTCATCTACATTGAGAGAGAACTTGCTGATACTATTGATTCTGAATCAATAATGGATATATTTTATGCTTTGAAACCTCATAATGCACCACTTCGATAGTATCTTGTTGTATATGTAATGCATATTTTTGCATTTTTTTTTGTGTTTTTCTTGCATATTGTGTATTTGAGGGTAAAGCTTATTATGTCTCCCCTAACTAGAGATACCATTGATTTTTTTTATGAAATTTCCCACGTATCATTTTTATTTGATTATTATAAAGAAAAAATTTATTTAGTAGTTAGTTCAAAAATTTAGGACTTTTAAATAAGAAAATAAAATTTAGATTAGTCCACCCCCCTTTTTTTTTCTAGCTATGCCCCTAGCTATACGCTAGTCGGGCGACAACAAGGGCGTAGCCGCCTTGGCGGCATCTAGACGGTTCCTAGGTGGCCATTAATTAATTTATTTATAATTATTTTTCTTATATATACAAAACTAATATTCACTCTCTTCAAAAAAAAATCAATATTCAAATTTTAAACAATGTAACTAGGATATAAAAACGACTTTAACTTCGTCTAGACCGATTAATTGGTAAAATCGACTGATAAAATGGACAAATCGTCCTTTTTTTAGAGAGAATTTTTTTTAACCAAATGAAATTCGTGAAATTCAATTCTAACGGGGTTGTGGTAAAAATTTGTTATTAACCAACCTTGCTTATAAAAAGACTATATTGCCCTTAATGAATGTTTAACCTAACTTTTGTTTTCATAGATGTCATGTTTCAATTGTCTGAAAGAGAGAGAGAGAGAGAGAGAGAGAGAGAAGGTGAGAGACGAGCGATTTCTACATTATTCGTCGTGAGAGAAGGAGGTGCTGAAAGAGACCCTTCTGATCATCGTCGTTAGAGAAGTTGCGCGAGAGGAGCCTCCGACCAAAGAACAACCATATAGTGCAATTCCCTTGGTGGCGACGAGAAGAAGAAGAAGTGACTGTCAAGCAAGAAGGTTTTCTGTTTTCCATCCACCGTCACAGAGAATTTGTCAGTTATAGGTTTTCTTTCATCTCACTTTTTTTTTTCGTTTATTACATTTGTACTGCAATTTTGTAAAAGGGTATCGAAATTGCTACTGAATTTTTCAATTTACTTTTTCTAGGGATGTGATAGGGTTTTAGTTGTGACTCACATTTGTTTTAGAATTAATTTGCAATGATGGGTAATTTATGGGTGCTTTATCTTTGTTTGAACAAAAGTTCTAGTTTTTTTTAAGGTATGTTTAGACTTTTCAAATGCAAAATTTTTGATTAATGAAGTGTTTTGTTTAGATAATCATGTGCATGTTGTTGAATTAGTTTAGTGAAGTTGGTTTCTGTACATATAACACTATTATAAATAGATTGTATGATGAAGATTTTTACAGCTGCTACTAAATTAGCAAGTATTTGAATAATCTTGATATCATGTATCATGTATAAACCCTTTACCTTTAGTTGTTCGTCGAACTGTAAAGTGAAGACTTCCCTGTCTTCTTGGTTTGAAACTAAAAGGGCTTACCACACAACCCCACCTTTCAGTTAAGTAGGGCAACTAATTGTTACTTAATCCATGTTTGAACACCAATTAATTAGGGAAAAAAAGGTTTGCCTTTTTCATGTATAATAATCAATATATTTCAAAAACAAAAGAACTCAAATCTTGATTAGCCAAAAACTAGAAAATGGAAGGAGTAAAATTCTTATTGCATGGTAACCTGGTAAGCATATAAAGTGGGGTTTGAATGATTGTTGTTCCAAATGATAATTGGTGTACACTATTCTGCTTGTGCTTTTGTGTATATAAATTCACACACTCCCCTCATATTAATTAATTGTCTCTAAACCTGAGTGGAGTTTTTTGGGTCTATGCAAACTATTTTTCATCTAGTAAAACAGTGTTATATGAAATCTCCTTATTTATTTGATCAAACATGGTTATTTCATTCTGTCCATGTAATGGACTATATTCATAACTCACAAACATTACCCTTAAACAAGTTATCACTTACCATAGTTTGGATTAAGCCATCCCTATTGCTAAGTTGTCTAGGTATGATTAACTGTTCAGATTTCACTAAATTGAGTTTATGGTTCAAGTTTGCATGTGTATTGTCAATATGTCATTTACTTGTTTCTATAGATTTAAAACTATTTGTGTAAATGTTATTTTTGTTAACGTTTTCTGTTTCCATCATTTCATTATTTCTATTGTAATTTTTAAAAGAAAAATAAGATTGCTACTGTATACATTGATTTATTTATACTGTTTCGTAGATGGTATCAAATTTAGTGGATAGGTTGTTCAAATACCCAAAACATATGGAAATGGAGTGAGGATCAACTGCATGTGCTGATCAAGTGTATTAGAGTCAATTAGAGATATAATTAATGAGTTTGACAAACTCACTCAGTTTCAGAATAGTCGTTTTGGTCGGTTTTTAGATTTTGAGAGTCCTATGTATTTCAATGTAAAGGTTTGTCATAGTTTATTGAAAAGAGAGATTGTAGTAAAAAATGCTCACCCATATGAGATTTGGTTTGGGTTAGGTAACCGCCATGTTAGGTTTGACATTTGAGGTCTGATTTTGTTAATGTTTAATACAGATAGATGACTTTATTATATTGAACTTAGTTGAATGTTAATGCATAGTCATGACATATATAGGTAAATAATCATTCCATTTATGGATAGATTATTGTTCATCATGTCATATATGGATAGTTCATCATGTCATTTCTAGGTAATCATCATGCCATATCTAGGTAGTCCATCATGTCATATCTGAGTTGTCCATCATGCCATTTCTAAGTAGATTATTATTCATCATGCCATATCTGGGTAGTTCATCTTGTCATATCTAAGTTGTCCATCATGCCATATATTGACAATTCATCATGAATTATACTTCACAAACACAAGTTGCCATAATTTATAAATTAAGTACATGACCAAAACACAATGAAGTTCACTAAGGCAAAAAAGGTCAACAATACTAAACAATTTGACTTAAATAATAGTCCACAATACAAAACAAGTTCACTTAAAAAATGTCACAACAGTACAAAACAATAAACAAGTAACACAAATTTATTCTTGTCCCTGCCTTTGCTTATCTGGACAAGTTTTTCGATAGTGTACGATTACTCCACATACGTGACATTTTCATTTCTTACCAACTCCCATGTCTTGGGTAACCGATGTACTAGTATCTTGGGATTGTGGTGGATTAGGACAATTGACACATAAGTGTCCCACTGCTCAATATTGAGAGCAATTATTTTGCTTAGGGACCTCTCCATTAGAAAGGGTTCGAGAGACCTTTGGTCTCCCTGTTTGTTTGACCTTGTCGGGTTTAATTACGATACATGATTTTGCATCTTCTGGCACAACCCAAGTGGAAGGATGACCGACAGGATTGATGGGTGGAGCATAGGCTTGCCTTATACATTTTGTACTGTACCAATTTGCAGCCAAAGAGGTTAACTTGACATTTGTCTTACTACCAACCATGGAAAAAAGAATCAGGTTTGAGATAAAAGTAAATTGAAAAAAAAAATGTTAGTTTGAACAAAACAATGGCTATACCTAGCAACAGCAAGAATGTGAGTACACGGTAGCATTTGTAAATCCCACACACGACATGAACAAATCTTATTTTGCATGTCAACCACAACATTTCCCCTCCATCCTTAATATGGTATGTAGTAAAATCAATTGGTTGTACATTATATGATAATGAATCAACACTTCTCTTTATGACTTTCTCGGTTGCTCATTCTGACAATTGTGTTGTCCAATCTTTAGCTTTTGAACGGCGCTCATGAAACCATATTTGCATCATATCACGAAGAAATTCAAGTACCACTATTACAGGTAACCGCCGGGCAAATTTCATGCAATTGTTAAGATTCTCCGCAATATTGGTAATCATCATATCGAACCGTTTTTCTGGGCTATGAGCACACACCCATTTTTGTGGACCAATATCTAGTAAATACTTATGTATTTTTGGATGCACAATAAGGAGCTCATTCATCTCTTTATCATAGTCCGATTAGCGGTATGTGTAGGCTACAGCTGTGAATATATCACTTATATCCTTTGTAAATGTCTTCTTATAATTACTCTTCTAATTCTGTGTAATATGGAAAAAACACAACTTGTAAGATGCATTAGGGAACACATTTGAAACAGAATTGGGTATGCTTGGATTCCAATCGAAAATAAACATCAAGTTGTTAGGGTGACCAATTGTCTTTTGTAGTTCAATGAGGAACGACATCCAAGATTCTTCATTTTCTTTATCGCCAATGCCAAAGGCAAGAGGGAAAATTTTGATATTTCCATCTTTACAACCAGCAGCAAACACTACACCATTGTAGGAACCCTTCAAATGTGTACCATCGATAGTGATAACTGGCCTAATAGCCTTATGAAAACCCTCAATACAAGCGCCAAGACACATAAAGCAATACATGAATTTGTTTTCATAGTTTTTTTTTACCTTCGTTACAATACCGGGGTTGGTTTGTTCAAGCATGTACAAATATGATGGCATAAGCTGAAATGACTCTGAAGGTTTTCCAAATACATGATGTTTAGCTTTTTGAGTAGCTTTCCAAGCTTTAGTGTATAGAACTTTTATGCCATGTTCTCTAATCATATCTTCAATTATGTCTAGAGGACGAATGATGCGACCATTTCAATTTACCTTGGGTGCCATCAACTCTGCAATTATAGCGGAACTTGTTTTCCAAAAATGTGTCCTAAAGCTGTCAACAATGCAATTGTGTGACCCAACATACTTTTTAACAATCCAATAAGTACCCATATACGCACAATAAACTTAGTAACCCAATCACAAACAAGTTCTTTACAAGTGGCCTCAAAATGTGTCTTTGTGGATCGCCTTATCATGTATTCATATCTCTTCTTCAACACATGTAGATCTAACTCTCTCTTAAGGTCTTCCTTTGTCCTAAATATTTATCCTTTAAATATTGGCCCGCTAGAATTTGATGAAACTATTTTGGTGACATTATCAAATGAGTACAAATCAACCCCCGGTAGTTCCCACCGTGATGGAGCTGTAATAATTGATTGTTCAACCTCATAATTATTTGACCATCCTTTGTTAGAATCAACACCAATTTCTACATGATCCCTAGGATCCACCCCATCACCAATATTATTATCTCTATCATACAAAGTTGGAGATTCATCCACATGGATCCTATGCTCCTCATTCGAAGTTGGAAAACCACTTGTACCAAATTTTCTCGGAACACCACCATGAGGTCGAGACAATGGAACTGTTGGGGGGCATTGAGGTTGTTGGATTATTAGAACTGACCCACATACTTGGTTAGTACAACTTGCAGATGTATGGGTGGGATGTTTAGGTGAAAACGTGTGTTGCATTCCATCAACTTGTCTAGGCACGTTGTGTTTGCTTCACATGTTACATAAATCATAGGAGTACATTTATCCTCCATTAATGCAAATGTAACATCAACATCAGTTATAATATTCATTTTCAACTGCCCCGAATGTCCATAACCCATTCCATGTAGTATGATTTCATAACTATTTATGTCAATGTTGGCAACTGAACATACCAATGAAAATAAGTCATGGTATGCTAGTCCCTTAGGCATAACAAGCTCTCTTGATGAACCACTCACATACTTGTTATCCTACCAATATCCATTGAATCTTATGATGACTCTACAAACATCCATAACTGCACATGTAGCTGCACAAGTAGATTAAAAAAGTTACAAACCAATGAGTTAAATACGACATGACATGATAAAGTGATCCATATGACGTGATATACTAACTCATATGACATGATGCAAATACCACTATTGCATGACATAAACATATATTAGATGTTTAGATATCGTATATGTTACATGATGAACTAAAAATATTACATGATGAACTAAAAACATATTACGTCATACGTGTTACATGATAAACTAAAAATATATTACTTGACATATATGTTACATGATGAACTAAAATCATATTGCATGGTTGATTGCCTTGTAACTTTCGCCAAACCTAAAATATTCAAAAACTTCAAAATTGATTTCTAAAACCACAACAAACTCAAATAATGTATCAAAACCAATGAATTATTAACCATTACAAACAATTGTAAGCTGATCAAAGTATTTAAAACTCACCGTATGGTTTAAATAGTGAGCTCAAGAAGATTCAAGCTTCAAATAACAAAAATTCCCACCTTATAAACTTCAAATTTGACTTTATACAGCTTCTACTCGAGTTTGTGGGCCAATCAAGAGTAATGGTATCAAGTATTATGGTGTTATTTATATTGTTTTTAAAGATTGAAGACAAGAGAATTTGGAGAGACAAGATTTACAGACAGATGAAAGAGAGACCTCAATGAGAGAAAGTGAACAATTAGGAAAAAAGAAAGAGAGAGAAGAAAAAAATTCATAAGGGCATTTTAGTCACTTTCAGGTTATTTTAGAATATATTTTGGACTTTTTGATTGAATATGGTTTTTTTTTGAAAACTCGGTTTTTTTTGAAAACTCGGTTAAAAATGAATTTCAATTTCACAAGTAGGTTATATTTGTCTATTAGGTTTTTTTTTTATCCACCGCCTAATACGGTCCATTTTATCCTAACCAAGACAGTCAACGGCCGCCTAACGTCTAGGCAGTGCCTAAGCACATATTTTCGAACACTGATCTAAATAGGTAAAACGGTTTTAAAACAAATGGGTACGTAACAATTTTGGGTATACACTTATTCGGCTATATATAAATATTAGTATTTAAGTTTTTTTATTTATAATAGTATATTTGTTGTAATTCAATGTGGATTGTTCCACAACTTTTGTAATCCACCACTTGAATCCACGTGCAAGCAAGTAGTCCAATTGCTTCATGCATAAGCCAAATTATGTGGCAAATTACAATTAGCAATCCTTGTTTTATTGCCTATATAAATGCACATTCTTTGTAAATTGAGTGCGCGAGAATAATACTAATCAGACAACAAAAGTTATTTAGTAAAAATTTTCTCAGATCAATACACAAGTAAAGTTTTACTCTCTCAGATCTCTCTTTTATTATATGATCTCTCTATATTTTATTTATCTGTTATTATTTATTCTATCAATTGTTCTTCATAATACTTCACATGTTTTTCATCTGTTATTCATTTCATTTTAATTTATAACACATTATGAGCACGAAAAATCTATTTTGTAAAAATGATTCCCTAATGGGTGATTCATATCAATATTTCGGATCTATATTCAGTTCTGTATAACAAAATGGTTTATGCCGTCAACGGAAGCCATTTATATAGTTCTAGATTTGTTTATTTAAAATCATCCATGTTCATGCATATATCTTACATCTCAATATTTTGAATATGTATTAGTTTTGTATAACAAGATGGCTTATGCCGTCAACGGAACCTATATATATAATTTTAGATTTGTTTACCTGAAATGTTTTAATTTTATGCTCATATCGGGAGAACTCATGTCCCCGAAATGTTTTAATTTTCTGCTCATATCGGGAGAACTCATGTCCCCGAAATGTTTTTAATTTTATGCTCATATCAGGAGAACTCATGTGCCTGAAATGTTTTAATTTTGTGCTCATATTAGTTGAACTCATTTATGTTTATTGACACTAAATTAAATTTTACAGAAAAAAAGGGGGGAAACTGTAATCATGTCTAAACTTGCGAATTTGAAGTTTGATGCACTCAAAGTATCGGGAGAAAACTATATGTCATGGATAATTGATGTTGAATTGTACTTAAAATCCCAGAGCCTATATTATACCATTGATGATCGAATCAATGCTACTGAACAAGACAGATCCACAACCATGGTCATAATCCGTCATCATCTGAATGAGGATTTAAAAGCTCAATATCTTACTGTCACAGATCCTGAAGATCTGTGGAAAGAGCTAAAAGATTGTTATGATCACCAGAATGATGTTACGTTACCTAATGCAAGGTACGAATGGCAGCATTTACGGTTCCAAAATCATAAATCAGTCTCTGATTATAATTCTGATTTATTCAGAATCACCTCAAGGTTGAAATTGTGTGGTGAAGATGTATCTGAAAAGGATATTTTGGAAAAGACATTTACCACTTTCCATACCTTAAATATAATATTGCAACAGCAATATCGAGAACGCAGATTCTCAAAATATCCAGAGTTGATTGCATGTCTTCTGGTAGCAGAAAATCATAATGAGCTACTAATAAAAAATCACGGATCACACCCGACTGGTTCTACAGCATATCTAGAAGTGAAAGCTAATAGTGTCAGAAACCATAGTCCAGGTCGTGGTCGAGACCGTGGTAATGGCTACAATCCTGATCACGGTCATGGTTACGGTCGTAATTCTGGCCGAGGCCATGGTCGTAGTTTCAAAAGAGGACATGGTTATTCTGGATCAGGTGATTATAATCAAAACACTCATCAGAAGTGGAATACTTATGAGGCCAATCAGTATAAAAGAAAAGATTTTCAAAATAGGCCCAATGCAAACAACAATGTTTGTTTCAGGTGTGGATGTTACAATCATTGGTCCAATGAATGTAAAACACCTAAACATCTGGTGGATCTGTATCAAGCATCAGTCAGAGAAAATGGAAAGAAACCGGAATCTCATTTCATTAAAGATTCATATCCAGAAGATATCACTCATCTTAATGTTACAGGTTTCTTTCCAGACCCTAAAGACATGCCAACTACTTCAATTGGTGATGGAAATGTCCATACCAATTAAATACTACTTACAGTTGTATTATTTTGTTATTTTATTCATGTAAAATATTTCTCAATGTAAGGTATACTTTTTGAATCATTTTGTCTAATATGCATTTTATTTTTTCTTATGAAGCATACAAAATGAACCTAAACGATAAATTGGGAGTTACTGAAAAGCTAGAAGCTGGAGATCTATGTCTAGTTGATAGTGCAACAACTCAGAGTCAGAAATATTTTATAAATTTAACTTTGCTCATAGTAAATGTTAATAAGGTATCAGGTCCAGCGGATCTGATAGAAGGCTCTGGAAGAGCCACAATATTGTTATCAAACAATATTAAAATGTGTATCGATGATGCATTGTATTCAAGTAGACCCAGAAGGAATCTACTTAGTTTCATAGACAAACGGAGAAATGGATATCATATTGAAACTATGAATAAAGATACTATTGAATATCTGTGCATCACTTCACATAATTCAGGCCAGAAACTCATTATAGAAAAGCTGCGTGTTTTATCTTCTGGATTATATTACACAATTATCAAAGATGTGGAAACTTATGCAGTTATGAGTCAGAAGTGCTCAGATCCAAAAATGATTGTACTTTGGCATGACCGTCTTGATCATCCAGGATCTACAATGATGTGTAGAATCATTGAAAATTCTCAGGGACATCAATTAAAAAACCAGAAGATTCTTTTAGCCCATGAGAATTTATCTACTGCATGTTCCCAAGGGAAAATAACAATAAAACCATCTCATTCTAAAGTTGGTTTTGAATTCCCATCATTTTTACAAAGAATTCAAAGGGATATATGTGGACCTATTTATCCACCAAGTGGACCATTTCGTTATTTCATGGTACTAGTTAATGCATCTGTCAGATGGTCACATGTTTTCTTATTATCAACACGTAATGTTGCTTTTGCTAGATTGCTTGCACAGATTATCAGGCTTCGGGCTCATTTTCCCGATTACTCAATTAAGTCCATACGCCTTGATAAAGCTGATGAATTTACTTCCAAGACATTTGATGAATATTGTAAAGTGGCTAGGATTGATGATGAACATTCAGTTCCATATATTCATACCCAGAATGGATTAGCAGAATCATTTATTAAACGTGTCCAGGTAATTGCAAGGACTTTGTTATTATGAACGCAATTACAGATTTCTGTCTAGGGGCATGCTGTTTTACATGCTGCTGCATTAATCCGGTTTCGGCCTACTGTTTATCATCAGTATTCACCAGTACAACTTGTACTTAGTCATCAACCAGATATATCTCATTTACGTACTTTTGGATGTACGGTATATGTTCCGATTGTACCAATAAAAAGAACTAAAATAGGACCCCAAAGACGATTGGGAATATATGTTGGTTTTGATTCACCATGAATTATTAGATATCTGGAACCCTTGATTGGTGATCTTTTTACAGCATAGTTTATAGATTGTCATTTTGATGAAACTAGTTTCCCATCATTAGGGGAAATGAAAACTTCTTCTGAAGGAAAGCGTGAGCTTTCCTGACAAGTTTCTAGTATGATTCATTTAGACCCATACACATCTCAATGTGAGAATGAAGCACGTAAGATAGTACATCTTCAAGCAATAGCGAACCAGTTACCAGATGCATTTACAGATGCTACTAGGGTAACAAAATCATACATCCCAGCTGTTAATGTCCCAGCACGGGTGATTATTCCAGAAAAACAATTTGAACAAATGATAGCAAAAGAATCATCTACTGCACGCCAGAAGCGTTGTAGACCGTTTGGTTTAAAAGATATTGTTCCTCGAAAAAGGAAAAATAAATCCACTTTCTCTAATTTAACTTTAGGAGAGTTAAGTGTCCCTGAATTGACACAAGTCACTAAAGCAATAGAATCCTCTGTGGGGGAAAGAATCTCTGAAGAGGTACAAGAATATAGAAATGATGAAATTTCTATAAATTATACAAGAGAGTTGTGGAATCGAAAAGAAACAATCATTGATGATGTATTTTCATATACAGTGGCAACTGAAATCATAAATGATGATTATGAACCTCATAATTTCGATGATTGTAGACAAATGTCCGATTGGCCTAAATGGAAAAAAGCAATTCAAACAGAATTGACTTCATTAGCCAAACGTGAAGTATTTGGATCAATAATCCAGACGCCTGAAAATGTCAAACCTGTTAGGTATAAATGGGTTTTTATACGGAAACGTAATGAGAAAAATGAGATCGTGAGATATAAGGCATGACTCGTAGCACAGGGTTTCTCATAAAGACCCGGCATCGATTTCGATGAAACATACTCACCGGTGATGGATACAATTACGTTTTGATTTCTGATAAACATGGCTGTCTTGGAAAGACTGTAAATGCGTCAGATGGACGTAGTGACTGCTTATCTATATGGTTCACTGGATTCAGATATTTATATGAAAATCCCGGAAGGATTTAAAATGTCATAACCATGTAACTCAAGGCCTCGTAATTTGTATTCGATAAAATTACAAAGGTCGTTGTATGGATTAAAACAATCTAGACGGATGTGGTATAACCGTCTTAGTAAATATTTGATGAAACAAGGATATATCAATAATCTCTTATGTCCATGTGTTTTCATTAAGAAATCAGAATCTGGATTTGCTATCATAGCGGTTTATGTTGATGATATGAACTTAATTGGAACCCCTAGGGAACTCCTGAAAACTGCTGAATACTTGAAAAGGGAATTCGAAATGAAAGATCTGGGAAAGATAAAATATTGTCTCGGTCTCGAGATCGAACATAGATCAAATGGAGTTCTTGTCTATCAATCAGCATATATTGAAAAGATTTTAAAAAGATTCCATATGGATAATGGTCTTCCATTAAGTACTCATATGGTTGTTAGAACTCTTGATCCTAAAAATGATTCATTCCGACCAAAAGAAAATGGTGAAAAGATATTTGGTCCTGAGGTACCATATCTTAATGCAATTTGTGCTTTATTATATCTGGCTCAGTGTACTAGACCAGATATTGCATTCTCTGTGAATGTACTGGCTAGATTCAGTTCAGCACCAACTCGAAGGCATTGGAATGGGATCAAACATATTTTTCGTTACCTTTGTGGAACGAAAGAGTTAGGATTATTTTATACAAAATCTAACAATTTTTCAGGTTTAATTGGTTATGCTGATGCCGGGTATCTGTCTGATCTCCACAAAGCTCGTTCGCAAACGGGATATGTTTTTTTCATATAATGGCACAACAATATCATGGCGTTCCACAAAACAGACTATGGTTGCTACATCTTCTAATCATTCTGAAATCATCGCACTTCACGAAGCGAGTCGAGAATGTGTTTGGCTAAGGTCTGTTACTCATCATATTCAAAATACTTGTGAATTTTCATTATCTATAGAAATGCCAACACAGATTTTTGAGGATAATGCGGCGTGCATTGCTCAAATTAGAGGAGGATATATCAAAGGAGATAGAACCAAACATATTTCTCCTAAATTCTTCTTTACTCATGAGATTCAACAGAGTCAACAAATTGATGTTAAACAGATACGGTCTACAGAAAATCTTGCAGATCTATTTACTAAATCATTGCATACATCAACTTTTAAGAAATTAATATATGGGATAGGCATGCGTTGACTTTGTAAATTACAAGATTAAATGCTGAAGTTTTTATGAGGGGGAGCGTCCAATCAGGGGGAGAAAAATCTTCAATAGACATCTGTAAACTATACTATTTTTTCCTTCGATCAGGTTTTGTCCTACTGGATTTTCCTGACAAGGTTTTTAATGAGATAGTTTTTAAATGTCCAACCCCACTAGATCCAGAAGATCATTCTATATATATTTTGTCTAGGTTTTGTCCCATCGGATTTTCTTTCTAGAAAGTAACAATACAAGTTATGGAAAATCCAAGGGGGAGTGTTGTAATTCAATGTGGATTGTTCCACGACTTTTGTAATCCACCGCTTGAATCCACGTGCAAGCAAGTAGTCCAATTGCTTCATGCATAAGCCAAATTATGTGGCAAAATTGGGTGGCTAATTACAATTAGCATCCCTTGTTTTATTGCCTAGATAAATGCCCATTCTTTGTAAATTGAGTATGCGAGAATAATACTAATCAGACAACAAAAGTTATTTAGTAAAAAAAAATTCAGATCAATTCTCTTTTATTATATGATCTCTCCATATTTTATTTATCCATTATTATTTATTCTATCAATTGTTCTTTATAATACTTCACATGTCTTTCATCTGTTATTCATTTCATTTTAATTTATAACAATATTAAGTTATTAACTTTTCATATTTAAGTGTTTCATGTGTTTCACGTGTTAATAAATATACATATTGTCGGTTTAACTGAGCATTAACTTATACATCAGAGTTATAGTATATTAATGTTTTATATATTTCATATATCAGTGTGATATATACGAAACATTGGTTTTGATTATCATTTATCAGTATTGTATATCAGTGTGTTTGATATATGACTTGTTACTGTTTATATCAAGTATAAGGGGTCATTTTTTTTTATCTGAAAACCGAACGGTCCTAAATTTTTCTAAAGACTGAATAGGGATTGAAAT
Organism: Dipteronia dyeriana; assembly: GCA_032871835.1. Classification (NCBI taxonomy): domain Eukaryota; kingdom Viridiplantae; phylum Streptophyta; class Magnoliopsida; order Sapindales; family Sapindaceae; genus Dipteronia; species Dipteronia dyeriana. The sequence goes on along the minus strand of CM065299.1, from coordinate 66,395,491 downwards.
CTGAAATTGAATGACATGTTTTTTTTTCCTCACATCTGAATGTATTGTCGACACATTTATTTTTTAAATGTAAAATTGTCTGAAAATAGATAATTTTACATTTATACCTTTGTTAAACAATTATACATATAATATTAAATAAAAACAATCCAAAAATAATAATTATATATGAACATATCTGATTTTGATCTTCTTCTTCTTCTATTAAAAACAAATTTCATTTTTACTGAAAAAGTAAGGTTTGTTTTTCTTCAAAAAATAAAAGGGGCGACAAAATACTCTAAAAATAAAATAAAATACATCACTCTAATATCATAATAAAATATTGATATTAAACATCAATATGAGACGTGATTAGGGTTCATTTTTATTTTTAAAGCCATTTAAAATAAACAATATATTAAAATAAAAATTTCTATAACATATATAATTATGATGAAATTGAAAGTATGTTATATATGAGGGATAGTATCTGAAAAAAAAATTGGATTGCATTTAATGCAATTTAATGATTTGCAATTAAGTGAAATGTCAATATTTTTTGCTTTTATTTTAAGTTGTTTTTTGGTATTTTTAAGTTGTTTGACCAATTAGAAAAACAAACAAATTTTTTTGATAATTATAATTCAGACCCATTAAGTTTTAAGTGGAAAAAAACAAATGACCCCTAAGTATAACAGTTTGGTATTACTTTTGAAAAGTCAAAATCAAACTATTTTATAATTTTGCTATAAAAGAATGTTTAATAAAACTTCTAAAAGTGATTAATGATAATCTAGAAAGTTTTGATGGTGATTTTGAGAAGTTGATAGGAGGTTACTTTTAAAAGTTATTATAGAATAATCTATGAGCGGCAATATTGAAACCCCTAAAAAATTGTATATACACCTAACACACCTAGCACACCTCTAAGATATTTAAAAAATCTCTGATTTGCAAATAAACCCCATTTAATATCAAAAATACAATTTCTTTAATTTTATTGTATTATAGTTTTATAAGTGTACCCTCACAATCTAATCAACTTTAAATAATATCTCTTTTCAATATATATATATATTGAAAAGAGATATTATTTATTTGAATAAAAAGATATAAAATATTTTTGGAAGTGCATCCTCACACTATAATAAACTTTATTATTATTCTATATCTTTTTATTCAAATTAATAATATCTCTTTTCTATATATATATATAAAATCTTTTTTTTTCGGTACTTACTGATATAAATTACATCAACGCGTTGTATGTAGACCACTGATTATAAAAAAACTTTGACAAGTGTATACACTTTGAGATAAAATATGTAAATCTAGTGGTTCACATTCAACGCACTGATAAATTTAGATCAATACGTACTTACTTAAATTTTTATATATATATTATCACCTGAAACAAAGACACCCCAGGTTCTGAATCAAAAGCAATGAACAAAAGATCTGATCACTATCTAATAAAAATAATATAAATTCAAAACCTATAAACCATAACAAAGAAAATCAAAAATTAAAAGGAAAACAAAAGTGGGATCTCGCCGGTCAAGGGAGAGACCTGATGATGAAGATTTTTTTTTGGTTATTGATATCGGTGTTGTTGTGGTCTTTGGGGATTTAAATTAGTATCTAAAATAGAAGTTAGGATTTAAAAAAAAAGATATTTTTATTATATATGTGAATAACAAATAGGAAACATCTTTTTTTTTTTTTGGTTTTTACAAAGAATTAATATACAATCAATTACTAATTATTGGGATTTGTACTTACAAACTATTTAGTCTCTTACAGTATATATGTTTGGATTTAGGGATGGTAATGGGACGGGTTTGGGACGGGGTAACCTTCCCCCGTATCCCACCCCACCCCACCCCACCCCATTCATTTTTTGAAAACCCATCCCCTCATAAAACCCAACCATAGATGGAACGGGTTGGGGCGAGGAGGGGTACAACGGAGAGTGTTTTCCCCATCCCTACCTATGTACCCATTTATAATTTTTTTTTTATTAAAATAACAAATATATAACTATTGAATATGATATAATATATAAAGTAGTAAATAATTCGATGAAATTATTAAAAAACATCTCGTAAACATAAATCTCATAAGTAAATTCAATCATTTTCAAACATAAACATAAAGTATGAAGTAAAAAATGTTCAAAATTTGTAGCGCTAATCATCTAATAATTGAATTTATTTCTCTTGTTCTCTCTTCGTGCGATCATCTAAAGTAATGTTAATGTATTTATATATATTTCTATTTTTAGACATTTATTTTCTTTGAAACTATATAGTTTAATTAAATATTATTTTAAACGAGGTAGGGCGGGGCGGAGAGTATAAAACCCATCCCCGTCCTATACCCATTGCGGGTAGATTATCTATCCCTATCCCGGTCCCTTCCCCTATCAAATTAAAACCCATACCCATCCCAAAAGTGTGGTTCCCTACGGGACCCTATCCCCGCGAATAATTTTGCCATCCCTATTTGGATTGGTGAAATATGAGAGAATGGAAAGGAAAGGTAAATGAGGAGAGGAAAGGAAAGGAAAGGAAAGGAAAAGAAAGTGTTTTTAACGGTTGTTGTTTGGATACGTATAAATGTAAAAGAAAGAAAAGGAAACCAATCTTAATTGGTGGAGAGAAATAAATGAATTCATTTTATTCTATTTACGAAAATATCATTTTTTTCAACGATATGAATACCCAATATTAATAAGGTTAGTTTTAGGATATTGAAAAAATCATTAATTCTGGATTCCTTTCCCTCTTTTTCCTCCCCAAATTTTGGTGGAAACCGAATTAGGTGAAACATGAAGAAATTATTCCCTTCTTTTCCTTCCATTTTCTTTTCTTTCTCTCTCATTTAACAATCCTAACAAGATACTATAAATCCATCCAAATAATTTCCTTTCTTTTCTCTCATATTCCATCAAGCCAAACATAGTGTTAAGTAATTTTGCTTAAGGGTAATATTGGATTAAAAAAAAAATACAAATTTATGATGAAAATACAGTTTTTAAGAGGTACAAATACCGTCACTCATAATCTATTTCAACATTTAATTCATCATTTAAAATATTATTATTATCCTTATGAAATTAAGTTAAAATCATTTATATACCTAATTTCATTTCAAAATTAAATATTCTATTTAAATATTGATTTGATTTATAAAATCTCTTAAAAATATTTTTATTGTTCTTATGGAATTTGTTTTTCAACTTAAATATTGACTTGATATATATAATTATTTGAATAAAATAAAATAAAATAAAATAGGGTCCTAAACTCATGTATATTTTAGTTATCGTAACTAATCTCAACACTTTTGCAATAAAATTACCAAATATTTTTATTGTTTTTGAGTTATACAGTAGTTTAAAAATACAAAAAACCAAACATTTACTGATTATCTGTTTAGCACAACTAATATTGATTATTATAAAAGTTACAGCAACACCAAACTGCCATAATTTGGTAAATAGATTATATGTTGAGATATTATAACACTAATACTAGATAATCCAAAATTTTTGTGGCAAATGGTTTTTTCATTAACCACATCATCCCATATTGTGTGTGGTGATAATAGGTCACGTGCCGTATCATTTGGGTTGAAATTTGGATTAAATTTTTGGATTATATGGCATTATTCATTGATAATTATATACGATTAAATATATGTATTACATATGAAGATCAGTATAATAACTTGCACCTTTTATAATTTTATATTTCATGTTGAAGTATCAATGTTTGATATATTGGCAAATATACTATTTGATATATCAGTGTACTCATTATTAATCGTAATATATCAGTGGTTTTGGTCCTGGTCCTGATAATCGTGATATATCAGTATTTTTGGGTACCGATAATTGTTAAACTTGTTATAATAAAATTGAAGAATAGGTGAAACATGGATGAAATAATAAAAAAATAAAAAAATAATAACATTTAGATAAATGAGAAGAGAGAAATTATTACTGCATCTGATTCCATTAATTGGATACCAACTTGAAGATAACAAAAACAACAAATAAAGGAGCCTAATACAACCAATCCTACAAAGGCAACAAGATTACCATTGGTCAACAAAATAGGAGTCAATTCTTGATTTATCTCCAAGTGTTGTTTTGTCTCGATGCTTGTGTCCATGTGTAATATTGATAAATCCACACTTCATTGCCTATCACTTCATTGCCATATTCCACAATACTCTCCCTTGTATTTTCATTACGTATATCTTAATTTGTTAGGAAAAATAATGGGATAAAAACATGAGCAAAAATACATACAATGATCTTCTAGATAAAGTGGTGTGGGTGTGTTTAGAACTACCTCATTAAAACCTTTCTGATAAAACTCAGTGAGACAAAATCCGATACAAAAAAAAGAGTACAATATATGTATGTTTATTCAAAAAAATTTACCCTCCCCCCCGATTGAATGCTCCCCCTGAACAAAACTTTAATATCAATCCTATAATTTACAGAGCCGATGCATGCTAATTCCATATATCATTTTCTCAAAAGTTGATGTAGACAATGTTTTGGTAAACAGATCTGCAAGATTATGATTGACCATATTTGTTTTACATCGATCTGTCGGTTTTGTTGAAGTTTATGAGTATAGAAGAATTTAGGATAAATATGTTTGGTTTTTTCACCTTTGATATATCCCCTTCTAACTTGAGCAATACAAACCGCATTATCTTCAAATATCGGTGTCGGCATTTCTGTAGATAATGAGAATCCACATGTGTTTTGAATATAATGAATAATTGACCGTAGCCAAACATATTCTTGACTTGTTTCATGAAGTGCAAGGATCTCTAAATGATTGGAGGATGTAGAAACAATAGTTTGTTTGGTGGAGCGCCAGGAGATTGGTCTGCCATTATATGTAAAAACATATCTCATTTATAAACGAGCTTTATAGGGATCAGGTAGATACCCAGCATCAGTATAACCAAGTAAACCTGAAAAGTTGTTAGATTTCGAATAATATAATCATAAAGATAATGAAAAAAAATGCTTAATCCTAATCCAATGTCTTCGAGTAGGTGTTGAACTGAATCTAGCAAGCAAATTAATTGAAAATACAATATCTGGTCTAGTACATTGAGCCAGGTATAATAAAACACCAATTGCATTAAGATATGGTACTTCAGGACCAAATATCTTTTCACCATCTTCAATTGGCCAGAATAGATCTTTCCTAGGATCGAGAATTCTAACAACCATAAGAGTACTCAATGGATGAGCATTGCCCATATGGAATTCATAATCTTTTCAATGTATGCTGATTGATGGATAAGTATTTCGTTTGATTTATACTCAATCTCCAGACCGAGACAATATTTTGTCTTTCCCAGGCCTTTCATTTCAAATTCCCTTTTCAAATACTAAACAGTTTTCAGAAGCACTCCAGGAGTTTCAATGAAATTCATATCATCAACATAAACTGCTATAATAACAAATCCAGATTTTGATTTCTTTATGAAGACACATGGACATATAGGATTATTAATATATCCATCTTTAATCAGATATTCACTGAGACGGTTATACCACATGCTCCCAGATTGCTTTAATACGAACAAGGACCATTGTAATTTAATCGAATACAAATTACAAGGCATCGAATTATATGCTTCTGACATTTTGAATCCTTTAGGGATTTTCATATAAATATCTTAATCGAGTGGGTCATATAGATAGGCATTTACTACTTCGATAAGACGCATTTCAAGTCTTTCTAAGTTGCTAAACTTATTAGAAATCGGAATGTAATTGTATCCATCAAGGATGAGTACGTCTCATCAAAATCAATGACAAGTCTCTGTGAGAAACCTTGTGCTACAAGTCGTGCTTTATATCATACAACCTTGTTTTTCTCATTACGTTTCCATACAAAAACCCATTTGTATCTAACAAGTTTGACATCTTGAAGCGTCTGGATTTTTGATCCAAATACTTTTCGTTTATCTAAAGAGGTTAATTATGTTTAATTTGCTTCTTTCCATTTAGGCCAATCAAACCTTTGCCTACAATCATCAACACTATGAGGCTCATAATCATCATTTATAATTTCAGTAGCCACTAGGTACGAAATATATCATCGATGATTGTTTCTTCACTATTCCACATTTCTCTTATATAATTTATAGAAATTTCCTCACTTTTATGTTCTTGAATCTCTTCAGGGATTCCTTCCCCTGCAGGGGTTTCTGTCACTTTAGTGACTTGTGTCCTTTCAGGATATCTAACTCTTGTGGAGTTGATTTTAAGAAAGTGGATTTATTTATAGTTTCAGGAACATGATCCTGGTAATTTCTTTTCCTCTTCCGAGGAACAATATCTTCTGAACCGAGTGGTCTACCACGCTTCTAACATGCAGTAGATGATTCTTTTATTATTATTTGTTTAGATCATTCTTCTGGAACAATCACCCGGGCTAGTATATTGACAGCTAAGACGTATGATTTTGTTACCCTAGTAGCATCGGTAAATGCATCTGGTAACTGATTTGTTATTGTTTGAAGATGAACTATCTTGCGTACTTCATTCTCACATTGAGATGTTATGGGTCAAGATGAATTAGGCTAGGAACTTTTCAAGAAAGTTCACGCTTCTCTTCAGGAGAAGTTTTTTCCTTTTCCTAATGATGGAAAATTTCTCTCATCAAAATGACAACCAGGAAATCAAGCAGTAAAAAGATAACCAGTTGAAGGTTCCAGATATACAATAATTGATGGTGAATCTAGATCAACATATATTCCCAAACGCCTTTCGAGTCATATTTTAGTTCTATGTGTAGGTGCAATTGGGACATATACTGTACAACCAAAAGTACGCAGATGAGAAATATCTGGTTGATGGCTAAATATAAGTTGCACTGGTGAATATGAATGATAAGCAGTGGGACGAAGACAAATTAGTGTAGCAGCAAGTAAAATAGCATGTCCCCAAGTAGAAATTGGTAATTGTGTTTGCAATAATAAAGTTCTTGCAATTACCTGGAGACGCTTGATAAATGACTCTGCTAATCCATTCTGAGTATGAAAATGTGGAACTGGATGTTCAACATCAATCCCAACTAATCTGCAATATTCATCAAATGTCTTCAAAGTAAATTCACCAGCAATATCAAGACATATTGACTTAATCGGATGATCGGGAAAACGAGCCCAAAGAGTAATCTTGCAAAAGCAACATTAAGTGTTGATAATAAGCACACATGTGACCATCTGATAGATGCATCAACTAGGACCATGAAATAACGAAACGGTCCACTTGGTGGATGAATAGGTCTACATATATCCTCATGAATTCTCTGTTAGAATGATGGGGATTCAAAACCAACCTTAGATTGAGATGGTTTTATTACTAATTTTCCTTATGAACATGCAGTATATAAATTTTCATGGGACAAAAGAATCTTCTAGTTCTTTAATGAATGTCCATGAGAATTTTTAATGATTTTACGCATCATTGTAGATATTGGGTGACCAAGACGGTCATACTAGTGCATAAATATTTTTGGGTTTGAGAATTTCTGGTTCATAACTGCATAAATTTCTACACCTCTTATAACAATGTAATATAATCCAAATAATAAAGCACGTAGCTTTTCCATAACAAGTTTCTGGCCTAAATCATGGGAAATAATGCACAAATACTCAATATTCTCATCATTTATAGTTTCTATGTGATATCCATCACCCCTTATATCTTTGAAACTAAGTAGTTTTCTTCTGGATCTGCTTGAATATAAAGCATCATTGATATATATTTTAGTATTGTTTGGTAATAATGCCATGGCTCTACCGGAGCCTTATATCAAATCTGTTGGACATGATATTGTATAAACATATGCTTTAAGCAATGTTAAATTCAGAAAGCATTTCTTATTTTATAAAATCATATGTGTCGTTGCATTATCGGCTAGATATATATCTCTTGTATCTTTCTTTTAAATATCATCCAATTTATGGTTTAAAGACATAATTGTTGCTTCACAAAGAAAAAATAAAGTGTATTTAAATAGAGTGATCAAAAGTATATATTACATAAGGAATATTTTATATAAGTATTTCACATGATAACAAAAAATATTACATGTTGTACTTCATTGGTACGGACATTTCCATCACCAATTGTAGTGGTCATTTTATCATTCAGATCATCTAGAAAATCAGAAACATTAAACTGGGTGATATCCATAAATCTAAATCCTTCATGAAGTTGGTTTCAGGATTCTTCCCCTTTTCCTTTCCTTTGATCGATGATTAATAAAGCTCAACCAAATGTTTAGGTGTGCGGCATGTACGTGACAAATGATTATGGCAGCCACACCTGAAACAAATGTCATCATCTTTCTTAGGCACCTTTTGGATACTCTTTCCTTTATCTGGGCTAGCCTTATTAACATTCCATTTATGAGAAGTTTTCATTATTTTTATTATAACCAACCGGAGCAAAAATAACTGTATGCTCTTCAGTGAACTCGACTGTAGGGAAAAAACGGTTTAGAAATGCAATGGAAGCGTGATAAATAACGAGATTAGGGTTTGCGTATAATTTTTTTTCCCTTTTATGCAACGAGAACCTTAACCCTAGATTAATTGATGTATATAAAAGTATCGTACCTTTTTTGCGTGACGATTGAACAAGCTCTGAATTGATTCCGCAAGATCTTCCAATCTAATCACGAACCTGAATCACCTAGGAGTGTGGGCTCACTTTCTTTAAATTGTATTCCTGAGGATGGAGACAAAGCAAATATCTTTTCTTTGTTAGTTACAAATATCCTCCAAGAGAAAAATCGAAGAACGTTCGGTCACTTGTGAATTATCAATCAATTTGATTGTAACTCGCGTGAACCTTGATTCGATGTTGTACACAAAACCCTTTTGATGTAAAGGATATTAGTATACTATCGAATACAAAAACGTTCCCCTTTTTTCTCTACTTGGCCGAATTCACACACTATTGATTAGAGATGATCGAATTTTGTCAAGAGTAAAAACAGATTTTTCTCCCTCAAAATTCCTATGATGGCCGAAACTTTTTCTTTCTCAAATAAAGCTTGGCCGAAATTCCTCTCTAATACCTTAGTCTTGACCGAATTTATTCACACATATATATAGGTTCATAAATCCTTTCCTAAGAAGGATTCACTTGGTTGGCAAGAATCATTTCCTTATGTGGATTTATTTGGTAGTTAGAATCCTTATCTAAAAAGGAAACTAACTACTCCTATAACTATATTGTGTTGGACGAAATTTTGGTCTTTTATATAGGTTAGGAGAGTTCAATCTTTCCTAAGAAGGATTACTTGATAAACAAGATTCCTATCCTTAGGTAGATTAACTTGGTGGTTATGAATCCTTTTCAAATAAGAATTCTACCACTAAGTAGTTTTACTTGGTGACCAAGATTCCTTTTCCAAAAAGAATTCTTTCCTACACCAAGACTCCTAATCCTACTCTATAGTGTGTTTGTAACCATATTAAAGACTTCCTAATTTTATTAGATAAATAATTCCTTTTATTTATCTACTTATCAAATGTAGTCTTTAACATTAACTATACTACCAACAATAGTATAGTTTTAGGAGACCATCTCCTAATAGGAAAAGATTTTGACTTTTAATTAAATAATTAATTAATCAAACAATTAATTAATTGCCATTTAATTAAATAATAAAATAAAATAATATATTAAAGCTATTATCCATAGCCATTGCCGCCCATACATAGTATTAAGGCCATATATTATTTTTCTCATTTTATTAAATCCATTGGACCTTAATAAAAAAGTCCACATGTGAACTAGACCTATTCTTATAAAAAGAAACAAGTTCACATGCCTTATTAGAATTCTAGATGGACCCCTATTAGTCCGGTAGAATATATCAAGTGATCCATGCAAGTTCGTGTGGATTGGGGATTTTGGCGAGATATCTAAATTTAAGCTCTAATAGACACAACCTAATCACAATCAACAAATGATTCACTTAGGTCCGATCTATTTAATTTTAGTTCATTCCACTAAAGAACTAAAATTGAACTCTTAAATAAAGATAGAATAAGTTGATGTTACTCATTCGTACCCTAGACAACCTTATTAGAGAAATTGTATCCTCGTGAAGAATACCAGTAATCGCCAAGAGCTCATAGACCGCCTATAGCTCTCCAAGCTACCATATTTACTCATATGACCACATTTTAAACTTGGATATTTTGACTTGTCCAGAATCCATGTTTCAATAGGACACTATTGAAAACTTAACGTTAAGATTTAATATCCAATACCTCAAAACATCCATATGATGGTATTCCACTCTCATTCAATAAATGGAGCCACGATGTCCATATCTATAAATGAAGTCCTCTATCGATTAACAAATGAATACCACCAAACTATCGAGGATAGACTATGCTATATAATCGTACTCATTGATAACTCAAATGATAACACTTGCAACCATAAGTCCATCATTTATCTCAGGATTGAGATAGACTCTCCGATTGTCTTCAAATGAAAACTTTTATCCATTGACGGTTCTAGATAAAGTATTTCATTTTGATCCTATTCAATGCACCCAGTGCACTAGATTCTTTTGCCCAAAAACACCACACTTTGATGATTTTAGACTCATCATAACACATTTGATCCCACTCAAATGCTAGCAAAAGAATCTACAACTTTAACAAGATAAAGACGCCCAATCTTCTATCTTAAGTTATGAATATTATTCAAGACTAACTAAAGAATTGTGTCTACCTCATACATATCTAGATGTATGAACAATTCTTATTTTCTCATAGTCTTTTGACCTTATGATTATTTACTTTTGATAATTATAATAATGAAACTATAAATGCTATAAGATTTGTTAAACTAGAAATCACTTTATTCATATGAAAAAGATTGTTAATTACACTATTACACTCTTGCTATCGAGCATAATCTTAACATCGATCACGACCACGACCATGAACACGGTAAGGACCGCGACCACGACCACAACCGCGATTATGTCCCTAATAGTATTAGCATTATCTTTTAGGAACTCTGTAGTGTCGGTCGGGGCGTGATTCATGATTTTTTATTTAGAGCTCGTTATTTTTCTTTGCAACCAAGAGACATGAGATTAGCTTTGAATACTTTGTGAATCAACGTTCTCGATACTACTGTTGTAATATCATGTTCAAGGTATGAAAGGTTGTAAACGTATTTTTCAACATATCGTTGTCGGTTACATTCTGACCACACAATTTCGACTGTGTAGTGATTTTGAATAAAATAAAATTATAATCAAAGACGGATCTATAGTCTTGAAAGTGTAAATGTGGCAGCTGATACCTGGCATTTGGTAATGCAACATCGGGTAGGTTATCAAATTGGTATTTTAGCTCTTGTCATAGAACTTCCGATTCTGTGACAGTTAGGTATTGGGCTTTCAGATCCTCATGCATATGGCAATGGATAATAACCATGGCAATAGATTTGTCATGTTCATTTTCCTCAGCCTCATCTTCAATGGTGTAATACATGCCTTCTGATTTTAAAAGTAATACGGCGTCAATAACCCAGGACCTGTAGTTCTCCCCAGATACTTATAGTGCATCAAATTTCAAACTTACAAGTTTTGACATTATTACAGCTTCTGGTTATCTGAAAATCACAATTGGAGTTAAAATCTGTGGTCTGATAAAAAAAATGGAAGAATTTAAATATTCAGATATATAAAGGAATATTTGTAAGTAAATAAATCCATAAGTTTCAGGTTCTAGTAATGATAAATAATTCTATAAACTTCAGGTTTTTGGATAGGTGACCAAATTGTTTAAATAAAATTTGTAGAAAAGTAAATAAAAGGTAAGAAAGTTGATGACGTGGATTTCTGGATTATGCCAAAAAAGCCAACAAGAATTGAATTTCGGCTATTGAATTAAAGAGAAAGAGATGCAGAGAAAGTAACAAAGACAAGTTTTACGTGGTAAAACTCCGATGGCCGGAGAAACATCCACGGGTGGTTGAAGGATCAACCAAGCCAAAATCCACTAAGAGAATAAGATGTTTACAAGCTCTCAATCTCTCTTTTTTCTCTCTGTATTTACTATAATTGTTGTATGCTATATTGCCTATATCTTTTCTGGACGAGATTATGGGTCTATTTATATGTTTATAGAACCCTAATCTGTCTTGTACAAGTAATACAGGATCTTTGTATTTAATTGTGATTCGGTTACTTTCTTGAGGTCGATTTGTCTTCTTTCCTGTTTCGGAGTCTCTTATGGAAATCGAACGAGATTCTAGTAGTGTAGTTCAATTTGGACTTGTTTCCTTATAAGAATGTAACTTTTGCAAAGAAATCAAGTTATTTCCTGATTAGGGACTCTTCTGATTTAATGCTCTATTTTATTTGGGACTCCTTCCTGATGGATAACATCGCGTATTTAATGACTTAATCCGTATGAAATAAGCACCAAGCTCTTACTCGAGTCGTATTTATTCCCGAGTAAGAGTAATACCTGATAGTCCCGAGTAGGACCGTTTAAGCCCGAGTGGAAGCGTTGTTTAACCAGTCCCGAGTGCTGTTAACGGATCCCGAGTAGGTTTTATTCAATATATGCTTACTCAGGCTTTCTTCTCTTTAATGATGCCTTATAGGATATTTCCCGAATGCACATTTGGGCGTCCACCTGGCTATTTTTTCCTTTCCGTCAATGACGTGTATGCTTGGTAAAATTTACATACGACAATACCCTCTTAAAATATTTTTGCCGAGAAAATTTCATTTCGGGCAAGAGTATTTTAATTATCTTAATTTTCTCTCGTCAGAACAGCCGTCTTGTTATAATGGCACGTCTTAATGGTGACTCTATAATTTCTATTCGCTTCATCACGCGGGATCTTAAATGATAGCGACGTTTTGAAGTTCTGACGGTTGAGGGCTACTTCTTGTTTTGACACGCGTCCCTATCTCAATCCAGAAGAAATTTCTATTCGCTTCATCACGCAGAAATTTCTTTAAACTCAGATTTCTTTATCCAGAAGTTCACGATTCTCCGCTTGAAGATCTTGCATCAATCTCAATTCAAGGTTAGTTTTAATGGGGACATCTTCCCCCCATCGTCTCTTTAAAATCGCTTTTGATGCATTAGAACGTGGGGATTTCTAGTTAGTATCTTGCATTAAACGATTACTAGGGGATATCCCAATAGATGAACCTCCATTCTTAGAGGTTGATGTTTCTAGGCTTCACCCTGACGTCGCTTTCAGCCCTGTATCGAGTTCTCCATCTAGTTCTGATTTTGATATTTCTAATCACAGGGTATCTTTTTGAAGGATGGGTAAACATCAGAGCAAAAGTAAGGTATACAAGCACGGCTCGAGCAGCGTTCAGACCAGGGAACAGACTGTTAACGAGGGTGACGTTAATGAAGTGTACATGGCGTCTCGTCTTTTATTTTCTGATACTCGCCCAAGTGGCTTTGATACTGAGCCGAATGTGGTCGGGCCAGCTGTGATAGGAAAATACCGCGGGGGATAGAGCCGTATGGAATCCTCCTGAGGGCATGGTCGCGATTTATGGATCGATGCTTTGCTGCAGTGTCACACTTCCCCTTCAGCCTTTTATTGCCTGGTTTTTGGCTGAAGCAGGGATAGCCCCAGCTCAGTTGGCCCCAAATAGCACAAAGCCTTGATGTGTATGTGGCACATGTTCAGTCGAATGAACCTTTCGCCGCCTTCCCTGAATGAAATCAGGCATTTCTTTACGCTGAGGCAGGTTAGCAAAACGGGGACCTATTTTCTTGCGTCTACTTCTTCGGACGGTTGGGTCCCTAAAGAAGCAAAGGTGAATCAGGGGGTCGATGCTTCTGATGACCCAAAAAAGAAGGGTTTCATATGGGGATTCCCTACATCCAACAAATTTTGGAAGAACAATTGGTTTTTTGCTAGAGGGGCTCTCAGGCTTGATATCACTGTTCGATCTGGGGATTCCCAAATAATGTAGAGTGTTCCCCGCTTCTTCTGTTCCCCCGAAGTGTGGAACAAGAAAATAATTGACTATAGTGATTCAGAGCTAAAGAGGATGACTCGGCCAGCAGTTCATACTCTGGAAAAAAGGAGCAAGAGCTATCTTTTCAAAGAGGATGACTTGATAAAGCTCGGCTTCTTCAGACAGATTTTGGGCCATCGCAGGCGATGTAAGTAACCCGGTGCCCTTTCTATTGTATTTATCTGCTTCTCATTTTCTTTTTTAACATAATTTTTTTTTGTTTGATACGAATGTTGTCAGCGATCTTCAGGCTCGCCAGGCGAAGGCGATTCTACAAGCGAGTAGAAAGGAAGCTTCCCGTCAGGGTGATGAGGGTATTGCTCCACCCGAGCCTGATGAGGAAACTGATATTGCTGAGCAGATTCCCGAGTGCATTGATCGGGGTGCTCAGCCTTCTACTCAAGATTTTGCTGGTCCAAGTGGCAAAGGTGAGCCGACTGACACTCAGCTGCCTGAAGATAGGGAGAGGTAGTATGAGGATCCAAGTGAAGAGCCTGTTGGACGGTTTGAAGCTGGCGATGGTGGTAATGTCTCGACGGATCAAGTGCCTACTGGTACCGAATTCTTTGAGACTTTTTGGGACGATTCGTAGGAAGATCCTGCTGCTGATCTTAACTTCCATCGTTCTTGGGGTGAGAAGCGAAAGGCAGTTAGTTCGCCGTCTCGTCCTCTCAAAGTTCCTAGGGTAGTCTCATTCATTGACTCCAGCGACGAAGATGTTACGGATGAGATTACCCCGAGTGTTGGTACTGGAGCATCAGTAGATACAGCCACTTCAGAACCGAGTAGGGCTTCTTTTACCCCCGAAGTTGGAGATATGGGGGCTGAACCTTTAGGGATTCCTTCTCTATCTTTAGAGCCGAATAGGGCTTCTCCTGCCCCCGAGTTCGGAAATCTGGGAGTTGAACCCTCGGGGGTTCCTTTATTCCTTTCTCCCCAGGATATGCTACAGGAGATGTCCTTCGGTCGGGCTTATATCTGGGAGGACCGTTGGAGCGGTTTTAGAGATGGTTCACTGACCGAACGTCTCCAAAATGTTTTTAACCACGCATCTTATATAAGTTAAATCTGACTTATATAATTCTAACTCCTTTATTGTTTTGCTTTTGCTGGATTTCTAAGTATATTCCTTTACAGATGGTGGCCGAATTTGCTGAGCTTGTTCAGACGCAGCAATGTCAATCCGATCGGATAAGGCGTCTAGAGGCTCAACTGAAGGTGAGTGAGGAGGGTCGTGCTCGAGCTGAGCAGGCTTATCAGCAAGAGGTCGGCTCTGTACAGATATTTGCCGACCACTGCCTGGCAAAGCAGGTTGAAGCCGAGGACAAGGCATCTCTGGCAGAGAAGAAGGTTGCATCGCTTCAAAATCTTCTTTCTTCTGCTGAAGAATCCATGTTTAAGGCCGAGCAGGAGGCGAAGCAGGCAAAGTCGGCGTATGACCAAAAAATTAAAGATCTGGAGCGCCAAGTGCTGACTGTTGAATCCCTTTCCAGAGAGGCCAGGTTGGAACTGGAAGTCCAAGGGGTGGATCGTTTTAAAAGATCCCCTGCTTACGATGCCCTACTTCCTTAGGAATTTCAACTGGGCTAGTTTCGGCCGGAGAGTTCTTCAAAGTCAAGAATAGGGCGACCGAGAAAGCAAGTGCTAATTGGGAGCTGTCAATCAAACACCATGTGGACCGGTCCTTGGAATCTCTTCGGATTCAGATGAAGGAATGGAGAGCCTACTATCGTAGTCAAGGCAAAGAGCCCCATCCTATGCATTTAGAGATTCCATCTGAGCATTCTCTCTCGACCTTTTACGCAAGTCAAGAGTCGGCTGAGGGTGACGTCCCAGATGTTGGGCCAATCCCGGGTGTAGATTACAGCCAGTGGATGGATGATACTGTCAAAGATATCACTTGGCCATCTAAT
Source organism: Dipteronia dyeriana (assembly GCA_032871835.1). Taxonomy (NCBI): domain Eukaryota; kingdom Viridiplantae; phylum Streptophyta; class Magnoliopsida; order Sapindales; family Sapindaceae; genus Dipteronia; species Dipteronia dyeriana. Next base: position 66,379,497 of record CM065299.1, on the reverse strand, counting down.
GAGAGCCTGCTTTGTGAGTACGAGATGGTACTAGATCCGAGTGTTGGCAAAGGCTCAAAGTCCTCGCAACCTTGATTTTGTAGAATTGTAGAAAATTCTTATTTTTTTTTCTTGTACGGAAACATTCTTTGAACTGTAACCATTCTTTTAGGAGCAATAAAATCTTATTTTATTCTGAATTGAATGATCTTGATTTGTTCATTGTTGATTGTTGCCGAGTGGTATTAAATTGGCTAATGTTCGGGTAACTTAACCGAGTATCTTATTAAACCGGTTGTTACTCGAATGACTTTAATTGCCAAGTATCTTATTAAACTGGCTTCTTCGATGTTCGGGTAACTTAACCGAGTATCTTATTAAACCGGTTGTCACCCGAATGACTTCAATTGCCAAGTATCTTATTAAACTGGCTTCTTCGGTGTTCGGGTAACTTAACCGAGTATCTTATTAAACTGGTTGTCACCCGAATGACTTCAATTACCAAGTATCTTATTAAACTGGTTTCTTGGGTGTTCGGGTAACTTAACCGAGTATCTTATTAAACCGGTTGTCACCCGAATGACTTCAATTGCCAAGTATCTTATTAAACTGGCTTCTTTGGTGTTCGGGTAACTTAACCAAGTATCTTATTAAACCGGTTGTTACCCGAATGACTTTAATTGCCAAGTATCTTATTAAACTGGCTTCTTCGATGTTCGGATAACTTAACCGAATATCTTATTAAACCGGTTGTCACCCGAATGACTTCAATTGCCAAGTATCTTATTAAACTGGCTTCTTCGGTGTTCGGGTAACTTAACCGAGTATCTTATTAAACCGGTTGTCACCCGAATGACTTCAATTGCCAAGTATCTTATTAAACTGGTTTCTTGGGTGTTCGGGTAACTTAACCGAGTATTTTATTAAACCGGTTGTCACCCGAATGACTTTAATTGCTAAGTATCTTATAAACTGGCTTCTTCGGTGTTCGGATAACTTAACTGAGTATCTTTTTAAACCGGTTGTTACCCGAATGACTTTAATTGCCAAGTATCTTATTAAACTGGCTTCTTCGATGTTCGGGTAACTTAACCGAGTATCTTATTAAACCGGTTGTTACCCGAATGACTTCAATTGCCAAGTATCTTATTAAACTAGCTCTTTATTATTAACCGAGTCATCTTGAAACAGAAGTTTTTCACTTGTGTTTCATACCCGGTTGCTACCCGAACGTTACATCAAGGATCACCATGATCATACGTTTGAGTCCTTACGCAATATCAAAGACGTCTCCCTAGTTTTTATGCGTAAGGGTTTGCCGAATCGTTGAGCTCTTTCTCTTTTTTAAAAAAAATATTGCTTCAACACAGCTACGCATTTCACCGGAATTTCTCACGATAGCGTCTTGAGCATTTTTCCAAAGTCTGGTGCATCGGGCCTTTTTGCGAAGGTCATTTTAACCCTGCTCAGCTGGCATGCTCCTACGACCTTCTCCGTCCATTCGGGATTTGATGGTCCCGAGAATTCGATTTGCATGTTCTTATTATCATGCTCTGCTTCCATATGTTATTATCATATGCCTTTTTTTGAAATCCCGAACTAGATGCTATCCTTTCGGAAATTCTGAGTAATTTTAATTTATACTGCAAAAAATCGACAGATTTAAATTACAGTTTAATATTTATCCTACCAATAAAAGAATAAAATATTCAATAAATATATATATTTTAAGGACAGAAAATCTTCAGATATTGGGCATTGCATGGTCGGGGTAACACCCCTCTATTGGGTCGAGCAATCCAATAAGCTCTATGGCCAGCTATCCCCTCAATCTTGTATGGACCTTCCCATTTGTCAGCTAGGGATGTTGCGGCTCTATTTTTTGTGTTCAATGACACCTTCCTGAGCACCAGGTCTTCTAACTAAAATTTCCTGATCCGAACACGAGAGTTGTGGTGGCTAGCCACTCTTTGTTGATATGTTGTATTTCTTATTCGGGACTTTTCCCTTTTTTCTTCTAGCTCTTCCAAACTTTGTAGTAGCGTATCAACATTTTGTTCTTCATCGTATAGCCTGACCCGGGGGTATGCATACGATGTTTCTACGGGGATGACAGCTTCTGTTCCGAATGCTAGGGTGAACGGAGTTTCTCCTGTTGAAGTTCTTGTTGTCGTCCGATATGCCCATAATACTTCAGGAAGCTTTTCAACCCAACTTCCTTTTTTGTCATCTAACTTTGCTTTAATGGTGTGCTTGATAATTTTATTTACTGCTTCTACTTGCCCGTTTGTTTGTGGATGAGCTAGTGTCGCATAGTAGTTAGCAATATGATACTTCTCGCACAACTGTCTGAACTTTTGGCGGAACTCCAAACCAATAAAGTATGTTTTTGTTTACAAAATTTATGGTGTTGGCTTCCGTGATATGCACCAGCGCTTTAGCTTCTGCCTATTTTGTGAAATAATCGACAGCTACTATGGTGTGCTTTGCTTCACCGCCTGTCCCAACTGGCATTGGCCCAATCAGGTCTAGGCCCCACATGGCGAATGGCCATGGGGCAGTGAGATTTCTGAGCCTTTCTAGGGGTTGTCGGATATCGTTGGCAATTCTTTGACAGGTGTTGCAACTTTTCGACCACTGCTGTGCATCTGAGAAAATTGTAGGCCGATAATAGCCTGAGTACCTTATGCACCAGACTCTTACCCCAGTGTGGTTCCCGCAAACTCCTCTGTGAATCTCTTAAAGTATGCGATGTGCATCTTCTTCCGGTATACATCTCTAGAGAGCTCGGGAAAACCCCCTTCTGTATAATTCTCCTCCGATCATGGTATACCTAGCCGATCGATACTTGATACGCTTTGCTAATACCGTATCTTCCAGGAGCACGCCTTCTTCCAGGAACCTTCTCAGCTTGACCATCCAACCGTCTTGCGGTGTTTGGATTTCTGAAATTTCCAAATGCTTAGGTTCAGCTGTACTCGGTTTAAGGAGGTGTGCAGCTGGAATGGTCTTTGGTCTGATTGAGGTTGTTGCTGATGCTAATTTAGATAAAGTGTTTGCCTTTTCATATAATCAGAGCGATCTTGTATTCTTAAATTTTTGGAGGAGCTGTTTTGCGATGTCACGGTAGGCAATCATTCCTTCATTTTTGGCCTGGTACTCGTCCATAACCTGGTTGACAACTACCTGTGAATCGCTGAATATCTCAACTTTATCTGCCTCAAGAGCTATGCAGACTCTGAGTCCATAACCTAGTCTTTTTGCTTTCTGGTTTGGTTATGTGAATTCGGCTATGAAGTCTGCCACCACTTGTCCTTTGAGGGAGGTTCTGGGGACATAATGAATATCGAATTCACTTAACTCTATTGCCCATTTAGTAAGTCTTCCTGATATCTCTAGCTTTTGTAAGATTTGTCTTAATGGTCTATTGGTAAGAACCTGGATCGTATGGGCCTGAAAATATGGTTTCAGTTTTTTTGCTGCTGAAACCAATGCTAAGGCTATCTTCTCTGCCTGTGAGTACCTGGTCTCGGTCGGTACGAGTGCCTTGCTAGTATAATACACTGGTTTCTACACTCCATCTTCTGTTCTGACTAAGACTAAACTTGCTGCAAGCTCGGTTATTGACAGATACAGCTGAAGTATTTCCCTTTTTTACGGTTTTGAGAGGATGGGAGCTTGCCCCAAGTACTCTTTTATTTTTAAGAATGCCTACTCACACTATTTATTCCACTCCAGGCCTTTCCCTTTTTTGATTATTTTGAAGAAAGGTGCGCACCTGTCTGTAGCCCTTGAGATGAATCTTCCCAAGGAGGCTAAACACCCTGTTAAGCGTTGTGCCTCTTTCAATGTTTTAGGTGAGGTCATTTCTTGCAAAGCCTGGATCTTGTCGGGATTAACTTTGATTCCTCTTTGATGGACTTGAAAACCCAAGAATCTTCCCGAATAGACTCCGAATAAACATTTGTTTGGGTTTAATTTCATCTGGTATCTTCTCAAAACATCAAATGTCTCTCGGAGGTCGCAGGCATGCTCATCTGCTGAGACGCTTTTAGTCAACATGTCATTTATGTACACTTCCATGTTCCTTCCTATTTGCCGAGTGAAGATTTTGTTGACTAACCTTTGGTACGTAGCTCCCGCATTTTTTAAACCGAAGGGCATTACTGTGTAGCAATATAAACCTTGATCCGTTGTGAAAGCTATTTTTTCTTCATCAGCTTTGTTCATCCGGATCTGATTATATCTCGAGTAAGCGTCCATGAAGCTGAGCAATTCACGACCTACTGTGGCATCCACTAGCTGATCTATCCTTGGAAGTGGGAAGCTATCCTTTGGACATGCCTTGTTTAGATCCATGAAATCTACGCACATCCTCCATTGTCCATTTTTCTTCTGGACGAGGACTACGTTGGCGACCCACTGAGGGTAGCTAACTTCTCTGATTGATCCAGTCGCTAGTAACTTTTCCACCTCTTGTTTGATTGCTTGACTTCTTTCAGGATTGAACGATCTTCTGTTTTATATTACCGGTTTTGCATTCGGGCTTACTGCGAGGTGGTGGGATATTACTTGGGCATCTATCCTGATCATATCTTCGTGACTCCAGGCGAATACATCTTTGTATTCTCTTAGCAGATTGGTTAAGTCTTACTTGACTTTTCCATCCAAGTTGGCCCCGATCTTGATTTTCTTGTCCGGATTGTCTTCTTCAAGTACTACTTCAACCAATTCTGTTTTGTATTCATTCGAGCCCTCCCTTGGATCCAGTTTGAATGACAAGGATTTTTTACACTGATTTGGCTACATTATGGTGCACACTTGTTCAGCATCATGCTTGTCTCTGTATACTGACAGATTTGCTCTTCGGGATATCTCTTGGGATCCCTTGACTATCCCAACCCCTTGTTCTCTTGGGAACTTGATTATTAATGCATAAGTGGCCGTCACGGCCCTTGTTTTATTCAGGAATGGCCGGCCCAATAATGCATTATATGGCCAATTATCCAAGTCAACTACCACGAAGTCGAGCAGGACAGTCCTCTGGCATGGTGCCTTTCCGATCTTCATGGGTAGTTTTACCGTTCTGAGTGACCTGACCTTAATTCCCTCAAATCCTCTTAATGGAGTATGGAAAGGCTGTAAATCTTTTCGGTCTAGTCTTAGCTGGTCGTATACGGCCACGCTTAGGATGTCTGCTGAACTCCCATTATCTATTAAAATTCTCCAGACTTCTCTATGGCCAATCCGGGCACTTATAACCAAAGCGTCATTAGGTCGAACATTGACGCCATGGGAATCTGCCTTTGTAAAGACTATTGGGTTCCATCCTTCCTTTACCCTTTCCGGGTCTGGTTCAACCGAGTTTACGTCGAAGTTATTCCTTGCTTCTATTGCTTCTCTGATTTCCTGAGTTCGTTCTCGGTTGCTTTTTCCAGTGGAAGGTCCTCCGAAAATTGTATGTATTACTTGATTGGCTTCGGGGCTGGTTATTTGGTTTTGACCAGGGTTGTGATCAACCTTGACTTTCTTGGTTTCTGGTCTCTCATATTTTTTCAAGATTACATCCCGCAGGTGCCCTTCCCGAATAAGAATCTCTATGTAATCTCTGAGCTGAAAACACTTTGAAGTCTCATGCCCGGTTCTTTATAAAACCTGCAATACTTGGTTGTATCTCTCCAGGCGAACTGTGATTGTCGCCGCGGTTCTTGCACCATATTCTTTTCTTCCAAGATGGCTAGAATTTCTTCTTGTTTCTTTTGAAGAGGGTGTAATTGGTATATCTGCCTCGGTACTTCTCCGTGGACCGTTCGGCATTGAGCCCATTACCCCCATCCTTATTTTTCTCCTTGCCGTTTCCTTTCCGTTTTTCCTTTTGATTCAGCCCCTTGGATTCGGTATTCTTCTGTTCGGGCTTTCCTCCATGCATATAGCTTCCTCCTGTAGCTAACTCTTCTTCCTCGGCCATAGCGTATCCTCCCACCATATCCATCATGTCGGCATACCTAGTCAGCCGTGCTCTTCTCAAATCGAAGGATAGTCGTCCATTCTGCTAGTTATTGGTGAATGCAGCAATAATTGCTTCATCATTAGCGCTGCCAATTTCTGATACTGGTTGGCCGAACCGGCCCAAGTACTTTTTTAATGACTCGTCCTTCCCCTGTTTTATTTGAGAGAGGTAGGCCACCGACTTCTTCCTGTGAACGTTGCTCAGAAATTGCCTTGAGAAGCTCCTGCTCAACTCGTTGAAATTTTCGATGCTCGCCGGGGGTAGTCTTCCGTACCATCTTCAGCTTGTGTCCCCCAGTGTAGGCGGAAAGTTGAGACACAATAGGGGGTCACTGCGGGCATATTGAGCCATGGCACTTTTAAAGCGTCTAACGTGCTCCTTTAGATCTGTATCTTTTTTGAATTGCTCTACATGCGGCATCCTGAATCTTTCTGGGAAAGGGATCCGTAAAATTTCCCTGGTGAATAGACTGTTGGAGTCATCGTCGGATAGTTCGTTACAGCCATAACGTCTTACTAATGCCTCCATCTGTCGCCTGTTATTCTCTACTTCTCGAGTTAGGCTCTGGATTGTGACATCTTTATCCCCCATCGGTCTTCCTTGACTGTTGAACCGTTGGATAACTATCATTCTTTCCTCAGACTCTTCACTCTGATGCCGGACATCTCGTGTGACTCTATGATGACGTTTGTGATGATGTTGATCACTGTCTTCTGATGGTGACCGTCCTCTATGCCGATCGTATTTACGATGTCTGGCACGTATTGTTTGATTGCGATCCAGCCTCTGGTGATTTTCCTCTTCTAGTGTTTTCTGTCCAGCTGGATTGATTAGGGAAGAGTTCCTTTTGGTTTCTGGCATAGTTATTCCTGGCCCCACCACCATCGAACGGAGCCTTGCGGGTCGAGGATTGGGAGTATGTGCTCCTGCGGTTAATAGATCAATCCCCTCCCTTGCTGCGTCTGTCACCAATTGCTGCAAGGCCTCTTTGAAACGCAACGTAAGATCTCTGCTGGTTGGAGGAACTTGCTGGATCCCCGCCAGGTGCACAGGCTGGTTTTCTGTGTTTGCTGCAGGATCTTGTGACGTATTGCCAACATGGAAATCGCCTGGTGATTTTTGGCCATTCCCTGAACTACTTCTGCTTCCTGCCATTGCTTTTAACAAGTTCAGAGGTTCAAGCCCCTCCTTCTAACGCTAATTGTTGACGTCGATTTCAAGATTATGCCAAAAAAGCCAACAAGAATTGGATTTCGGCTATTGAATTAAAGAGAAAGAGAAGCAGAGAGAGTAACAAAGACAAGTTTTACGTGGTAAAACTCCGATGGCCGGAGAAACATCCACGGGTGGTTGAAGGATCAACCAAGCCAAAATCCACTAAGAGAATAAGATGTTTACAAGCTCTCGATCTCTCTTTTTTCTCTCTGTATTTACTATAATTGATGTATGCTATTGCCTATATCTTTTCTGGACAAGATTATGGGTCTATTTATATGTTTATAGAACCCTTATCTGCCTTGTACAAGTAATACATGATCTTTGTATTTAATTGTGATTCGATTACTTTCTTGAGGTCGATTTGTCTTCTTTCCTGTTTCGGAGTCTCTTATGGAAATCAAGCGAGATTCTAGTAGTGTAGCCCAATTTGGACTTGTTTCCTTATAAGAATGTAGCCTTTGCAAAGAAATCAAGTTATTTCCTGATTGGGGACTCTTCTGATTTAATGCTCTATGTTATTTGGGATTCCTTCCTGATGGATATCGTCGTGTATTTAATGACTTAATCCGTAAGAAATAAGCACCAAGCTGTTACTCAAGTCGTATTTATTCCCGAGTAAGAGTAATACCTGATGGTCCCGAGTAGCACCGTTTGAGCCCGAGTGGAAGCGTTGTTTAACCAGTCCCGAGTGTTGTTAACTGATCCCGAGTAGGTTTTATTCAATATATGCTTACTCAGGTTTTCTTCTCTTTAATGATGCCTTATAGGATATTTCCCGAATGCACATTTGGGCGTCCACCTGACTGTTTTTTCCTTCCTGTCAATGACGTGTATGTTTGGTAAAATTTACATACGATAAAAGTAAATCGCGTAAAAGTAAATAAAATGTGAGAAACAAAATCCATAACTGCAGGTTCTGCTATTGATGACTAAAAATCTAGAAGCTTCAGGTTCTGAAAATAAATTTAGGAACTTCAGGTTCTAGCGGTAATAAATTCAGAAGCTACAAGTTCTGGAAATAACAGCATCATGCTGATAACGTATTATAATAAAATTGAAGAATAGATGAAACTTGAATGAAATAATAACAAAGATAATAAAATAATAACATTTAGATAAAATGAGAAGAGAGAAATTATTATTGCATCTGATTTCATTAATTGAATGCCAACTTGAAGATTACAAAAACAACAAATAAAGAAGCCTATTTATAATGTTAAACAACCAATCATACAAAGGCAACAAGATTGCCATTGGTCACCAAAATAGGAGCCAAATCTTGATTTGTCTCAGAGTGTTGTTTTGTCTAAATACCTGTCTCCATGTATAATGGTAATAAATCCACACTTCATTACAATATTCTAGAATAAAACTAAAATTTTGGTGAACAAAACAATGTATTGTTTTGTTGACGTCGATTTCTTGATGTGTGAAAAAGTCAACAAGATTGGATTTTAGATGTGATCTCAAAGAGAGAGAGAGAGAGAAGGAGAATGTAATTAGACACAAGTTTTACGTGGTAAAACTTCGATGATCGGAGAAACGTCCATGTGTGGTTGAGCAAACAACCAAGCCAAAATCCACTATTGAAATAAAGATTTTAAACTCTCGATCTCTTTTTTTTTCTCTCTGTCCATTTCTATATCTCTTTATGACGAGATTATGGATCTATTTATATGTGTATAGAACTATAATCCTTTTAATACAAGTAATGAACGGTTTTAGTATTTAATTATGATTGGTTACTTGTTGGAGTTTGTCTTCTTTCCTATTTCAGAGATTTGTATAGAGATTGAATGAGACTTTGGTGATATAGTCCGTTTAGGACTTATTTCCTTACAAATGCGTAGTCTTATTGAAGAAATTAAGTTGTTGCCTGACTTGGAACCTTTTTCCTGTTTTGGTATTCTATTATTCTTGGAATTCTTCTTTGACGTGGATATCTTTTACGTATTCTAATATGACTCTTAGTTCGTACGCGAGTTAAGTACTGGACTTCTTTATTCAGATTTCTTCATATTTTTCCCAAGTAGAACATGACGTCAGTTGATCCTGAGTGGGTCATGATGTTAATTGATCCCGAGTAGAACATGACATCAGTTGATCCCGAGTGGGTCTTGCTAAATGCATTTATACTTAGTCGGGTTCCTATTCTTTGGTGATATCTTGCGGGATATTTTTTGAATGCCTATTCGGATGTCTATCTGGTAATTTTATCCTCTTTTTTAATGACGTGTACATCTGATAAAATTTACATATGACAATACCCTTTTAAAATATTTTTGCCGAATAGGGATTCGTTCCAAGCGAAAGTATTTTAATCAACCCTTCAATCTTGTCTTAATGATGTGTCTTAATGGTAACCATGTAAATTCAATTTGCTCCCTCACGCGAGATCTCAATGATTACGACATTTTGGAGTCCTGACGGACCTGGTCAGTTCTTCTCTTAACACGTGTCTTCTACCGCTTCAATTCTCGATATCATTTATAAGAAACGACCTACGTGTCTGTTCTTTTTGATTTTTCCCGCTTCTTGAGACCCTAGGGTTTCGTGTTATTTCCCCTTTAAATGCTCTATTGAACGGGGTTGCTCTGGTTTATTCTTACAAATTCAAACCAGAAATTTCCAACCCAGATTTCTTTGCGCAGAAATCCTTTAGTCTCCGCTGAAGTTTCTACAACAGGTTTCTTCACTCAAAAGGTTAGTTTTAATGAATCCATCTTCCCGTCGTCTTCTTTTTACTATAGCCCTTGAAGTGCTTGATCGTGGAGATTTTCAGTTGGTTTCTTAAGCTCATAGATTATTGGGGGAAATCCCTCCTGATGAACCTCCTTTTTTAGATGTTGACGTTTTCGGGCTTTTACCCTGACGCCTGTTTTAGTTCTGAATCTAGTTCTGAATCTAGTTCTGAATCTCGTTCAAAATCATCTAGTTCTGAATCTATCGTTTCTGATCACAGGGTACCTCTTCGATTGAGGATGGGAAAACATCAAAGTAAAAGTGATGTCCATAAGCACAACTCGGGCAGCGTTCGAATCAGGGAACAAATTATTGATGAGAAAGACGTTGATGAGGAGTTTAGAAAATCTCGTCTCTCTTTTTCTGTCGATCGCCTGACTGGGTATGACACAGAGCTGAATGTGGTCGGGGAAGATGAGATCGGGAAGTATCGTGCACTATTCGACTTGGATGACTCAGCTACACTGTATCCTGCCGGTGATAGAGCCGTATGGAACCCTTCCCGGGCATGGTGGCAATTTATGGGTCCATGCTTTGTTGCGGCATCACTCTTCATCTTCAGCCGTTTATTGCCTGGTTTCCTGCTGAAGCAGGGATTGCTCCAGCCCAACTAGCCCCGAACAACTACAAGATCTTGATGTGCATGTGGCATATGTGGAGCCGGATGAACCTGTTGCCACCTTCCCCGAGTGAAATCAGGCACTTCTATACAATAAGGCAATCTGGTCGGACAGGGACTTATTTTCTCATGTCTAATCCGCCAGATTGGTAGGTCCCTGAGAGGTCAGAAGTGAATTAGGGAGTTGACACCTTCGATGATGCCAAAAAGAGGGGCTTTGTATGGGGATTCCCTTCATCCAACAAGTACTAGAAGAACAGTTGGTTTTTTGCTGGAGGAAACCTTGGACTTCAAGTTACTCTTTCGACCGGGGAGAATCGGAAGATGCTAAAGGTTCCCTATTTTTTCTGTTCCCCTGATATATGGAACAAGAAAAAACTTGAATTCTACGATACTAAGCTGACCAGACTTGCTCGGGCTGCAGTTCGCACTTTGAAAAAAAGGAGCAGGTCTTATATTTTCAATGAGAAAAAGATGATTGATCTTGGCTTCTTTAGCCAGATTTCAGGCTATCACAGACGATGTAAATGATCTTACTGCCCCCCCCCCCCCCCCTCTCTTTAAACTTTGCCTTTTATATTCTGACTTTATCCTTTTTATTATTACTTTTTAAGTGTATAACTCGGATATCGTCTGTGACGTCCAAGCTCGCCAGGTGAAATCAATCCTTCAAGCGAGCCAAAAAGAGGCTTCTCGTCAAAGCAAGGAAGGTATTGCCCCGCTTGAGTTAGATGAGGAAACTGAAGAGACTGAAGCAGGGACCATTGAGTATGTCCCTGAGGCAGATACCAAGGTCGTGATTCCACCGAACGTTCATGTTGAAACATCATGAGTGGAAACTTCTGACCCGAATAAGGGTTATTTCCCTTCCGAGGTTGAAGATGTAAGGGATGAACCTTCGGAAGGTCCTTCCTATCCTTCTCCCAAGAATATGCTGAGGGTGATGTCATCTGGTCGGGCTTTCATCGGGGATGAACACTGGAGCCATATCAGAGAAGCTTCTTTATCGAGCCTTCTTCATAATATTTTCAACGGTGCATCTTATGTAAGTTTTATTCTCAACTCTTTTTTTTGTCTTGTTTTCTAGATTTTTAATTTAACTTCCTTGTAGATGGTGGCGGAGTTTGCTGAGCTGGTTTTGACGCAACAACATCAAGCCGATCGAATAAGGCGTCTTGAAGCTCAACTGAAGGAGAGTGAGGATAGCCGTGCTCTGGTTGAATCGGCTTATCAAAAGGAAGTGGGCTCTGCCCAGATGTTTGCCGACCACTGTTTGGCCAAGCAAGTGGAGGCCGAGGAAAGAGCTTCTTTGGCAGAGGAGAAGGCTATATCGCTTCAAAACTTATTGTCTTTTGCCTAGGAATCGATGCTCAAAGCCGAACAGGAAGTAGAGCAGTCTAAGTCGTCCCATGAGCAGAAGATCAAAGACTTGGAACGCCAAGCTTTGACGGTCGAGTCCCTATCCAAGGAGCCCTGGTTAGAACTTGAAGTCTAGGGGGTCGATCGTTCTAAGAGATCCCCTACTTATGACGCCCTTCTCCTTCAGGAATTTCAGCGAGGTTTAGTTTCAGCTAGCTAATTTTTTAAGGTCAAGAATCAGGCAACTGAAAAAGCCCGAACCAACTGGGAGCTGTCGATCAAGAACCACGTGGACCGGTCCCTGGAATCTTTTCGGAATCAGATTAAAGAGTGGAGAGCTTATTGCCATAGTCGAGGTAAGGAGCCCCATCCTATGCATTTGGAGGTTCCATCAGAGCACTCTCTCTCGACCTTTTATGCCAATCAGGAACCCCGGGTAGAAGGTTTGGTGCCTGATGTTGGCCTGATCCCTGGAGAAAATTACAGCGAATGGATGGATGATTCGGTCAACACAATTACTTTGCCTTCAAATGAAAGTATCCTCTGTGAGTACGAAATGGTGCAAAATCCTCCTCTCAGCCTTAAGTCATCTTTGTAAAGATTCACCTTTGTAAAGATTTTTATCAATGAAATTTCGTGTTAAACTGTAATTCAAAAAACCAAGTGGTTTAATCCAACTCATTGCTCAAGAAATTTCATCGAGTACCAAATATCTTATCTAACATGGTTTTATTATTTGAAGTCGCTTCTAACGCCGACTATCTTATTGAACCGGCTAACGCGATCTCTACCAAATCTTGTTAAACCGGCTAATGCAATCTTTTTGTGCCAAGTATCTTTTATAACTGACCAATTTTGTCTGAGTAACTTTACCGAGTATCTTATTAAACTTGGTTTCGTTACCCAAGGCTACTTTTGATGCCAAGTATCTTATTAAAATGGCTTATATTAACCGAGCCATCTTGAAACAAGCTAGTAGATTTACTCGTATTTCATACTCGGGTTATTACCCAGACATTACATCAAGGCACACCATAATCATATGTTCGAGTCCTCACACAAATTACCAAGGATGTCTCCACAGTTTTGTCTGTGCAAGGGTTTGTCGAACCGTTAAGCTTTTCGAACCGTTTAACACAGCTGTGCATTTCACCAGGAATTTTTCCCAACGGCGCCCCGAGCCGTTCTCTAGAATCTGGTGCATCAGGTTTACCTTTTTACTAAGGTCGACTGACCTTGCTCGACTGACGTGCTCTTTCGAGCTTCTCCGCCCATTCAGGAATTAATAGTCCCGAGTATTCTATTTGCATGTTCTTAGGCCATGCCGCTTTGTAGGCCATGTGCATGCAATGTGCACAGACCGCGGTCTGGACAGCATGCAACGCCTGTGAAACTCCAATTGGGAGACTGCGGCGTATGCAACAAGCATAGGCCGCGGTAGCCACAGCGTGCAGCCTCTGGTAAACACCGTTGTGCAGACCGAGGCGAGGGCACTGCATAGAGAGCGGTCTGAACCACGGAATAGAGGAAAAAAAATCCTCTTTTTAAGGCAGAAACATACATTCAACACTCAAGCAAGAATTAAGATACACAAGGCACACAAGATGGAAAATAAGCATATATGCAAGATAATTAAAACAAAATGCATTAGTGTGTGTGTGCACTAATACCTCTTCAATGAAAGTTAAGCAAGTATTTTTTACCTTTGATGCTTGAACTTGGTTACGAATAATGATGCCCTAAACTACCCTTACATATTAATTCCAAAATGTGGTTGTCAACGAAATAAGCCAATCAAACACTAAGGAACTTACAATCTCCCCTTTAGGCTATTTTGTGACAAAACCACTCACTCACAAAGAATCCTCATAACAAAAAGAAACAATAAGAGGTCAACGAAAAACATTCTATATTACAAGAGATACCTAAAGCTAAATCTTCAAATCTTTCATCTCTTGTAGAATGATCATCCCTACAAAATAAAGAACTACACTTTCCAAGACAAGTGTATGAGAGGGATCAAGATAAATAAAAACAAGCGCAATTTTCATGATTTAGAAACAAGTAACATGCAATCAACAATGAACATAGCAAAAGCTCCCTCTAAATAGATCCACTCCCTCTGAATAGGTCAATCTCCCCTTAAATCATGCCAATATCAACTCCCCCCAAATCCAATATCAACTCCCCCTAAATCCAATACTACTCCACCTTTTTGTCACAAGATAGGTGAAGGAGTATTCCCCGACTATGATGTTTTAACAAAGAGAGATATTTGCAATGTAAATGAATGATTATATACAACAACTTTATGCAATTTAATTAAAAGAGAGAGAAAGTCATGGAAGTTTTATTGATTGGAATATGTGCGAAAGATCGCCTTGAATGAAATACATGCAATATCAACTTCCAAAAGCATGGTATTTGGCAAAGGAAAATAACACATGAGGTTCCAAGAGAAGTCAAACTAATTTGTACCAAATTGTCAATGGAAAACAAGATATAGTTTAACAAAAAATATAAGAGCAACTATCAAACTTTACAAGTTGAACAAGACATGAGCGACTATTGCGCCCTTTTAGATTTTTCCGGGCAAGATGCCCATATGATAGTAGTCTTGTTCAATAAGTAAATAGAGAGAAAGAGACTATAGGAATGTGTAATCCTTGAAATGGATACAATATCCTTATTGAATGAAGTCTCAAAAGTCACTTGCACACATATTTGCAATTATTTTTGTAAGCATTCAATAAATTCATCATGCATAACACTTTAAGCATGTCAAGATCAAGTTTTCATAAACATGGAGATAAACTTTGGGTCAATCAAATGTACTTCCCAATCAAATTTCCTAGTCCAAAAATACATGTTTGAACACAAATGACACATGCATTTCAAATAAGGCATAAACACACTTATTGAATAAAAAGACATATAATAATACATGCATCCAAGATACTCAAATAATTAATTAAAGAGCATAAAATTGAACAATTATTTGCTTATTAAGATGCAAGTTCGATCTCTTTGCTTGAGCTCCTCATATGGGGTCAAACACCAAAACTCATCAATGCATATGACAAATCTTAATAGACCTACTAAGAGATTTAAACTTAGTTGAATCTAATGGTTTTATAAACAAATCCGCTAGTTGATACTTTGTACCCACATGTTTAAGTACAATGCATTTGCTCTCAACTAGCTCTCTAATGAAATGATTTCTAATGTCAATATGCTTAGTTCTAGAATGTTGGACAATATTTTTTAAAATATTAATGGCACTCATGTTATCACAATAAAGGGTTAGAGTACTTTGTTCAAAGCCATAATCCACAAGCATTTGCTTCATCCAAAGGAGTTGTGTGCAAGCACTCCCAACGACTATATACTCGGCCTCGGCTGTGGATAATGATATGGTATTTTGCTTCTTGCAAAACCATGACACAAGATTGGTCCCTAGGAAGAAACAACCGCCCGATGTACTCTTCCTATCATTACAATTACCTGCCCAATCTATATCACTAAAGCCAACTAAACTAGCATTAGTGTCTAAAGAGTACAATATCCCATAAATGGATGTCCCATTCACAAATCGAATGATTCTCTTCATAGAGGATATATGGGATTCCTTGGGATTGGATTGATACCTAGCATACGCACAAACGCTAAAAGTTCTATCGGGCCTATTAGCAATCAAGTATACCAAGCTCCCTATCATGCCACAATATAGACTTTGATCCACACTTTTTCCATTAGCATCCTTGCTAAGTTTAAATGTGGTACTCATAGATGTGTCACAATGCTTGGCATTCTCAAGGCCAAATTTCTTCACTAGGTTCTTGGCATATTTAGCTTGGGATATGAAGATCCCATCATGCATTTGCTTGATTTACAAGCCTAGGAAGTAATTGAGTTCACCAACCATGCTCATTTCAAACTCATAAGTCATGACATCAATAAATTGTTGAACTTTCAAGTTGTTGGTGGAACCAAAAACGATGTCATCAACATAAATTTGAGCTATGAATAGCTCATCTTTAGTGCACTTGATGAACAAAGTCTTGTCAACACTACCTTTAAAATAGCCATTGTCAACAAGATAAAGAGTGAGGCACTCATACCAAGCCATCGGTGCTTGTTTCAACCCATATAGCACCTTTTTGAGGCGATAAACATGATTGGGGTGGTGTGGATCCATAAACCACTTAGGTTGCTCAACAAACACTTTCTCTTGCAAGAAGCCATTGAGGAAGGCACTCTTAATATCTATTTGATACAATTTAAACTTGTGAACACACGATATGGATAAGAGAAGCCTAATGGACTCTAATCGGGCAACGGGAGCAAAAGTCTCCTCAAAGCCGATACCCTTAATTTGAGAGTATCCTTGTGCTACAAGTCTAGCTTTGTTCCACACAATGTTGCCATCCTCATCTGATTTGTTCCTATAAACCCACTTGGTCCTATCACATTAGTGTTCTTAGGCCTAGGAACTAGAGTCTAAACCTCATTTCTTTCAAATTGATTTAGCTCTTCTTGCATAGAAAAAACCCAAAACTCATCACTTAAAACTTCATCAACTTTTTGGGGTTCGATTTAGAGGTGCAGCAAGTATAACTAATTTGATTTGCTAATTGATGTCTAGTCCTCACACCCTCATTCACATTTCCAAGAATGTCACTCTTGTTGTGGAGATGTCTAACCCAATGAGCGGGTTCCTTAGAGTCCAAAGTAGGATCTCTATCAAGAGAGTGAGTGACCTCTTTTTCAAGATTTGATTTTTCATCACTAGAAATCTCATCAATATTCACCAAGGTAGAATCATCAACTACACTAATCTCATCATCATGGTTACTAACTTTAGGCCTACAATCATCTATGACCACATTAGATGATTCCATTACACTTTGTGTTTTCAAATTAAAAACTCTATAGGCCCTACTATTTTAGGGCATAGCCAATGAAAATCCCCTCATCACTCTTAGCATCAAACTTGCCAAGTTGATCACAGTCATTTAGAATGTAGCACTTGCTTCCAAATGAGTGGAAGTAGCTAACATTTAGCTTCCTACCCTTCCACAATTCAAAGGAGATTTGCCTAGTTTGGGGCTTAAGAAAAACACTATTGCCTATATAACAAGCCGTATTCACAGCTTCAGCCCAAAGATTCCTAGGCACATTGTTGCTATGCAACATCACACGAGCAATTTCTTGGAGGACTCTATTCTTCCTCTCTACTACCCCATTTTGTTGAGGAGTTTGAGGAGCTGAGAACTTATGAGAGATGCCAAGATTATCACAAAAGTTTTCAAAGCTAGCATTTTCAAATTCTCTCCCATGATCACTCCTAATTCTCTTAATGCATTTTATGTGAGAATCCTTCTCATTTTGAATTTTAGTGCAAAGCATTTTAAAATTTTCAAACGTTTCAGATTTTTCTCTAAGAAAGTAGGCCCATGTAAATCTAGAAAAATCATCAACACACACAGAGATGTACCTCTTACCACCGAGACTCTCGGTTTGCATGGGACCCATAAGGTCCATATGATGAAGCTCTAGTGGCTCATTGGTGGCAAGATACTTACCCTTTTTTTTGCACACTCTTAGTTTGCTTTCCTTGTTGGCACAATCCTATTTCCAAACTTAGGAAGGTCTATCACAACATTCAACCTCTCAAGAACTTTCAAGTCTTTGAAATTCATATGACCTAACCTTTGATGCTACAATTCAACTTGATCACAACTAGAAAAATTACACGAGATGTCATTAGAATCAAGACAATGACAGTTGTCACTTGATCTCTTGCCTTTCAGTAGAACTTGTCCATCTTCTCTTAGAATAGAGCAATCAACTTTCCCAAACAAAACCGAAAGCCCTTCATCATTCAAATGTGATATGCTAATAAGATTAGCTTGCAAGTCATCTATATACAGAGCATTAGGTAATGAGGGAAAACCGGGGATGGATATGTTTCCTTTTTGCTAAAACCTTCTTACGTGAACCATCACCAAAGGTGACAAATCCACTATCCTCCATAACAAGAGTCTTAAAGAAACTCTTATTTCCGGTCATGTGCCTAGAACACCCACTATCAAGATACCAAATGTTAGAGGCTTTCACCTTCAAGACCACTTGGGCCACATGGCAAACATACTCATTTGTTCTAGTCCACCTAGTAGCAACATTGTCATTTCTAGGAGCCTTGGGTTCATTGGCTCTAAAATTCCTAGGTGCATACATTTTGGCTCTTCTAAGCATATACTTCTCAATAATACTTTCAAAACGACACAACTTAATAAATTTAAAACAATTCGGCCTTATGTGACCTTCAACACCTTAATAATGACTAATGGGAGTAAAGTAAGAATTCATACCATATTCTTATGCAAGCATGGAAGACTTCCCTCTTCTTTGAGTTGTCCTTTGGTGTTGAGTCGAATCTCTTCTTTGAAACACCCTTTGTGATTGAGCCAAATTAGCTTCTCTTCTTGGTTGTGGGTTAAAACTCCTTTGTTGACTTTGAGAGCTCCTTGGAAGTTGAGGTATTGTTTGATGAGTTCTAGCTTTTGGTGGATGAGCTTTAGCTTGATAATTTGTTTGAGCCTTCATTTGAGCTTGCTTTGATGATTCTCCAACTTCATTCTACTCATTTGTTGGTATGAACCTTAAGTCTCTTTATCCTCTTAACTCTTGACAAAGATGGTATTCTTCAAAGAAGTGGCATCCTTGCCTTCCACATATCCTAAGCCCGTTTTATCACTAGGACTCTTCCCACACGATAGCATCTTGTTAAGTCTCTCGGTTCTGGATGTCATCTTGGCAACTAATTCTTTCGCTTCCCTAAGTTTAACATTTAAGTTCTCTTCACTCTTCTTAGTGATCACAAGCTCCAACTTCAAACTCTCTTCTAACTCTTTTCCACTCTTTACTTTCTCACTCAAGTGAGTAATCTTGAAAGTCAACTCCAGGTTCTCCTTTTTCAACTCTTGAATCTCCTTCTTCTTTTTCAATCTAGACTTTTCAAAAAACGTCATAAAGTCTACATAGTCCATTTCCTCATCAATTTAAAATCTAGAGTTAGAAGAGGTACTCTCATCACTAGAGTCACTTATTTCTTCCTTATCACTCACAACTTCCTTGCCATTATGAGATGTTGTGAAGGCAATGAAGTTTGCAACTCTATCTTCATCATCCGAAGATTTTTCTTCCTCTTCTAAGTCATAACTATCGTTCCAAGTAGCCGCCATTGTCTTTCCCTTCTTCTTCTTCTTTAAATTTGCATATTCTGGAGCAATGTGACCAAAACTACTGCATTCATAGCATTGAATGCCCTTCTTGGAGTCACTTTCTTGAGACTTTTCCATCTTCTTGAAAGGAGTTTTCTTTTTCACTTCCTTTCCCTTGGACCCAAATCCTTTCCTCTCAAACTTCATAAATTTCTTGAATCTTGTAACCATGAGGGCCATTTCTTCATCTGAGTCATCCTCCTCTTCTTCAACCTTAGTGGTCTTTAAGGCAATGCTCTTTTGCTTCTTCGGAGGTGTGGGTGAGGTGTTCCATCTTGAATCATAAGCTAGAAGTCTTCCAATGATTCACTTGGCTTCATATTCTTGTACTCACTATTCTCTTTAAGTGCCGTCACCTATGATTTGAACCTTGACTGAAATGACCTCATAATTTTTTGCTTGACTCTCCTATCTGAATAGGGGTCACCAAGTTGATGGCTTTGGTTGATAATATCCATCAACTTCACTTGGAAGTCATTGAAGCATTCATGCTCCTCCATCCTTATCATCTCAAATTGCATTTGAAGGACTTGGAGCTTTGAGTCCTTGACTACCTCTGTTCCTCCATGTGCTGTTTGAAGAATGTCCCAAGCCTCCTTTGCAATCCAAGTGTTTTGGACCAACTTGTATTGATTATCCTCCACAGCACAAAGGATGTCATGCATAGCCTTGTTGTTCCACTTGGATGATTCAAACTCTTGAGTACTCCAACTAAACTTGGGCTTAAGAGCTTCTACACCATCGTCAGTGGTCATTGTTGGAGGAGTATACCCGTCTTCAATAGCCATCCAAGCACGGTCATCTATTTGGCAAAGATAGGCTTCCATCTTGCCCTTCCAAGAAGCATAATTCACCCTATTGACTAAAGAAGATCTTATGCTTGAGGCACCCTCATGACTATTACTGTTTCCACTCATAGTGTTTGAGGATGATGAATGTTATGCAAATGCACTGTAAAAGAAAATAATCAAACTACACCAAGCAAGACACACACAGAGCACGGATCACCTAAGTATATCTAGGCACCTCCTCTGATACCAATTGAAATTCCCCAGACAGTGTGTGTCTATAACCTAGATGGGGGGGGAGGGGGAGTGAATAGGTTTTATTTCGATAGATTACCGATTTTACGAATTAGTCAATATTATCAATTTTACCCCATTCTACTAAGTGTTCAATTAAAAGACAACAAACACAGAACAATAAATAGACACGCAATATATACGTGGAAACCCTCCAAATGGGAAAAACTGATGAGAATCAAGAAGCATCACCAAAGGATCCATTGCAAATTCCAGTTGGGCCAATTACATGAAAGCAATAGGATCAAAGAAGCATTTATTGATGGGCTGATTTTGAGTTGTTAAAATCCAAATTCAGCTCACATGAAGACCAAGCCGTAATTAATGTCATCAAGGCAATTGATTAGGCTGAATATGGAAGACTTGGGAGTGTGGCACAAGCTAGGAAAATAGTTAACTTTGGCTGATTTATTTCCTTTTAATTTCAAAAGAATAATAATTGATTTGTTTCCCAAATTAAGGGGCTGATTTGTTTCCCAAATTCAGCTTTCCAAATAATGAACAAATCAACTAGTTGCTAGTTTAGTATTTATTTATTTTTCTAAAGTTGTTTGCATTTATTTTCCTGATTGTAAGGCATTAATTGCCTAATATTTATTCCCTTTTAGGTCTTAGATATTTTTAGTATAAAAGGGACCAATTGATGTAATTTGAGAATAGATTTTGAATTGAAATAAATTTGAGAGAATTTTCTCTTTGGTTCTTCATAGAACTTGTGAACTTATCAAGGTTCTACCTTGTGGCGTTCAAACCTTGACTTATCACTCACCTTCTTTCCTATTCTTGAGTGTGGCGTCTACAATTTTCTTGACACCGTTGGTTCTTACCTCCTTATAGGTAACGGGTCACGGTCCGATAATATTCTTGTTTAAAAACTTGATTAGAAAACGATCATTCGTTACCATATATTGGTGCCGGGTCTCACTGCTCTTGGTGAGGTTCATATCAAAAACCACAGGCTGTTTAGAGCGCCACCCTTGATCCTCAAAATCCACTATTGAGTACAAGTTTACAACCTAGGTTGATCTCTCGTCTAACCCTCCAGTTACTAACCTTTTCACTCTACCCAATGGGGCCTTAATAGTTATTTAGGATCACAAACCTTGTGCACTAACCACTTAGCCACAAGCTAAATCAACAATGAAGAGATAATGGCAACCTAAATGAATATGCAAAAATATTCAATATGCAAAAATGCTAGGTCAGGACATTCATGCTTATCTAGGGTTAATAATGACAATTAAAGCAAATCCTAGATATCAATTTTCTAAATGCAAATGCAAGAAGAATTAGCTAGAAGGGTAAAACCGTCCTAAATTCTACTTATCACAAATTAATGCATCTCAACCAAAAATCAATACACAAGCATGTCATAAAAGCAATTAAGCATTCAAGTAAGCATTTAATATGCAATAAAGACTAAAACCTTAGGTATACATGTCTTAGTAATAAAACTATAGAATCTAGAACATGTAAAAGTTACCTAGTCAAGAAGAAGATGAAGCTCCATGCTTAAATGATCCTAGAATGAAGTTAGATGATCATGAGATGAAGTTGGGTTGAGTAAAAATGAGTGTTTTGGAGTCCCTCTCTCTCAAGAAAAGCTAGAGCACAAAAAATGACTTCTTGGACTTTTAAAAACCAAAGAGAAGAGAAGAGAACATATATATATATATATATGGTGCCCTACACAAAGTGGTATCATTTTGAAAGAAAGGCAACCAAATCCCGTCAGGACCGCTGGCTGTACAGCGGTCCAGGTAAGTGTCCAGACCGCGGCACAGAGAGAGGTATATCGCCTGGACAACGCCTCTCTGTAGGCCGTTGTGCATACAATGTGCACATATCACGGTCTGGACAGCATGCAACGCCTGTGAAACTCCGCTTGGGAGACTGTAGCGTATGCAACAAGCACAGACCACGGTAACCACAGTGTACAGCCTCTGGTAAACACTGTTGTGCATGCCGCGGTGAGGGCACTGCACAGAGAGCAGTCTGAACCGCGGAATAGAGGAAAAAAATCCTTTTTTTAAGGCACAAACATACATTCAACACTCAAGCAAGAATTAAGACACACAAGGCACACAAGATGGCAAATAAGCATATATGCAAGATAATTAAAACAAAATACATACGTGTGTGTGTGCATTAATACCTTTTCAATAAAAGTTAAGCAGGTGTTTTTACCTTTGATGCTGGAGCTTGGTTACAAACAATGATGCCCTAAACTACCCTTACATATTGATCCCAAAATGTGGTTGTCAACGAAATAAGCCAATCAAACACTGAGGAACTTACACTTGCTTTTTTTTGCTATTTCTTTTTTGTTTTCCCTTTTGGTTCTGTACATTTGACTCAGCATCCTTCTGTTCGGGTTTTCCTCCGTACATTTAGCATCCTCTCGTGGCTAACTCCTCTTCTTCGGCTAGTACATATCCTCCCGCCATGTCTATCATATCTGAGTATCTGGTTAGACGGGCCCTTCTTAAGTCAAAAGATAATCGTCCATTCTGTAAATAGTTTATGAATGCAGCAATTACTGCTTAGTCATTTGCACTGTCGATTTCTGATACCGTCTGACCGAATCTCCCTAGATATTTTTGTAACGACTCATCTTTCCCTTGTTTCAGCTGAGAAAGGTAAGCCATTAATTTTTTCCGGTGAACGTTGCCCAGAAATTGTCTTGAGAAACTCTTGCTTAATTAACCAAAACTTCTGATGCTTGTTGGGGGCAATCTTTCGAACCATCTTGAGCCTATGTCGCCTAGAGTTTGTGGAAAGTTGAGACATAATAAGGGGTCACTGTGGGCATACTGAGCCAAGGGGTCGCTGTGGGCATACTGAGCCATAGCACTTTTATACCATCTTACGTGTTCTTTAGGATATGTATCCTTCTTGAACTGTTCCACGTGCGGCATCCTGAATCTTTATGGGAATGGGGTTCGCAGGATGTCCCTAGAGAATGGACTATCAGAATCGTCGTCGGACAAGTCATTGTACACATAACGTCTAACCAGTGCGTCCATTTGACCCCTATTATTTTCAACTTCTCGGGTCAGGCTCTGAATTACAATGTCTCTATTTCCCACCGGATCTCTATGATGGTTAAACAACCGAGTGACTGTCATGCCTTTTTCAAGCTCCTTTTCCCTTTGTTGCCGAGTCTCACGGGTTGATCCTTGCAGGCGATTGGTTTAGTGAAGGCGCTTGCGATGGTGCCGATCACTATCCTCTGATGACGATCGATCCCTGTGCCGGTCATGCTTGCGATGTCTATTATGGGCTATCTGATCATGACTCTACCTTTAGCGTGGTTGCTCCTCTTCGGGTGTTTCACGTCCAACCTGATTAATTGGAACAGAGTTCATTCCGGCTCCTGGTACATCTGGTTCTGGCCTAACTATAACCGAACGAAGCCTTGTAAGTGGAGAAATAGGAGGATGCGTCTCTTATGCCGCTAGTAGATCAACTCATTCCTTCGTCATGTCCGCTACCAACTGTTGTAGTGCCTCACGGAAACGTCATGTCAGGTCTTCACTGGTCGGTGGGATTTATTGGATCCCTGCCAGAGACGTTGGTTGGTTCTCAGTTATGGTGAAATCTCGTGAACTACTGCCAATATGAACATTATCTGGAGATTTTTGGGTATCCCCAGAACTGTTTCTGCTTCCACTTCCTGCCATTACCTTTAATTAAATCTGAGGTTCAACCCCTCCTTCTAGCGCCAATTATTGACGTCGATTTCTTGATGTGTGAGAAAGTCAACAAGATTGGATTTTAGCTGTGATCTCAAAGAGAGAGAGAGAGAGAGAGAGAAGGAGAATGTAATTAGACACAAGTTTTACGTGGTAAAACTCTAATGAACGGAGAAACGTCCACGGGTGGTTAAGCAAACAACCAAGCCAAAATCCACTATTTAAATAAAGATTTATAACTCTCGATCTCTCTTTTTTCTCTCTGTCTAATTCTATATCTTTTTATGATGAGATTATGGGTCTATTTATATGTGTATAGAACCCTAATCCTTTTAATACAAGTAATGAAAGGTTTTTTTATTTAATTATGATTGGTTACTTGTTAGAGTTTGTCTTCTTTCCTATTTCGGAGATTTGTATAGAAATTGAATGGGACTCTGGTGATATAATCTGTTTAAGAATTATTTCCTTACAAAATCTTTTTGAAGAAATAAAGTTGTTGCTTGATTTGGAACCTTTTTCCTGTTTTGGTATTCTATTCTTCTTGGAATTCTTCTTTGATGTGGATATCTTTTGCGTATTCTAATATGACTCTTGGTTCGTACACGAGTTAAGTTCCGGACTTCTTTATTCGGATTTCTTCGTATTTGTCTCGAGTAAAATATGACGTCAGCTGATCCCGAGTGGGTCATGACATCAACTGATTCCGAGGAGAACATGACGTCAGCTGATCCCGAGTGGGTCTTGCTAAATGCATTTATACTTACTCGGGTTCCTATTCTTTGGTGATATCTTGCGTGATATTTTCTGAATGCCTATTCGGATGCCCAGCATGCAATTTTATCCTCTTTGTTAATGACGTGTACATCTGATAAAATTTACATATGAAATGTTTGATATCAATGCTTGATAATAAGGAAATTTTTTTTTTCCCCCTAAGGTTTTCTATATTTATAACTTTATCCCCTTTAGTTTTACAAATGGTCAATCTTCCCCTGAAAGCCAAATTATTCAAATATTTATCCCTTGCTATTCGGATTTGACCATGAAACACCAAGGGTAATATATAATTGTACTACTTAAACAAACGTACTTTCTCCATTACTTTCTCAATTTTAAAGTAGTAATAATCTGATTTTTTTAAAGTAATGGAGAAAGTACGTTTTTACCCCCAAATAATGACGTTGATTTTTAAAAATATAATTAAGAATAAAATAAAAATTAAAACTCATCACCATCGGTTCATTTCGAGATTCAATCTCGACCGTCTATCTCAAATAATTAGAATTAATTTTTAAAGGAAAATCAGAATTAATAATAACGATAATAATAAACCTTTAAAAATAATAGCAATAAAATAACCATTAAAAATAAAAATAAAAATAATAAAACATAATTTAACCTAAAACACCAAAATTTGCGTCCATTGTTTTTTTTTTTATCTTTTCAATTGATTTCATTTTTTAATTTATGGTGAATGAAGTCATTTGAAAAAAAAAAAAAGTTTCAGTTTTGTTTTGTATCTGTTTTTTGTTTGTATTATAGGGAGTAGATTCAAAATCAATGATTTCAATTTCGAGGTTTTATTCTAGTGAAAACTAATTTTAATTTTTTTTAATTCTAGATTTTTTTTCGAAGTAGCACAGTTAGAATATTGTCTTTTGTGTTTCACTATCAAATCCTAACGGCAAGGTATAAATCTTTGAATAATTTTGTTTTCAGGGGGAAGACTAGCTATTTTTAAAACTATATGGGGCAAAGTTACAAATACGGCAAACCTCAAAGGGAAACTAATAATATCTCTTTTTGAAAGCAGTGATGTTACAATATTGTCCTTGGTGTTTAACGGTCAAACCACTATGTAACAGAAATAGTAATAGCAGGGGGTAAATATTTGAATAATTTAGTTTTCAGGGGAAGACTGGTCATTTTTGAAAATAGAGGGGGCAATGTTATGAATATAGCAAACCTCGAAAGGGAAAATAATAATTATTAATTAATAATTAATTGTAATATCGGTGATTTTGGTGTACCGATAATTGTGATATATTAGTATTTTTGGGTACTGATAATTGTGAAACT
The DNA here is from genome assembly GCA_032871835.1 of Dipteronia dyeriana. Classification (NCBI taxonomy): domain Eukaryota; kingdom Viridiplantae; phylum Streptophyta; class Magnoliopsida; order Sapindales; family Sapindaceae; genus Dipteronia; species Dipteronia dyeriana. The sequence continues at coordinate 66,353,425 of CM065299.1, read as the reverse complement.
AAGGGTCAGTCCTGTAAGCGTTTTTCATTTGCTGTTTTTCAAAAATAAAAGTGAAGATGAAAACAGTGTTTTTGGTTTCAATTTCGAATTTTAAAAACGCGTCTGGTAGCATGTCCTAGAAGTTGTATTCTAAAAATGAAAACGAGAAAAACATGTCTGATAGATTAACCAATTTTTTTTTTTGCAATTAGTTAACCAAAACAGTTTTCCTCTATTAATTACACAATCCATTAATTTCATTCTTCAAAATATACTAATTCTACATACAAAACTCACCAATTCCAAATTTCTTCAAATTCCTTCAAATTTCTAGATTTCCACTCTTGAATCACAGTGACAGCAGCATAGCATTTAGCCTTCTTAAATTCCGTTTCAAACAAATGTATTACCAAGATTAAGTTTCTGGTCCGCCCAGTGAAAACATAGCTCATGACCAAAGTGCAAGGAAATTTCTTGAATTTATTATAATAGTTAAAAGTTCATGACCAAGATCAAGTTAATGAACAATGTACTTAATGAATGATCTTTGCTGAGTTTTTAACATTGAGCTCCAAAAATAGGGATATTAAGATTTTAGTCCCTCTAGTTTGCATTTATCTGGGTTTGATTTTATAATTACTAATTGTAGTCCTTCTGTTAGAAATTTCGTGAAAAAAACAGACTGGCATTGTCAGAGGGTACAACTACCGAAATACCCTTAATGAGGGTTTATGATGAAGAGTAGTATGGTAATTTTATATTAATTAAATAAAAAGTAAAAACAATTTAAATTTAAAACTAAAACATGTAAAAATACTAAATAAAATAATTGTTATATGTATATTTTATTGAATGTATACGTCACTGACAGGTAAGACAATCCCCTAAATAGATTGTCAGATGAGCGTCCAAGCTGGCATCTAAAAAACACAATTCGTGACATTACTAAGAAACAAGAACCCGAGTAGGCCTGAATATTGGTACTCGGCATATTCAGTTTTACTCGGGACAACACGAGAAGCCCGAGTAAAGAAATTCAATACGCGACCCACATAAGTGAATAAGCCCGAGAAGGAATCCAGAATCATACTCTATTTTCATTCCCCGTATCAGAAGAGGAAAGAATTTAAAGAGTTTCTAGAAGGATAAAACACCAAACCGGAAACAAGTCCAAATCAGGCAACAAATCTACTCTTCTAGAAGATTGCACACCAATTAAGAAATAAGTCCTAAACAGACTATTCAAGTAGAATCCTACGAAGATTCTACTTCAATACACAAGATCTCAGAAATAGGAAAGAAGACAAAGATAACCACGATAAGTAATCAAAATTCTAGTCAAATACAATCAGTTTCCTTACTTGTATAACAAGGATTAGGGTTCTATACACATATAAATAGACTCATAATCCCACTGAAAAAAAGACACAAACACTGAGAAGAAAAAGAGTCAAAATAGAATCACTAAAAAGAGAGGAAAGAGAGATCGAGTGGTGTAAGTTATTATTCAATAGTGGATTTGGCTTGGTTATGCACTCAACCACCTGTGGATGTTTCTTCGAACATCGGAGTTTTACCACTTATACTCATGTCATAATAACTTTAATTGTTTTCTCTTTCTCTTTCTCTTTTTCTTTTGACAGGTCATAATCAAACCCAGTTTGTTGACTTTATTGACCATCGAGAAATCGACATCAACAATTGGCACTAGAATGAGAGGGGCTGAACCTTCGATCTGTTTAAACGATGGCCGGTAATGGAAGCAAAGACAGTTCCAGGGAAATATGAAAACCTTCAGATAATGCTCATATAGGTGGGACCACTCAGGATCCCACCACAACCATCGGGAACCAATCAGTATCCCTGGCTGGCATCTAGCAAGTCCCTCCTACCAGCGCGGACATAGTGCGTCGCTTCTGTGATGCATTACAATAGTTACCGATGGATGCGGTGTAAGAAGGAATAGATCTATTGGCCACAGGAGAATCGCATCCTCAAAAACCTTCATCACCTCCTAGGCTCCGATCGGTTGCAGTTGGGCCAAAACCAGATGCACCAATAATTGTCAGGAACTCAGATCCAATCAACCATACTAGGGGTACGACGGGTAACCAGGACAAGGATCATGAAAAGCTCACAGAAGAATGGCCACACCAAAGATGAAGCCATGTCAAGCAGGCCATGATAGGCATCTCAAATACGACCGGCGAAGATATCGGTCATCATCATCAGAAGACAGTGAGCGTCATCATCGTAAACGCCATCATAGGACCATACGCTTACAAGGATAGGCTCGTGAGATTCAGAGGCAGAATGAAGATGAGTTGGAAACAAGTATGTCAGTCACTCGACAGCTCAACCATCAGGGAGAGCCAGTGGGTGACAGAGATGTCGTGATTAGGAGCCTGACCCGAGAAGTCGAGAGTAACTAATGTCAAATGGACGTGTTGATCAGGAGATAAGGATATAACTAATTATCTGATGACGATTCTGACATCCCCTTTATTAAAGATATTCTATGAACGCCATTCCCGGAAAGATTTAGGATACCGCACGTGAAACAGTTCAAGAAAGATACAGATCTTAAAGAGCATGTCAGACGATATAAGAGCGTCATAGACCAGTATGCCCATAGCGATCCATTGTTATGCCTTAACTTCCCATAAACTCTTGGGGATACAGGCTTAAGAGGGTTTGGAAGATTGCATCCGGCAAGTATTGAGAGTTCGACGAATTGAGTAGAAGCTTTTCAAGTCAATTCTTTGGGAATGTACACAGGAAAAAATCTTGTGGCATCTCTTTCTCAACTCAAATATGGAAAAGACGAGTCGCTAAAGAAGTATCTGGGAAGATTCGACCAGGCGGTCTTAGAAATCGGTAGCGCGAATGACAAAGCAATAATCGTTGCCTTTATAAATAACTTACAGAATGGGCGGTTATCTTTTGACTTAAGAAGAGCTCGTCGAACTAGATATGCAGACATGATGGATATGGCAAAAGGATACGCACTGGCCGAAGAAGAAGAGTTGGCGACAGGAGGTAGTTACTTGCATGGGGGGAAGCCCAAACAAAAATATGCCGAGTCAAAGTCACAAAACCATAAAGGCAAACAGAAAGGAAATAGTAAAGAGAGAAGCAAAGATGGGGGAAGTGGACGTAATACTGACCAAATCAGGGAAAAATTCCAAGGAAAGTATAAGAACTACACCCCAATTTGGAAAAAGCAGGATGAGATCCTAGCAAAATGAGAAGAAAAGAATCTGGTGAATGAGCGACGCCGGCAGTCACAAATTGTCCAACCTGACACGACAAAGTATTGTAGATTCCATAAAGAGAGTGGGCACGAAACTTCCAAATGTTACCAGCTCAGAGATTATATAGAAACCCTCATCCGAGAAGGATATCTTTAAGATATTATATTGAAGAAAGATGAGAAGGTAGAAACTCGAAAAGAAACCACTTCGGGTGATCACCAGTCAGAACGGAATAGAAAGACAAGTCCGGAAACGAGTGGAGCGATACAGACCATCTATGGAGGATCATCAACAGGGAAAAATTATCGAGAACGGACTCAGGAAATCCAAGAAGCAGTTGAAGCAAGACAAAATTTTGAAGTTAATTCCATCAAGCCTGATCTAAAGAGAATTAAAGAAGGATGGGACCCGATAATATTCACCAAAGTTGATTCACATGGGGTCGACGTCCGACCAAATGACGCTCTCATCATTAGTGCTCGATATGGCCAAAGAGAAGTCAAGAGGATACTAGTGGACAATGGTACCTTAGCAAACATCCCCATCGTGGTTGTTATGATCAACTGAGATTGGATAGAAAGGACTTGCAACCATTCCATACCCGCTTAGAGGATTCAGAGGAGTCGAGGTTAGATCTCTAGGGACGATGAAACTATCTGTAAAAGTCGGAGTAGCACCCTGCTAGAAAACAGTGCTACTTGACTTTGTGGTGGTAGATATGGACAATTGGCCTTACAATGCCTTATTAGGCCGACCTTTATTGAATAAGACAAAGGCAGTGACAACAACTTACGCTCTGATGATCAAAGTTCTGACTAAATGGGGAGTAGAAACGGTAAAAGGTTCATAAGAAAAGGCTAGAAGAGCCAATCTCTCAGTTTATAAGGACAAGGATAGCAGCGGACACTAGGTTTGTACTCTAACTCAACCGGATCAAGCTGAGAAAAAAAATCACTGATGTTCGAGTTCGATCCAATGGTGGTACATAAAACATCCAAGAATGAGCCAACATAGGAGGTGATCTTAAACGAAGATGAACCAACAAGAAGATCAAAATCGGAGCTAATTTAGAGGAGAAGGTCAAGATAGATCTCATCAATTTGCTTAGAGAATACAAAGACTTGTTCGCATGGAGTCACAAAGACACGGTGGGAATAGACACAAGAGTGATATCACACCATCTAGTTGTAGATTCGAGTGTAAGACCTGTGATTCATAAAAAAGGTCTTTTAACCTCGAAAGAAGTCTGGCAATTAAGCAGGAGGTAGAAAAGTTACTCACTATAGGATCAATCAGAGAAATCAACTATCCTCAGTGGGTGGCAAATGTAGTTTTGGTCCAAAAGAAGAATGGCCAATGGAGAATGTGCGTGGATTTCACGGATTTGAACAAAGCCTGCCCAAAAGGTAGTTTTCCACTCCCGGTTATAGACCAACTGGTCGATGCTACATCAGGTCATGAATTGTTTAGTTTTATGGTTGCCTATTTAGGATACAACCAGATCCGAATGAACAAAGCAGATGAAGAAAAAATAGCATTCACAACCGACAAAGGTCTGTACTGTTATACAGTAATGCCCTTTGGATTAAAAAATATTGAGGCCACATATCAAAGATTGGTCAACAAAATTTTTTCCCGCCAAATAGGAAGCAACATGGATGTCTACATAGACAACTTGTTAACCAAAAGTGTCTCGGCAGCCAAACATGCTTCGGACTTGAGCGAAACATTTGATGTTCTGAGAAGGTACCAGATGAAGTTAAATTGGAATAAGTGCTATTTGGGATTCACTCGGGAAGATTCCTCGGCTTTCTAGTTCACCATAGAGGTATCGAAGTACATCCAGAGAAGATTAAGGCCTTTCAGAAAATGACTTCTCTGAAAACTTAAAAGAAGGCGCAACGTTTGACGGGATGCCTAGCTTCATTTGGCAGGTTCATTTCGAAGGCTACAGATAAATGTGCTCCATTCTTCAAGATAATCAAAAACGGGAAGGGACTTGAATGGAATACACAATGTGAACAGGCATTTTGGAAGATAAAAGAGTACTTAGAACAAGCATCCATCCTCTCAAAACTGAATGAAGAAGAAGTATTTTACCTGTACTTGTCACTTATAGAATTAGCAGTACGTTCAGCCCTAGTCTGAACTAAGGACAAAATATAAAAGCCAGTATACAATACCAGTAAGGCTCTTCTTCCGGTTGAAACTAGGTATTCTCGAGCAGAAAAAATGGTTCTAGCTTTAGTCTTGGCAGCAAGAAAGCTAAGGCCGTATTTTCAAGCACATGCAATCAGGGTCATCACTGACTGCCCGCTTAAACTAATTCTTCAGTAGCCTGAGATTTCAGGGAAATTAACCGAATGGACAATCGAGCTGAGTGAGTTCGCTATTAAATATGGGCCCAGGACATCACTCAAGGGCCAAGCAATGGTAGATTTTGTAGCAGAATTCACAGAACCTGACTTGGAGGCAAAAAGAATTGTGGGCAGGAGTCTTTCATGGAAGTTGTATTTTGACGGCTCATCAAATACTCATGGCAGCGGGGAAGGGATCGTGGTATGCACCCCAGAAGAAGATGCTGTTGAATGTGCCATGAGATTCATTTTCAAAGCAACAAATAACCAAGCCAAATATGAAGCATTGCTGGCAGGACTTAGAGTTTGTATCGTACTCGAAGCAGATGAAGTTGAAAATTTTAGTGGCTCACAGGTAGTTGTCAACCAAATTTTATACGAATATCAGGCCAGGGTGAAAGTATGATGGCTTATTTGGGCATAGCAAAGTAACTCCTCCAACGGTTCATGGAATATAGGATTATCCCGATCCCTTTGGAAGAAAATGAAAAAGTCGATGCTCTGTCCAAACTAGCATCAACAATAACCATAATCAGACCAAAGAATATCCCAGTCGCACATCTTCTCAAGCCAAGCATAGTTGAGCCAAAAGACTTTGAAGTCTCAGAAATCCAAACTCCGCTAGACAGTTGGATGACATAGCTAAAAAAGTACTTGGAGGAAGATATACTCCCAGAAGACCCCTTGGAGGCAAAACGCATCAGGTATAGGTCAACAAGATACACTATGGAGGCAAATTATATAAAAGAGGGTTCTCTCGAACACTCCAAAGGTACGTGTAGAGGACGATGCACACCGAATAGTACAGGAAATCCATGGTGAAGTATGCAGGAATCATACATAAGGCAGAAGTTTGGCACACAAGGTACTCAGGCAAGGCTTTTATTGGCCTTCTTTGTTCTCGGATGCACAGCGATGTTCAGAAAGTTGCAATGCTTGCCAAAGGATCGCCAGTGACATTCAGCAACCCCCTGAACACCTAAGAAGCCTCACATCCCCATGGCCATTCGCCATGTGTGGTTTGGACTTAATTGGTCTGATGCTAGCAGGAATATAGGGTAGAGCAAAACATGCAATTGTAGACGTCGATCATTTCATAAAGTGGGTAGAAGCTGAAGCATTAGTGCACATCACAGAAGAAAACACGAAATTTTTTGTAAAGAAGAACATACTCTACAGATTTGGAGTCCTAAATACCATTATCACTGACAACAGTACCCAATTTGACAATCAAAAGTTCAGGCAGCTGTGCAACGTGTACAAGATTGCAAATTATTACGCTACACCTGCCCATCCGCAAACAAATGGACAAGCTGAAACAGTGAACAAAATCATCAAGCACATGCTCAAAGTAAAGCTAGATGCCAAAAAAGGCAGTTGGGTCGAAAATCTTCTTGAAGTATTATGGGCTTATCGAACAACAGTAAGGACTTCTACAAGAGAAACACCGTTTTCCTTGGCATTCAGAACTAATGTTGTCATCCCGGTAGAAAAATCATATATGTTGCCAAGAGTCAGGCTATATGATCAATATCATAATGTTGATATGCTACTACAAGGCCTAGATGAGTTAGAAGAAAAAAAAGGGAGAAATCCTAAGAACGAAATACGGTATATCAGTAAAGAGCAGCTATGCACTATAATTCTCATGTCAGGGTTAAGAGGTTCCAAATAGGAGACCTGATGCTCATAAAAGTATCGTTGAACACAAAAAATAAATCTGCACGCTCATTAGCTAACAAGTGGGAAGGCCCATACAAGATTGAAGGGATAGCTGGCCATAAAGCTTATTGGATCGCCCGATCTGACGAACGGGTTTTACCCCGACCATGCAATGCCTAATATTTAAAGATTTTCTATCATTGAAATTCACTTTATTGCTTTTTAGTTTGGATATTTTTTTTAGTAATTTATTCTTAGTAACCTTTTTCGACATTGTCAGTTTTGCAGAATTATAAATAAAAACCCAACACGGGATTCCCAAAAATCCGAGCATATGATAATAAAAACATATGGAGATATTGAGCATATGATAAAAAGAACATATGAAAAGATTGAGCGCATTATAACATGAAGAAATAAAATGCTAGGGGCCATTAATTTGGTAAAAATTCTGAATGGGCAGAGAAGCTCAAAAGAGCATGCCAGCCGAGCAAGGTCAACCAAGAACTTAGCCAAAAGACAAACCCGATGCACCAGATTCTAGAAAACGACTCAGGGCACCGTCGGGAAAACCCCGGTGAGTTGTATAGTTGTGTTAAGCAATTCAAAGCTTAACGATTCGGCAAACCCTTGTGTTGCCAAAACTAGGAGATGTCCTCAGTGACTTGCGCAAAGACTCAAATGTATGATCGTGGTGAGACTCGATACAACGTTTGGGTAGCAACCGAGTACGAAATACACGTGCAAATATACTTGCCTTTGTTTCAAGATTACTCGGTTAATAATATTAGCCAGTTAAATGATACTTGGCGTTTAAAAGAGAAATTGCTCATGACAACGATATTGGTCAGTTTAATAAGATATTTGGCATCTAAGATGACGAAGAAGTTACTCGGGTATTGATACTAGCCTGTTAATAAAATACTCGGCACTTGAAATTACGTTGCTCAGATATCAAGACTAGCCAGTTAATAAAATACTCGGCATTTAAAATTCACGTCAAGAAGCAATCACGCAAAACATGGAATTTTATTAATAATATAAATTTTTACAAGGTCTAAGGCGGGACCGAAGATTTAGAACTCTTGACAATGCTCGGATGGGACTTCCAGATACATAGGATGAGGCTCTTTAATTTGACTGTGATAGTAAGCTCTTCATTCCCTCATTTGAGTCCGAGGAGCCTCTAAGGACCGGTCCACATGGTTTTTGAACTATAATTCCCAGTTGGCCCGAGCTTTATTAGATGCCCGGTTCTTGACCTTGAAGAACTCACCAGTCAAAACCAACTCCCGCTGAAACTCCCCTGAGGAGTAGGGCATCATAAGCTGGGGACCTTTTGAAATGATCAACCCCTTGTACTTCAAGTTCCAGTCTGACTTCCTTCGAAAGGGATTCAACCGTCAAAGCCTGGCGCTCAAGATCTTCGATTTTGCACTCGTAGGAAGACTTTGCTTGTTCAACCTCTTTTTTAGCCTCTTTTTTAGCCTCTTGTTCAGCCCGAAGCATAGACTCCTGGGTCCATCTATTTACCTTTCTCATCTGCAGTAGAGGTCTTCTCCTCAGCCTCCATCTGTTTTGCCAAACAGTGATCAGCGAACTCCTGGGCAGAACTCGCCTCCCTTTGATAGGCCACCTCAATCCAAGCACGGTTATCCTCACTCTCCTTTAACTGAGCTTCTAGATTCCTTATCCGATCATTTTGGTGGTGTTGAGTCTGAATAAACTCAGTAAACTTAGCAACCACTTGTACGGAAATAAGTTAAAGATATCTGAATTAAGGCATATTATGGCGAAGTTCGGGGCAGAAAACTTACATAGGTCACACTGTTAAAATGTTGTGAAATGCTCTATAGGAAAACCACTCCTTAAATAACTCTAACGGTTGTCACCGATAAAAACTTGGCCAGACGATATCATTCTCAGTATATTCTGAGGGGTGGGACAAGTAGGGTTTCCCGAGGATCCACTCTTGCATCCTCAACCCCCGGGGGCAAAGAATCTCCTCTGTTCAAATCCTTCAAAGGGTCTTCTCTTCCTAAAGATTTTACTTCTTTACTACTCGAGGAGTCCCTAGTATCAACGTCTTCATCACTCGACTCAATAAACGACACCACTTGGGGAATTTTTGAAAGAGGCCGATTAGGAGAATCAACTGCCTTCCGTTTCTCAACTCGAATGCGGTGGAAGTCGAGGTCATCTTTGGGGCCTTCTTGATCTTCTGCAATATCTTGAAAGGTCTCAAAAAAATTAGGAAGAAGATCAACCCGTTCAGAAGGGGATTCCCTAACTCCACCTTTATCAAATTGCCCAGCTGGCATCGCATCAACATGGGAACTAGGCTTATCAGACATTACACAACCAGGGCGCCCTCCTTGCCTGTATTCATTCCCAAACCGCTGGTCATTATCAGGTCCCATAGGGCCACTCGGACCGCTTGATTTACCCGCGGTCGGCTGAACGACCTCTTCAATAATATACTCAAGAGCTTGTTCATCGGCCTCCTCAGAATCCTCATCCGACTTATCATCAGGTGGAGCAATCCTATATTCGTTCTGGCTAGAAGGATCCTTATAGCTCGCCTGAATAATCGCCTTTACCTGGTAGGCTTGAGCGTCGAAAACGACGTCTATATCATATATTAAATCCAGAAGGGGTAAGAAGTTTGAAGAGTAGAGTAAAAAGCATTCAATAAAAGCAATAGTAAAGTTCACTCACAGCATCTGCGACGAGCAGAAATATGAGCAAAGAAGCCAATTCTATCATTTTCTTCTCATCAAAAATGTAGGACCTGCTTCTTTTTTCCAAAGTATGCATTGTATCCCGAGCAAGGTTAGTCAATTAAACATCGATGAAAACAAGCGGCGTTTTGTTCCAGTGATCATGAGAGCTGAAGTAGCGGGGAACCTTTAGGACTTCTCAAGCTTCACCGATTGAAAACTCGATCTGGTTTCCCCAGTTCCTTCCTACTATAAACCAACTGTTTTTCCAATATTTGTTGGAACTAGGAAAACCCTAGATGAAACCCTTTTTCTTGGCGTCTAGAGAAATATCGATGCCCCGACTCACTTTCACTCTTTCGAGGATCCAGTTATCCAGATGGTTGGAAAAAAGAAAGTAAGTTATGGTTTTACCAGACTGCCTAAGGGTATAAAACTGCCTTATCTTACAAGGAGAAGGCGGCGACAACTTTATCCGGCTCCACATGTGCCATATGCACATCAGTATCCTATAGTTGTTCAGGGAAAGATGGGTTAGAGCAATCCCCGACTCGATAAGGAACCAGGTAATGAAAGGTTGAAGGGGAATAGTCACCCCGCAGCTAAACATGGACCCATAAATTGCAACCATACCCGGAGGAGGATTCCACGCAGCCCTATCACCAACGGTCATCATTAGGATGGAATTATCTAGTTCAAACCAAGCATGATATTTCTCGATCTCCATGTCCCAAAGCACTTACGGTGCTCTTCCTCAATGTCATTCTCATTAGCTACTTGCCTCCCAATCTGAATATCGCTTGAACCATGTTTACGAATTGTGCGATTACTTCGATGCTTCCTCATCCTAGATCGTAAAGGAACCCAATGACGTTTAGAAATGGAAGACTCAGAGCTAGAAGAAGATTCAGGGCGGGGGCTATAGGGGACACTAGGGTAAAGGCCAGAAACGTCAACATTCAAAAAATAAGGTAGATCAAGGGGCGATTCCCCTAATAATTTATAAATGCACGAGACTAAATAAGTATCTTCATGCTCAAGCACATCAAAGGCTTTAACAAAAAGATGGTGGCATGCAATAGGATCCGTGGAAACTAACCTTAAAAGCAGATGCAGAGAAACCGGGAAAAGCTACAGTGAAGAACCAAGACGAATCTGCACGTGAGAAAGCCTAGGTCTTTTACCTCTTTCTGCAAAAATGAACGATAAGAACAGCCCCCTTCAGTTTAAATAAACCACTCAATGATCGAAAAACATAACACCCTAGGGTTTCGAGAAACGAGAAAAAATTGAAAGAATAAAAAATGACGTTAGTTGCGTATCAGATAATCAGTGGGTCGTATCTCATAAATGCTAGTAGAGAAACCGAGCGATTAAAGGACACATGTCATGGAGAGAACAGATCAAGCAGTCAGGATTTCAAAATGTCAAAATCATTGTGATTTCACGTGAAGAGACAAATTGCACATACATTGTAGCCATTAAGACACGTTATAAATGTTACGAATTGATTTAAGGGTTATAATTCCTATTTAATGAGGCACTAGTGGAGGACTCGATAAAAAGCTAGTTGGAATTTCAAACAGTTAAAATACTTCCACCAATATGAATTCCACTCAGTAAAAGTATTTTAAGGAGGTATTGTTATATGTATAATTTATTGAATGTACACGTCACTGACAGATAAGACAATCCCCTAAATAGATTGCCAAATGAGCGATCCATATAAATGAATAAGCCTGAGAAGGAATCCGAAATCCGGAATCATACTCTATTTTCATTCCCCATATTAGAAGAGGAAATAATTTAAAGAGTTTCTATAAGAATAAAACACCAAATATGAAGCGAGTCTAAATCAAGCAACAACTCTACTCTTCTAGAAGACTGCACACCGATTAGGAAATAAGTCCTAAATAGACTATTCAACTAGAATCCTACACAAGATCTCATAAATACGAAATAAGACAAAAGAGACCACGATAAGTAATCAAAATTCCAATCAAATACAATCGACTTTCCTTACTTATATAACAAGGATTAGGGCTATATGCACATATAAATAGACCCATAATCCCATTGAAAAAAGACATGAATACTGAGACAAAATAGAGTCAAAATAGAATCACTAAAAAGAGAGGAAAGAGAGATCGAGTGGTGTAATTTATCATTCAATAGTGGACTTGGATTGGTTGTGCACTCAACCACCAGTGGATGTTTCTCTGAATACAGGAGTTTTACCATGTATACTCATGCCATAATAACTTCAATTGCATTATCTTTCTCTTTCTCTTTTGATAGGTCATAATCAAACTCATCTTGTTGACTTTCTTCACCATCGATAAATGGACCTCAACAATAATAATTGTTATTGGTAAAATTTGAGGAATGATGAGTTAGCATAATTACCCAAGGATATAGAAATTATAGATACCGTATCACCAAGAGTCAACCTTCCTAATTTGACCAAAGATGGTTTCATAACACCCGATTGGGATAAAGCTCCTTGTCGGGACTGAACCATTGGTCGGGATGTATAAGATTTGGTCGGGTTTTTTTATAGATGGTCAACAAATTAACACATGGATATTATCAAATATATACAGAATGAGTCCTACTCCACTAAGATTTCTCGAAGCACACTTTTGACAAGGAAGCGAATTTCCTTATTGATGCCAAAGTCCAAATTAGGCAAGAAGTCCAATACGTGAAGAACATGAAACAGGAAAGAAGGATAAAACGACTCAAACGCGTCAATTTCATTTACTTGTATAGCGTGAATTAGGGTTATATGCATGTATAAATAGTCCCTAGTAATAACCATGAAAGGGTGGAGAGATAAAAAAAAAGATATAGAGAGCACGAGAGATTAAGTGTGTAATCATTACAATATAGTGAATTTCTTTTCGCTGTCACTGTCAACAGTGGATGTTTCCCCTCCAAGTAAAATCTTTTTGTTCTCTTTAATTCCTTAATCATTCATAACTAGCAATTGTGTGACCTTATATATACTCTGTTCGACGTGTGATCGATCCAAAAATCACCGTCAATAACTGGCGCTAGAAGAAAGGGCTGAACCTCCGACGTTTTGACTAGCTAGGGATTTAGTCATATAAGGCAAAATTATGGTTTCCAGTACCGATAGAGATTCGTCCCAACACAACGTTGGTGATTCTCAGGATGTGAACATCGTGGACGCCAATGCACCAGGAACAGATCCACCTCCAAGAACTTCACCATCAAACAGACAGGACGTCATCACAACCATGGGATTGACTACAGAAATATCTCCAGATGCGTTTAGGCAAGTTCAAGAATCCTTGCAGAGAGTCATTGATGACACTACTAGACAGGGAATTAGCATAACCGCAACTACAAATCTAAGTTTACCATACCAGCTCTCTACACCCGTGGTAGCTCAAGAACCCAAGGTGCGCTTTGAGACCATGACAACTGCTCCAAGCGCACCCCAAAAATGCAAAAGAGATAGAGAGGAGAAGTTGGACAAAAGAGAACGTTAATGGAGAATAAACAACCCACATCAGGATAGAAGAGTTGAGGAACGTGAGGGTACAAGCTCACGCGAGGATACCGAGAGGTACGACGATACAGGACAATAATTTACGCAAGAAGATAGGTATGATGGACGGGGAAAGAAGCCTCAATCAGATTTAAGTGAAGATGAACGTGCCCCCCGAAGGCAAACAGACCCGTATAGGCTCACCATTCACCAAAGGTTAGATAGGCATGATGAACTCGAAGGAGAGCGTGAAGTTTTTCTTAGAAGGATAGAAGCCTTGGAGAAAAAGAAATGCAAGAAAACCCCCTGGTCGGGAATTTTGGGAGTCCGTTTGTTGATACCATAAGGCAGACTCGTTTTTTAACTAAATTCTAGATGTCGCATGTGGAGCAATTCAAAGCCAATACTGATCCACAAGAACATATTAGAATATGGCTCATTACGATTATGATGATGCCCTCATGTGTCGTATGTTCCCTCAGACATTGGGTTATTCGGGATCCAGAAGGTTCGGAGGATTAACTTCAGGATCCATCAGGAGTCTTGAAGGATTGACACGAGCATTTACCAGACAATTTATGGGAAATATCCAGGTGAGGAAATCGGTGTCAGCTCTTTCTACCTTGAGGTAAAGAAAATATGAAAAGCTAAAAGATTATTTAACCAGGTTTTCGCTAGAGGTATTGGAAGTTCGGGATCCCAACGATGATGCAGTGGTATCCGCATTCATAAATAGCTTTCAAAACAGTCACCTAACCTTGAACCTAAGGCAGCGGGGACCGACCACATATGCGAGCATGGTAGATTATGTCGGGGGATATGCCATGGCAGAAGAAGAACAAATTGCCCACGAGGGAGAGTTCATACATGGGGGTCGTCCTACCAACAGTCGAAAGAGCCAAGAGGGTGGTTCGAAAAACAATGGTAAGAACGCATCGAAGGACAATGGAGGAAAAGGAAAAAATAGGTGAAGAGATGATGATAGAGCAGGGAGGACTCCGAGGCCCGTTGTAGGGAAAAACCCACGCAGTGGAAGCGTGAAAAATCAAAAAATTATGGTTTCGTATAAATAAAAATTTCCCGTTGAATAACAAGAACCTTAACCCTAGATTAATTGATGTATATAAAAAATGTCGTACCTTTTTCTCGTGACGATTGAACAAGCATCGAATTAATTCTGCAAGATCTTCCAATCCAATCATGAACGTGAATCACCTAGGAGTGTGGGCTCCCTTTCTTTAAATTGTATACCTGAGGATGGAAACAAACAAAATCTTTCTCTTTGTTAGTTACAATAATCCTCCAAGAAGAAAACAAAGAATGTTAGGTCACTTGTGAATTATCAATCAATTTGATTGAAACTCGCGTGAACCTTGATTCGATGTTGTACACAAAATCTTTTAATATAAAGGCTACTAGTGTATTATCGAAAACTAAACGTTCTTTTTTCTTTTCTTCTTTTCCGAATCTCAAACTATTTCTTAGAGTTGATCAAATTTTGTCAAGAGTAAAATCAATTTTTTCTCCCTCAAAATTTCTATGGTAGCCGAAATCTTCTCTCTAAAAGACTAGGGCTGGCCGAAATTAATTCTATGTAATCACCTTGGCCGGCCGAAATTAACTTATATATATATATATATATATATATAGGATCATAAATCCTCTCCTAAGAAGGATTTACTTGATTGACAAGAATCCTTTCCTTAGGTGGATTTATTTGGTAGTTAGAAATCCTTATCTAAAAAGAATTATATACTCTTATATATATATATATATATATATATATATATATATATATATGGGTTGGCCGAAATCATCATAGAATATATATTAGGATAACCAATCCTTTTCTAAAAAGGATTAACTTGGTTGTTAAGAATCATTTCCTTAGGTGGATTTACTAAGTGGTTAAGAATCCTCTTCTAAAAGGAATTCTATCATACACCAAGACTCCTAATCCAAATCAATAGTGTATTTGTAACCATATTAAAGACTTCCTAATTTGATTAGATAAATAATTCATTTTATTTATCTACTTATCAAATATAGTCTTTAATATTAATTATACTACCAACAATAGTATAATATTAGGAGACCATCTCCTACTAGAAAAAGATTTTGACTTTTAATTAAATAATTAACTAATCATCAGTTTAATTAATTTCCATTTAATTAAATAATAAAATAATATAATATAATTAAGCTATTCTAAATAGTCTTGCCTCCCAACACATATATATGGGCCAATATATTATTTTATTAAATCCATTTGACCTTTATAAAAAGTCCACATGTGAACTAGACTCATTCTTACAAAAAGAAACAAGTCCACATGTCTCAATACAATTCTAGATGGACCCCTAAATTGGTCCGATAGAATATATCAAGTATTCCATGCAAGTTCGTGTGGATTTGAGATCTTGGCGTGCTATGTAAATTTAAGCTCCAATAGACACAACCCCATCACAATCAACAAATGATTCACTTAGGTCCGATCTATGTAAATTTAAGCTCCAATAGACACAACCCCATCACAATCAACAAATGATTCACTTAGGTCCGATCTATTTAATTTTAGTTCATTCAACTAAAGAACTATAATTGAACTATTAAATAAAGATAGAATAAGTTGATGTTACTCATTCATACCCTAGACAACCTTATTGGAGAAAGTGTATCCTCGTGAAGAATACCGGTAATTGCCAAGAGCTCATAGACCGCCTATAGCTCTCCAAGTTACCATATTTACTCATATGACCACATTTTGAACTTGGATATTTTGACTTGTCCAGAAGCCATGTTTCAATAGACACTATTGAAAACTTAACGTTAAGATTTAATATCCAATACCTCAAAACATCCATATGATGATATTCTACTCTCATTTAATAAATGGAGCCACGATGTCCATGTATATAAATGAAGTCCTCTATCGATTAACAAATGAATACCACCAAACTATCGATGATAGACTATGCTATATAATCGTACTCATTGCTAGCTCAAATGATAACACTTGTAACCATAATTACATCATTTATCTCAGGATTGAGATAGACCCTCCTATTGTCTTCAAATGAAAACTTTTATCCATTGACAGTTCTAGATAAAGTATTTCACTGTGATCCGATTCAATGCACCCAGTGCACTAGATTCTTTTACCCAAAAACACCACACTTTGATGATTTTAGACTCATCATAACACATTTGATCCCACTCAAATGCTAGCAAAAGATTCTACAACTTTGAAAAGATAAAGGCGCCCAACCTTTTATCTTAAGTTGTGAATATTATTCAAGACTAACTAAAGAATTGTGTCTACCTCATACATATCTAGATGTATGAACAATTCTTCTTTTCTCATAGTCTTTTAACCTTATGATTATTTACTTTTGACAATTATAATAATTAAACTATAAATGCTATAAGATTTGTTAAACTAGAAATTACTTTTATTAATATGAGAATATTGTCAAATACATTATTACACACTTGCTATCGAGGATAATCCCAACACCCGTACACCAACTATACCCCGTTAGCCAAAAAGCTGGAGGAAATCCTAAATATAATAGAAGATAAAAACTTATATAAAAAACCCCCGAGGCAATCAAATTTCAGCAAAAGAGATACTACAAAGTACTGCAGATTCCACCAAGAAAATAGCCACCAAACCTCCAAATGTTACCAACACAGGGATTACAAAGAAGATGAGGATCGACAAAAGGATACCCACTTAGGGGATCGTGATAGGAATTATAGGAGACCGAAGAAAGACTCGAATAGCGGATAGCGGGGGAATCAACACCATTTTTGGTGGCCCTAATACTGGAAGCCGTAACCGAGAAAGGATGTTTGAAGTTAGGGAGGCCATGAACAACAAAAGAAGTATGGAGGTGAATCATCTAGGTCCCGATCGGAAAAAATTAAATCAATGATGGAGACCAATAACTTTCACTGAAGCAGACGCACACGAGTCGGAGGTCAGACCAAATGACGCGATTGTTGTGTCAGCTCGCATTGGGCACAGACAAGTAAGACGAATCCTGATTGACAATGGTAGCTCGATAGACATTTTGTGTAACACCCGAAATCCGATACCAATGGATTAGGATGATACTCGGTCATAAATTTGTAAATCTTCCAAGCTTACCAACTATAAAGACTGAAAACATTCACAAAAGAAAGGATTTATTCATGAATAATTCAAATGTAACCTCCAAAATAACCGTTTAATAAAATCCAATCCTTACAATACGAAAGATCCAATAAGGTAAAACTAACAATGTTCTCAATGTAACATGATATAAGAAAATAGACTCTAGCGATCAAATCCGGTACTGAAGCAAATCCTTGACTCTAATTACCCATCTCACATAAACCGATACTACTCTGCAAAATGGTGGTGATGAGGGGTGAGCCGTCAACTCGGTAAATAAATTCATGCATGACAATTGATATCGATGAAAAATACAATTTCATATCATAGCATAAGCTTATAAGCATAAACAATGTTTTCAACTGTTAAACTCAGTAACATTTTCACAAACATTAATAATAAACAAATTAGTGAACAAAAGCTTCATTTAAAACACAGTATACACATTTATATACAGTAATAACAAGTATTCGATATATCATGTAGCTCATGTTCCATAGAGTCACAAGTACCCGTGTGACGCGGTAACAGTATGTCACAATTTCCCGTGTGACGCGGCAACAGTATGTCACAAGTACCCGTGTGACATGGCAATAACAATATGTGTGCACACAGAATCCCAGCTAGGTCAGTAACAATAACAGTAACTATGGAACGATGAGCCAAAACGGTTCTTTTTTATTTTATAAATTCGCATATATTTAACTCTGCGGTATTTTCATATAACAGTATAAACGGTAACGGTAACGGTAACAGTAACATTTTTTATAACCAATAAAACAATGGTATTTCTATAAAACTATTTGAGTTTAAATAATATAAGATAGTAGTAGTAGTAGTTTAGTAAAACTATATCACTATAGATAAAAGTAAGCAAAATGTATTTGACAGTATATAAGAATTAGATCAATTTCAAAAACGGTTTATGTACATTCTTAAACAACTTAAATACTTAATCAAAATCAGTAATATCTTTGACAAATATTCTACAGTAAAATACAATAAAGAAAACAGTGATTTGGTAATTTGATACGTAAAACACCATGAATAAATTTACTTACCTTAGACACGAACAAATCGGCTCTAGATCTAGAAGCTCAAGCGTCACTCAAACCTATCAATTTACAAATTGATTTACTATCATAAACTTATCACCACAGTAAGGTAAATCAACGCAAACTTCACATATAAAAAACTAAACTTAGAAATCTAGTTTCCAGCTAATACAATTGACCATTCTCTGATCTCCGATTTTTAATAATTTTTATACGACTCCGAATATTATTAAATTTAATATGCATGGTCTAGATATATTGTAAATACTAATGTAAAATATTCAATTTATTCTAGGATCAATAGCATGTTCAAACAATTAATTACATTCTTTCCTATCCCAAATCTGTCCAGTAGAGACTTTAGTCAACCACAGTCCACTCCGAAATTTATATAAAACTTTATACTCATATATAAATTATGAAACTTTGTAGATGTAATCTAGACATATAAGGTAATCTTCAACAAGAAGTTCAGATCAATACGGAGTCATTAGATTATACAAAAATACAAATCTTTCATGGTTTCCCGAAACTATCCAGCAGGATTCAAATACTGACCTATGTCTATTCCAAAATTCATAACATTATTTTTATACATCTAAAGATTATGAAATTTGGCAGAGTGATAATATACTCATAAAACATCTGTGTAAATTTTCATAATTTTCCCACATTAGTAACCAACCCAAAACAGATTTACGAAATGTGGCTGGTCTACTAAAACAGAGGATTTCAGCAACCTCTATACCAATTCAAAATTTCTATAAAAATCATGATATGGACCAGGAACTATGGAATAAATATAATTCAATCCTATATATGCCTACTCTCATAAACCATTCATAAAAACAGTATAATATAGCTAGAGAGTCCAAGACATGAAAGAAATACAAGAAAAGAAGAAAACAACTTACCTAGAACTAGGAGTGCTTTAAGTTATTGTTGAATCCTTATTTCTCCACAGAGAAGGTTTAGGCTAGCTGCTGGAAAAGAAAAGGTGCAGCCGTTACTTTCTCTTCTTTTGTTTCTTTTTTTTTTCTCTTACACACTTACATTTATATATATTAGGTTTAATAAGAATCCACCCAAATTAAGACAATCTAATTAAGAGAATTATAATTTGACCAGATCTTTTAGGGGTAATTTATACGTTATAGTAATTTCATTCAAAATTTGAAATTACGGCTGTTACAATTCTTCCCCCCTTAAAGAAATTTCATCCTCGAAATTCTCTTACGTACCTTATGTTTCAAAGAGTTGAGGGTATTTCTCCTTCATTTCCTCCTCTCGCTCCCATGTTGCTTCTTCTATGGGGTGGTTCCTCCAATGCACTTTCATAAAAGATAGCACCCTTGTTCTTAACACTTGCTGCTTCCTTTCGAGAATCTCCAATGGATGTTCTTCGTAAGTCATATCTTGAGAAATCCCAATTCGTTGATAATCCAACATGTGATAGATTAGCCACGTACTTCCTTTGTACCGACACATGAAACGCATTATGAAGTCTAGATAGATTTGGTGGCAAGGCCACACGATATGCCACAGAACCTAGTCTTTCAAGAACTTCAAAAGGCCATATAAATCTAGGGCTAAGCTTGCTCTTTTTGCCAAAACGAAAGACTCCTTTCCAAGGTGAGACTTTCAAGAAAACAGAGTCTCCTACTTCGAATTCCAGATCTCGTCTACGATGATCCGCATAACTTTTCTGTCTACTCTGAGCAGTACAGAGGCGTTCCTTAATGAGCTTGATTTTATCCGCAGTAATCTGAATGAGTTCTAGCCCTAACAATATTCTCTCGCCTACCTCGTCCCAACAAATAGGTGATCTACACTTCCTACCATATAACGCTTCATACGGTGGCATACCAATACTGGAACGGAAACTATTATTGTAAGCAAATTTAATCAGGGTCAAGTGGTTCTCCCAACTACCGCCCAAATCTAATACGTAAGCTCGTAACATGTCTTCTAGAGTTCGTATGGTTCTCTTTGATTGACCATCGGTCTGTGGGTGAAATGCAGTGCTAAAATTAAGTTTGGTACCCAAGGCCTCATGTACGCTGGCCCGAAAATTAGAAGTGAATTGAGGATCTCTATCCGACAGAATAGTTTCTGGTACACCATGCAGTCTGACAACTTCTCTTATGAATAGTTCCGCCAACTGCCATGGTTTATGAGTGCTTTTAACTTCCAGAAAATGGGCTGACTTGGTCAATCGATCCACAATCACCCATATGGAATCACAACTCCTTTTAGAACGAGGTAATCCATCAATAAAGTCCATCGAAATTTTTTCCCATTTCCATTGAGGAATAGGGAGAGGTTGTAAAGGTCCAACTGGTCGTTGATGTTCAATCTTTACTTGCTGACATGTGAGACATCTCGATACAAATCCTGCCACTTCCCTCTTCATATCCTTCCACCAAAAGTTCTGTTTCAAATCATGATACATTTTAGTGCTGCCAGGGTGCATACTATATACTGTGCTATGAGCCTCCCTCAATACTTTTTTCTTCAGTTCTCCATCAATAGGTACACAAAGCCTTTTTCCAAACCATAATAGATCATCACTATCCAACCTAAAATGAGGTTTGACACCCTTCTTAACATCATTACCAATTAGAACTAACTCTAAATCACCCTTTTGAGCAGTTTTAATTCTATTCACCAGAGTAGGCTGAACTCTCAAATGAGCTAAGAAATCAGCCTGCCCATGTGTTACCACCATTACACCATATTTTTTGAGATCTTTCAAAATGTAGTTTTCGGTGGTAATCAAATGTGCCAAACTCCCTGATGATTTTCTGCTAAGTGCATCTGCTACAACATTTGCTTTACTTGGATGATAGTTTATAGTGCAGTCATAATCCTTTACCAATTCCAACCATCGCCTCTGTCTCAAATTCAGTTCTTTATACGTAAATAAGTACTTCAAACTTTTATGATCTGTAAAGATTTCATAAGTCTCTCCATAAAGATAGTGTCTCCATATCTTTAAGGCAAAAACCACTACTGCCAACTCTAGGTCATGTGTTGGATAATTATATTCATGGGTCTTCAATTGCCTTGAAGCATATGCAATCACCTTCTCATGTTGCATTAGAACACAAACTAATCCTTTCTTAGAAGCATTACTGTAAATGACATATCCACCACCACTAGAAGGAAGAGTTAAAATTGGGGCAGAGACTAATCTGTTTTTAAGTTCTTGGCAAGCTTCCTCACATTCCTCACTCTAGTCAAACTTGACACCTTTCCTAGTTAAGTGAGTTAAAAAGGCTACAAGACCAGAGAAATTTTTAACAAAGCATCGATAGTAACCAGCCAAACCAAGAAAACTCTTCACCTCAGAGACATTAGTAGGTTTATTCCAACTCACTATCGCCTCAATCTTTGTTGGATCAATAAAAATTCCATCTCTAGTCACAACATGTCCTAAAATTACCACCATATTTAGCCAAAACTCACAATTTTTAAACTTGGCATATAGCCTCTTCTCCCGAAGTGTCTGTAATACAACCCTCAGATGCCTCTCATGTTCTTCATTTTCCTTGGAGTATATTAAGATATCATCGATGAAAACAATAACAAATCGGTCAAGGTAAGGTTGAAAGACCCTCTTCATCAAGTCCATGAAAGATGCTGGAGCATTTGTCAACCCAAAAGGATTTACTAAGAACTCATAATGCCCATAACGAGTTCGAAAAGCTGTCTTAGATACATCGTCATTTTTAACCCTCAACTGATGATATCCCGATCGCAAATCAATCTTGAAAAATACAGCTACACCTTGCAACTGGTCAAATAGATCATCAATCCGAGGGAGTGGGTATCTGTTTTTAATGGTGACTTGGTTCAGTTGCCGATAGTCAATACACAACCGCATAGAACCATCTTTCTTCTTCACAAACAACACCGGAGCACCCCAAGGTGAAACACTAGGGCGAATAAAATCCTTATCCAGTAAGTCTTGCAACTGAGTCTTTAACTCTTTAAGTTCAGTTGGTGCCATGCGGTATGGTGCCTTAGAAATAGGGGCAGTGCCTGGCGCCAACTCTATTGCAAACTCCATCTCTCAATCAGGGGGAAAATCATACAACTCTTCAGGGAATACATCAGGAAACTCTCTTACAACAGGAATATTCTCCAGGCTAGCTTTGTTACTGTTGTCACTCGATACAAAAGCCATAAATCCTTCACAGCCTTTCATTAGCATTTTAGTAGCTTTAACATTTGAGATTAAAACATCACAAGAGCTTCGTATCCCCTGAAATCGAAACTCTTTTTCGCCAGGCTTACGAAACACGATCTCCTTAGAGAAATAATCAATACTAGCATAATTAGTGGCCAACCAGTCCATCCCTAAAATGACATCAAAGTCATGCATTTTCAATGGTAACAAATCTACCAAAAAATCCCTTCCACCAACACAGATCAAACAAGATTTGTAAACTTGATCAACAAGCATACCATCTCCCGTTGGGGTTGCAATGGTCATACATGAAATTAGAGGTTCAACAGATTTATTTGCATAGGCAGAAAATGTACGAGATACAAATGAATGGGTAGCACCAGAGTCAAAAAGTACCGTAGCTTCTCTAGAAAACAAGGACAATGTACCTGATACGATATCATTCGATGCATGTGCATCCTGCTCGGTGATGGCAAAGACAAGTCCTTGGGTTTTTGACTTCTTCCACTGTGCTTCATCTGTTGTTTCATTATCGGTGCCAAAACGCCTCTTTGGGCAATCCTTGATCTTGTGATCTATTTTCCCACAACCAAAGCAAGCCCAGTAATCGTATAACATTCTCCAGAATGAGAACGACCGCATCGCTGACAAAGAGGAAATTTCTTCTTGAAAGAGGTATCTCCAACAGTCTTCTCACTACCCTTGTTATGCCTTTTGAACTAGGTATCTTGTTTAAAGGAACCTCCAGTACGAGATCCCCCTTGCTGATTATTCTTCCTGAAAGCCTCTTGTGCTTTCTTACACTCCTCCAGAGATCTCTCAGCAATTAAAGCTCGATCAACAATATCTGCATACCTGGTCAACTTAAGGACCTCTACCCTACTCAGGATGTCTGGATACAGCCCATCAAGGAAACGTCTTCCCTTGCTTTCATCATCAGGAATCAGTTTGGTTGCAAATCAAGACAATGAGGTAAATTGCTCCTTATACTCTACAACAGACTTGTTACCTTGTTTCAGACTGACAAAATCCCTCTCCATTTTGAAACGAACACGGTCTGGGAAATACATCTCATTGAAGGCATTTTTGAACATTTCCCAAGTGATGTAGTCATTTATTGGCAGGGTAGTCTTCAAAATATGGGATGTTGCATCCCACCAATGATCTGCCTCATCTTCAAGCATAAATGAGGAAAACACCACTTTCTGTTCATTAGAGCATGCAATGGCAGTGAAAACTTTTTCAATTTGCTTCAACTATACTTCAGCTATAATAGGATCAGCTGTTCCCTTAAAGATCGGAGGTCTCAATTTCTTGAATCGCTCTAAAGTAACCACAGCTTCACCAGTTCCAACGTTGCCCTGACCAACAGCATTTCTGCCACCACGGTTCATGTCCGCAATCAACCTATTTTACTGCTCCAGTAATCTCGCAATCAAATTTGTCACGGGGAATAGCTTCTTCAGCAAGCTGACGAATGGTAGGATCAACCTCCTCATTCACATCATGATTAGCTCTCGAGTTCCCGCCATGAGCAATAGTTTGGTTTCTACGCGACATATTTCTCTATAGCAAAACGAACAACATTTAGATGCCAAAAACAATAAACAAATATTAGTAGAGATACTAACCTGAAACAGACTTATAAAATCCAGAATGTGCAGACTTACTCCTAACTAAACCATTAAGTATATACTTAACCTCCCATCCTATGACATACAAAATCGAAGCCTATACCTCAATTCTCATACAGTGTATATTAGAAATCAAAACCTAGTGTCCAGGATCGACATTGCTCTGATACCAAAATGTAACACCCCAAATCCGATACCAACGGATTATGATGATACTCGGTCAAAAATCTGTAAATCTTCCAAGCTTACAAACTATAAAGATTGAAAACATTCACAAAAGAAAGGATTTATTCATGAATAATTCAAATGTAACCTCCAAAATAACCGTTTAATAAAATCCAATCCTTACAATACGAAAGATCCAATAAGGTAAAACTAACAATGTTCTCAAGGTAACATGATATATGAAAATAGACTCTAGCGATCAAATCCGGTACTGAAGCAAATCCTTGACTCTAATTACCCATCTCACATAAACCGATACTACTCTGCAAAATGGTGGTGATGAGGGGTGAGCCGTCAACTCGGTAAATAAATTCATGCATGACAATTGATATCGATGAAAAATACAATTTCATATCATAGCATAAGCTTATAAGCATAAACAATGTTTTCAACTGTTAAACTCAATAACATTTTCACAAACATTAATAATAAACAAATTAGTGAACAAAAGCTTCATTTAAAACACAGTATACACATTTATATACAGTAATAACAAGTATTCGATATATCATGTAGCTCATGTTCCATAGAGTCACAAGTACCCGTGTGACGCGGTAACAGTATGTCACAATTTCCCGTGTGACGCGGCAACAGCTTGTCACAAGTACCCATTTGACGCGGCAATAACAGTATTTGAGCACACAGAATCCCAGCTTGGTCAGTAACAATAACAGTAACAATGGAACGATGAGCCAAAACGGTTATTTTTTTATTTTATAAATTTACATATATATAACTCAGCGGTATTTTCATATAACAGTATAAACGGTAATGGTAACGGTAACGGTAACATTTTTATATAAACAATAAAACAGTGGTATTTCTATAAAACTATTTGAGTTTAAGTAATATAAGATAGTAGTAGTAGTAGTTTAGTAAAACTATATCACTATAGATAATAGTAAGCAAAATGTATTTGACAGTATATAAGAAATAGATCAATTTCAAAAACGGTTTATGTACATTCTTAAACAACTTAAATACTTCATCAAAATCAGTAATATCTTTGACAAATATACTACAGTAAAATACAATAAAGAAAACAGTAATTTGGTAATTTGATACGTAAAACACCATGAATAAATTTACTTACCTCGGACATGAACAAATCGGCTCTAACTCTAGAAGCTTAAGCGTCACTCAAACCTATCAATTTACAAATTGATTTACTGTCATAAAATTATTTCCACATTAAGATAAATCAACACAAACTTCACATATATAAAACTAAACTTAGAAATCTAGTTTCCAGCTAATACAATTGACCATCCTCTGATCTTCGATTTTTAATAATTTTTATACGTCTCCAAATATTACGAAATTTAATATGGATGGTCTCGTCATATTGGAAATACTACTGTAAAAGTTACAATTTATTCTAGGATCGATGGCATGTCCAAACAATTAATTACATACTTGCCAATCCCAAATCTGTCCAGTTGAGATCTTAGTCAACCACAGTCCACTCCGAAATTTATATAAAACTTTATACTCATGTATAAATTATGGAACTTTGTATATGTAATCTACACATATAAGGTAATCTTTAGTAAAAATTTCATATCAATACGGAGTCATCAGATTATACAAAAATACCAATCTTTCATGGTTTCCCGAAACTATCCAGCAAGATTCAAATACTGACCTATGTCTATTCAGAAATTGATAAAATTATTTTTATACATCTAAAGATTACGAAATTTGGCAGAGTGATAATATACTTATAAAAATACATCTGTGTTAATGTTCATAATTTTCCCACATTAGTAACCAACCCAAAAAAGATTTACAAAATGTGGTTGGTCTACTAAAACAGAGGATTTCAGCAACCTCTATACCAATTCGAAATTTCTATAAAAATCATGATATGGACCAGGAACTATGGAATAAATATAATTCAATCCTATATATGCCTACTCTCATAAACCATTCATAAAAACAGTCTAATATAGCTAGAGAGTCCAAGACATGAAAGAAATACAAGAAAAGAAGAAAACAACTTACCTAGAACTAGGGGTGCTTCAAGTTATTGTTGATTCCTTATTTCTCCACAGAGAAGATTTAGGCTGGCTACTGGAAAAGAAAAGGTGCAGCCGTTACTTTCTCCTCTTTTGTTTTTTGTTTTCTCTTACGCACTCACATTTATATATATTAGGTTCTATAGGAATCCACCCAAATTAAGATAATCTAATTAAGAGAATTATAATTTGACCAGATCTTTTAGGGGTAATTTATAAGTTATAGTAATTTCATTCAAAATTTGAAATTACGGCTGTTACATTTTAAGCGTAGAGGCGTTTGACTAGCTCGGGCTATAGAGGAATGATCTCCAACCACTGAAGGTCCCATTTAGGGGTTTCGGAGGAACCGAAGTCAGGGAGTTGGGAACTGTTAAACTACCAGTAGAAGCTGGAAGTTTCCCCTGTACGAAGACAGTATTGTTGGACTTCATGGTCGTAAATATTGAGAATTGGTCATATAAAGCTCTACTAGGCCAACCCTTCCTGAATAAATTAAAGGCTGTGACTGCAACCTACGCGCTCATGGTAAAATTTCCGACCGAAGCTAGGATAGGGATCAAGAAAAGCTCACAGAAATGGGACAGAAAAGTGAATCTCGCAGTATACAGGTAAAAGGCAGAGTCGGGGGTAATGCACGTGGAGGCTGTTGAAAAAGGTGAAGACCTAAAAGTAGATCCAACGGAGGCGAAGGCCGAAACCCCGACCAGGCTCGACCTAGATCCGAAAGAGGTAACGCTAGAGAGTGACAAAGGCCAGGAGGAACTAACTATGGAAGTTTCCATTAGCAATGATGATCCGAAGAAGACTGTTAGGCTGGGTCCCAACTGAAGAAGCTCGATGAAGGCAAGATGGTCGAACTACTAAAAGAATACATGGACGTGTTCGCTTGGGAACAGGCGGACATGCCAATGATCGATCCAAGGATGATTTCACATTACTTAGTAGTAAATCCCGATCAGAAACCGGTTATCCTGAAGAGGAGATGCTTTAACTCGGAAATAAGTAATGCAGTCAAGGAAGAGGTGGACAAGCGATTAGCCTCAAGATCTATTCGGAAAGTGAAATATAATGAATGGGTCGCCAACGTAGTCCTAGTAAAAAAGAAAAATGGCAAGTGGAGGATGTGTGTGGATTTCACCGACTTGAACAAAGCATGTCAGAAAGATATCTTAATGTTACCTCGGATCAACCAGTTGGTAGATACAACGGCCGGTCATGAACTGTTAAGTTTCATGGATGCCTATTCAGGTTACAATAAGAACAAAATGTTCGGACAAGATGAGGAAAAGCTTCATTTACAACTGACCAGGGATTGTATTGCTATAAGGTCATGATGTTTGGATTAAAGAATGTTGGGGCAATTTACCAAAGGCTTGTGAATAAAATGTTCGCTCGACAGATTGGCAGGAATATGGAGGTATACGTGGATGATATGCTAACCAAAAGTTTTACGTCCGGAGATTATCCAGCCAACCTAAGGGAAACGTTTGAGGTACTGCAAAAAGAATGGGATAAAGCTAAATCCAAAGAAATACATATTCGGAGTACCATCAGGCAGGTTCTTAGGATTTCAAGTTCACCAAAGAGGGATTGAAGTAAACCCGCCGAAAATAAGAGCTCTGGAAGAAATGAGGTCTCTCAAGCCATTGAAGGAAATCCAAAGGTTGATGGGTTGCTTAGCGTCCCTGAGACGGTTCATAAGTAAATTCGCGGAAAAATGCTTACCCTTCTTTAAAGCAATTAAGCGAGGCAAAGGGGTAGAGTGGGACGATGAGTACGAACAAGCATTCAGAAAAATCAAAGAAAATTTGGGAAAAGCTCTGATACTATCTAAACCACTTGAAGGGGAAGTACTCTATCTTTACATGTTCGTTGCAAACGTAGCAACAGGGTCAATACTGCTAAGATTGGAAGAAAGAACGTAGAAACCTGTATACTACACCAGCAAGGCTCTGTTACCTACGGAAAAGAGATACTCTCCAGCTGAAAAAATAACTTTGGCCTTAGTAATAGCATCGAGAAAATTAAGACTTTATTTTCAAGCTCACAAAATTAAAGTGTACACTGACTGTCCTTTGAAACAGATTTTATCAAAACCCAAGGTGTTGGAAAGGCTGACTAAGTAGGTAGTGGAACTAAGTGAGTTTGACATAGTCTACTCGCCAAGAGCAGCGATCAAGGGACAAGTGGTAGCAGAGTTCACAAAGCCGAACACGAGGTGATCAGAATGTTAAGAGAAGAGGACATGTTTGCTTGTAACTATATGTGGATGGATCGTCAAACACGCATGGCAGCGAGGCAGGTATAGTTATATCCATACCAGAAGGTCCCTAGGTGGAATGTGCCTTGTAATTTGACTTCAAGGCAACTGACAATATGGCATAGTATGAGGCACTTCTGGTAGGCCTTAGGGTGTGCACGACACTGGGAGAAGATGAGCTAGAAATATTCAGTGACTCACATATGGTAGTCAATCAAGTTCTTAATGAATACCAAGCCAACAACAGTAACACGGCCTCGTATTTAACCATAACCAAGACACTCCTCGAAAGGTTGATAGCATATAGATTCACCCAGATCCCGAGGGAAGAAAATGAGAAAGCGGACGTGCTGTTAAAATTTGCATCAGCCGCCAGCGTATGGTCAAAAACGATCCTGATCATCCACTTTTAAAAGCCGAGTATCGAGAATGAAAATCAAGCCAAAGCATCAAGGGTAGAAGTAATCGAGGAGGAACAAACTACCTGGATGACCCTGATTAGATAATATTTAGATAAGGGGGTGCTCCCGACAGAGACAGCTGAGGTAAGGCGTCTCAGATATAAAGCCACAAGATATTCGATGGTAGAAGAAGAGCTATACAGAAAAGGGTTCTCCAAAGCCCTTCAGAAATGCGTAGACCCGATCAGAGGTAAGCAGATATTAGAAAGTATCCATAGGGGAGTTTGTGGGAATCACTCGGGTAGCAAAAACCTGTAACATAAAACACTCAGAAAAGGCTTTTATTGGCCGACTCTATTTAGGGATTCACAAGGTGTTACAAATTAGTGCAGTGGTATCAGAAAGTAGCTAATAACATCCGGAGACCACCCAAACAGTTGAAAATTTTGACATTGCCATGGTTGTTCACCATGTAGGGAATAGATCTGATTGGTCTGATGCAAATTGCGACTAAAGAAGGGGCAAAACATGCTATAATGGTCGTCGACTACTTTTTAAAATAGGTTGAAGTGGAAGCACTAGTACATATCACCAAGGCTAACACGACCAATTTTGTAAGGAAGAACATCATTTATCAGTTTGGGATCCCAAAAACTGTAATCACAGACAGTGGAACTCAATTCGATAGTGACAACTTTAGAAATATGTGTCAAGACTTCGAGATAAAGAACTATTACGCCAAACCAGCTCACCCATAGACTAATGGTCAAACGGAGGCGGTGAACAAAATAATCAAGCATACTCTGAAGGCGAAGCTGGAGGGAAGGAAAGGAAATTGGGTAGATAAATTACACGAAGTCTTATGGGCCTATCGGACTACAGAAAGGACTTCAACAGAGGAAACACCCTACTTGTTGGCATTCGGGATAGAGATAGTGATTCCAGTTGAGATAATTCACAAATCCCAGTACAGCTCTTCGATCCCGAAAGAAATGTGGAGATGTTAAAACAAGACTTGGACGAGTTGGAAGAGAGAAGAGATATGTCTATGGTGAGAAATGCCACCTACCAACAAAGGGTAGTAAGGTATTATAATTCTCATGTCAAGATAAGAAGATTCCAACTGGGGGGCCTAGTTCTGAGGAGGGTGATGCTCAATACAAAGGATAAGTTTGCAAGCTTATTAGCTGACATATGGGAAGAACCATAACAAGTGCTCGGGATAGCAGGACATGGAGCATATCGACTTTCCCGACTAGAGGGTACCGAGCTTCCCAGGCCATGTAATGAACAGTAGTTAAAGATCTTTTACCCATGAGAAGATTCTTATGTTTTTTATTATTATTTATTTCCATAAGTGTAAGCTTTAAATTATTATTTGCTAATTATCTTTTATCTTTTGAGAAATCAATAAAAATCCCCAGGGGGAGTGAATATAAATATCAAGAACAGTGTTCGAAACCAAGCATTCGCTCATAAGAGCATTTACAGGATACCTCAGATAATCGGTCAAGGCCGATAGGGATCCCTAGGGGACCAGTGATGGGGGCCAAAAACATTAGCCGTCAAGACAATGCACACTCACCGAAACTAACTGGATGCATACGAATCACTGTTAGGGCACCTTTGGGTATATAAACCCGATGGAATGTGCCAAGAGTTGGATAAGGTGAGAATCCTACATATAAGATAAGACAGACACATCCATACATGCTTATAAAGATGGTAGGACAAGTTACGCCTTATCACAATGAATCTTGATCAACAAACTATCGGGAGACGTCTCAACGACCTAGTTGACAGATAAAAGATGAAAATCGATAAATATAAACAACACAATTGGTTTACAAACGAACACTGCTCAACGAAAAGATATACAGCAAATGGTCGGGGAGCAGCTAGAGCCCGAGTGGAAAAATGCATTAGATCTACTTGAGGAAAACCTGAAATCGTTGTAGAGCACGATTCAGTTCCCCAAGGGTGGTTGATCACCAAAAATAAGGCAAATAAGTCGATCATTACATAACGACGCAGGCTTAGAAAATTAGGTTATCAATCCCAAATGATCGGTATACAAGTGGTTTTGTTTAGCCTAACTCGTAATCATCAACCTGGCATGGGTCAGCATGCATAGTTCGGGTTGAGATAAAATATGAAAGAATGCAAGCATAAGAAACCACACACCCAAAATGGCAAACATCTCGAAGATGCAAATAAGGAAAAATATATATTTACTGTCATGATCGGTCAAGTGTTTCAAATGTAAATACATATAAAAAAGAACCACAAAAGCAGAGATGCATCAGCTGTTTCCGGTAACGGAGGAACCCCCGGGACCAAAGGGAGGAACATCATCATCTTCATTGAAATCGCTAAAATTTGGCCAGGAAATGTTGTCATCAGGATCAACAGATATGAAGGGTGAATAATTTACATCGGGGGAAGGACCGACATTAACTCCTTAGGTCAAAGTGCCACTATCATAACTGGCGAAAAGACACAAGGGATACCTTTGAAGGGATCTCGAGATGTATGAGAATGGGATCCTTTCCGATAGATAGAAAACAGGCCTTCCACCGAACCCACTGATTCTTGATCGCTTCTAGGGACTCTCTTTGATGCTTAGATATTGTTCGGTCCTATTTCATGGGAGTGGTTTTTGGATTGCTTGAAGGGTTCCCTAGGTCATATTGATAAGTTGGTTTTCATTTCCGATAGACATGTAAGCATTAAAACAGGGATTTTTAAAGTGTTCCCTTATGCCACCCATACCATATGTTGCTGACACTTTTATAAAAATTTTAAGAAGCAATATCATAGAAAGGATGTTGCCGTAATAATGGACAAAGCAGCCAGTGCGTACACCGAGTTTGAATATAACCGGTATATGAAAGAGTTAAGAAACTTGCACCAGAATGCATATGATTATGTAATTGACACCATTCCACACAAGTGGTCCCATGTACACTATCCCAAAAGAAGGTACAGGGTGATGACAATAAATGATGCAGAATGCATAAACGCATGCCTAAAATTTACACGACAACTGCCTATGTTGACTCTTGATGAGTTCATTAGAAATATGCCACAACGGCGGTTTCACGATCGCTATAAAGCTGCACAATCCATGTGTCAACAGTTGACCGACACAACACATCTTATGATCTTAAAACGTGTGGAGAAGTATGGTTTTATGACCGTAAATCCAGCAAATTGGAATATTTTCTCTGTCAAACAGTCTGGAAAACAGTGAACTATTGACTTAGTCCAAAAGACTTGTACTTGCAACGAATTCCAAATGGATCATTTTCCATGTTCTCATGCAATTGTTGCCGCAAGGTACATTACTTACAAGTTTTACTATGAGGTGACTATTACTGAAATGTGAAGCATGGTCAACGTTGTGTGTATGCATGGTTGACCCTGTGTGTATACATGGTCGACCCCTGAAGCCCCCGGATCATATCCACCAACTCTAGGTGCTGACGCTCTCGATCCTTCTCACTCTTCCAGAGGGCTTCACGCACATCGTTCAACAGATCTGCCCATAGGCCCTGAAATCATGTCTACATTGTTAGTACAAAACTATCAACATCACATTTTAATAAAAAAAACAAAACTTTCTTTTCAACTTATCTCTCCATCACGTCCAATGCCCCCACGGGAATCCCCTGTAGATGTACCATGTCCGAGGGTGGTAAACCAAACCCGCCTATGCCTATGCATTTCTCGTTGAGGGTCTGTCTGATATCCCTCACTGTCACTGGTCTTGTCTGTCAAACCCCAACCTCTGTCCCACTGTTCCCACCAAAAGTAGTCTGATCAGGGAACAGAGGCGGAATGTGAAGCATGTCCTCCTCTACATACAGACTCCCCCCCCTCGTTTAGCCCCGCATAGTACGGTGCATGTCTCTCAGCTAGTATGGGCACCTGTTCCTTCCTCGCAAACATCTAAAATATTGGTTAGAACAATGTAATTGTACACTTATTAACTAATATAAATATTAACAAATTAAATACTTATCCTGACTTTGAAATTCTTAGCCAGCTTCTTCTCTCTCTGTCCCATTTCAAAATACGGGGAGACAGATTCGTAACCCTTCGGATGCCGAACTCTTGGCCCAAATCAGGGATCACCTCGAAAGCAAATATCTGTATCAAAGATAAGTACGATAAGTATCCATAACATTTAGGACAACAACAATAAAGTACAACTTGTAATTCGAAGTTTTTACCAATAGGGTGTAAGATAGACCATATATGTTGTAGGTCTCCACCGTATGTACGTGAGCGCCCTTTTCCTGCTGGCGTCCCTCGAATCCGTCTCGTCGCCGGTCAAGCGCATGCTTGAATGAGTAAATAGAATGCATGTACATGTAGGCACCCCAAGGGAACGCATCGAATGCATTGAGATCCTCAACCAGCCGAAACTGCCAAACTGGAATCTTGAATCTCTAGTCCACCCCCATCAGTATCCAGTTCAGTATATATATAAGGCGAAGCTTCACAGCATCGTACGCCTCTCCAAACTCTGCGACGGTGACAACACCCCTTATCTCCTCCAACGAGACTTTATCGGCTCTAGGAAAGTACCGTTGATATATGTCATTTTCCATTTCTGCATACTTGGTCATGTCCGGTACAACTCTAAACCGTAATTCGGTGATCAGGTAAAATTTCACCTTCGAAAACCTCACCGACTGGTTCCCTAACATGAACTGCATCTCATCTATTGGATCGTTATGATGCAGCTCCCTCAAAAGCAACCGATGGATAACACCACCCGAAAACTTCATCTCCCGATGCATCGTCAGGAAATGCCCGAAACATGATACCATGAACCAATGTCGATCTTCATCTTCAAATTCTATAGGGACCCGGTTCAGCGCGTCGTCTATATGGGCATAGGCGTCAAAATGGTCGTGTCAAGTCAATTTGCCCTCGTACCAGTCTCTTTGTGGAGTTTTAAGCAAATCTCTCAACATATTTCTCTTCTGCAATGTAACAGAAATACAACATTATTAAACAGAAAAAATATCGAAACCAAAATTATAAGTCTCGATCCAATGTAAAAACAGCTCAGTTCTAAAAAAATATGCTCGATCCCAGGACAAATAAGCTCGACCCTTTAAAAAAAACTCGATCCTATGACAAAAATGCTGGATCCCATAACAAAAAAACTCGATCCAATATAAAAAAACATCGATCCAATGTAAAAAAAGCTAGATCCAATTAAAAAAAAACTCGATCCTATAAAAAATAAGGTTGATCCCAGAACATAAAAACTCGACTCTTTAAAAAAAAGCTCGATCCCATAGCAAAAAAACTCGATCCTATATAAAAAAAGTTCGATCTTATGTATAAAAAAAACTCGATCCCATGATGAAAAAGCTCGATCCAATGAAAAAAAAGCTCGAGCCTATTGAAAAAAGCTCGATCCCTTTCAAAAAAACTCAATCCCTTTAAAAAAAAACTCGATCTCTTTCAAAAAAAGCTCGAACCCTTATTAAAAAAACTCGACTTACCAAAACCTAATTTTCACAAAAAAAAAAAGCTCGACTCATCTACAAAAAAACTCGACCCTTCAAAAAAAAACCGATCCTATGAAAAAAATGCTCGATCCCATAACAAAAAAGATCGATCCTATGTAAAAAATGCTCGATCTTATTTAAAAAAAGCTCAATCCCATCATGAAAAAGATCAATCCAATGTAAAAAAAGCTCGAGCCTATTGAAAAAAGCTAATCAATTTCTTTTAAAAAAAAAGGCTCGATCTCTTTCAAAAAAGCTCGAACCTTTACAAAAAAAGCTCGACTTACCATAACCTAATTTTCACGAAAATAAATGCTCAACTCAACTACAAATAAGCTCGATTCTTCTGTAAAAAGTCTCTGTAACCCAGAATTTCATCTTCCTCAACAGATATTCAACCAAATTTCAAACTCTAACCTAAACCACAACCATTCTCAGATCTCTATTTTAACCATAATCTACAATTTCAATCAACAAAACTCAAATCTAACATGCAATGCAAGTTATCAACAATAAAAACGAGGAAAAAAAATAATCTTACCTTTGTCAATCTCAGTTGTTCTCGTGTACTCTCATTCCCGTCACTTCATCGTCGATTAGTTTTCCGTCGATTTCACTCTTGTTTTTCTCTCTGTTTTAATAACTCAGTGTATTTTTGTCTGATCACGTTAAATGGTGCATTTTAAACATACATTAGTAAAATTGTGATATTTGCACAACAACAACCCCCCCCCCCCCCCCCCTCCCCTCCCCTCCCCCAAATAGTGCCAATAATTTTTTGAGCTCGGCGATGAGATGTGGGAGGTGGGTTTGATGGTGATAATATATTTTTTTTGGATACTATGATTTACGCGTGGGAGAGAGAGAGAGAGAGAGAATATTTTATATTTTAATTTTAATTTTAATTTGTTTTTTTAATTACTTGTAATATTAATTATTTTAATTTTTAAAAATTTTACATTATTAAATTCTAGATTTAACCTTATTCCAAATCAGTTTCTAGAAGCTTTCGTCAAATTTTCCATAATGCCCTTATTGACCTAACGGAAGTCAACAAAATTTAACGGAATTGGATAGTAGAGACTCAAATATGGATTGTCAAAGAACTACCTGGACTAAACTTAATAATTTCAAATTCTAGTGGACCAAATCTAGATTAACACTAATTAGAGGGACTAAAATTATAATAACCCAAAAATATTATGTTTAACTATGGAGGATCTCTTTTGTGGGTAACCTGAGTTTATTATAATAGTTAAAAAAGAAAAGACAGATTTGATCTTGTAAATATTTACACTGGGAAACTGGTTGAAATCGGAGGAAAGTGAAGGGCATGATTGTCACAAACAGGATTGAAGGCTAAAAATTAGGTGGGTGGGGGAGGGGTACTGGTGACTCGTGAGACTTTCATTGCATTCTTATTGTCATCATACGCAAAAGCCAAAGCAGATGAGGAATGGCTTTAAATTATGTGAATGAGGTTCACAGTAAAATGTCAACCTATAAATGATACCCACCAACTGCTTTATTCGCATACCTGACCCAAAAAAATTTAATGAGGAATCTGGAAAATACTTCAAGTTTTTTTTTGTTTATTTTGTTTGAGAAGGAGTAGATCGGAAGGCAAGTTATTTTTTTGTTTGTTTTGTTTGAGACGAATAAGCAGATCGGAAAAAGAAGATCGGAAGAAGGAGAAGAAGAGAAGCAGAATATAGCAGATGAAGAATAACAGTGATGAGAATGTCGAAGAAGAAGAAAAAAAGAAAAAAAGAAAAAAAGAAAAGTGATTTTTCCTTTTTTTTTTTTTGTTAAAAAAATGAAAAATAAAATGAAAAACGTAGAAAACATCTAAAAGTTGTTTATTAAATTTTCACTTTTAACACTAATTTTGTTTTTCATTTGTTTTTGTTTTTCAAAAATAAAATGATAAACTGTTAATAAACGCGAATTTAAACTCGTTTTTAAAAAACAAAAATAAAAACGGACTGAAAAACAGTTACAGGACGGGATCTAAACGTTACGAATTTTAGTGAACAAATAAGTGTATTGTTTGGAATCAGTGCTTGCTATTACTGTTTGATAAACAATACTATATCACTGTGTCACACACACATATATATATATATATATATATATAAGTCCGGTTATTCATATAGTTCAAAGTTTGATATTATATCGGTGTTTACATATTATATGTGATATATAATAATTTAATTTGTGATTCTAAGGTTTGTGTTTGGTTTTCAATGATAATGATTACTAAAACGAACCCTACTGAAAATTCTGCCATGTGCCAAAGTATGGCTCATGTGACTCCAATGGTCAACCCGAGTTTGGGTCAGATAGCCAACCCGGTGGTGAACCTTTTATGGGTCAAATGAATACCCTAACAATGAATCTGTTTATGGTTTCTGGTTCGATTCCTATGAACCATATAGAGAATCCGTAGAAATTCAGTATTCTGGTTTTCAAGAGGTGACAACAAAAGATATTGTTCTACCTGACCACATTGAATCTTGCGAGATTCTTAATTGATAAGGCTCCTAAGGCCAAAAGTGGTGACGAGTTGGATGTGCAAGTCTGGAATGCCATTGATGTCTGAAGCATTTTGACTTCCTGTGCTGCAACTACATTATGAATGGTTGTCAGATTAATGTATAGTGTATTCAGTGCGAAGAAAACAGCCAAAGAGTTATGGGAGTCACTAGACCAAAAATATAAGACACAGGATGAGGGTTCAATGTGGTAGGCCGGTTTCTGAATTATAAGATGGTGGACTCTAAAACAGTGATTAGTCAAGTGTAAGAAATCCAAGTGATTTTGAATGACATTCATGCCGAGGGGATGGTTCTAAGCGAAACCTTCCAGGTAGGGACTATCATTGAGAAGCTGCCTCATACTTGGAAGGATTTCAAAAAATACCTTGAGCACAAACAAAATGTGATGAATATAGAAGAGTTTGTTGTCAAACTTCAGATTGAAGAAGATAACATAAGGCCTGGGAAGATATGAGATTAGCTAATATAATATTGATAATAAAAATATCAAGAACATCAAATGGACTCATTCTAAGTCAGTCACTCTATCTTGAAATGATTTTTGAAAAAATCAACAAGAATAATTCTAGGGGTTTTAGATCTACACATGCAAGAATAATGGTTAGAGTGTCTCTCAACTGGAATATTCTAGAGTGATAAGAAGTCGGATGTACTTAATGAGTTATATAAAACCATACATAGCTAACACAATTAGCAAATTGAGTAAATACACGAGTAATCTAGGATCCGATCACTTGAAATAAATAGTAAAAGTACTTAGATACTTACGATGCACATGTAATCATGGACTGCACTATACCAGATATCCAGCTATTCTAGAAGAATACACTACGAACTGGATACCTGATATGAAAGACTTGAACTCTACAAGTGGATATGGCTCACATTAGGAAGTGCAACCATATCTTGGAAATCCTCCAAACAAACATGTTTAACCAGATCCACAATAGAATCCGATTTTATTGTTCTAGATAAATGTGGTTAGGAGGCTGTATGGCTATGACAATTCTGAAAGGATATTCCAATGTGGCCAAAGCATGTGCCTGCAATTTGCATCCACTGTGATAGTCAATCTGCAATAGTAAATGCACAGAGCAATATATATAATGGTGAGTCTAAACATACACTTCGTAGACATAATACCTAGGGGTATGTAAAAAATAGCCAAAATCAAACCATCCCGATCAACCCAACCCAACCCATAAAGTTTGGGTTGGTTCGATTATAAATATAAAAAATGTGTGGTTCGGTTTGTCCAAAGGACAAAATTGATTAAAGGTGGTTAAGTTTGGGGTTGAATAAAATAATTCACCAACCCAAACCAATCACATATTTTAGAAAGTAAAACTAAAATCTAAAATTCAACTACGTTTTCTATTCAATCTAGATTTTATAATTTTTACAGATAACTTTAAACTTTTATAGTTTATTTATTTGTTTTAATACAATTTTTATGATTGATGGATGTATTAGGGTTTCAAAAGCATAAATAATGTCAAACATGTCTTTAATCAAGGTATATATGCATGTGTATTTATATATATACGAAAATTTTCACATAAGTGCGCACTGATAAAATTATATAAGGATATTGAATGTGAGCCACTCATTTTACAAACTTTGATTTGGCATGTATGCACTTGTCCAAACTTTTTTATAAATGAGTAGTTTACATTAAATGTTCTTATATAATTCCTTCAGTACGC
Organism: Dipteronia dyeriana; assembly: GCA_032871835.1. Lineage (NCBI taxonomy): Eukaryota > Viridiplantae > Streptophyta > Magnoliopsida > Sapindales > Sapindaceae > Dipteronia > Dipteronia dyeriana. Next base: position 66,314,194 of record CM065299.1, on the reverse strand, counting down.
ACTGATAGGAAAAGAACTATATATATATATATATATATATATATATATATATATATATATATACACACATATAGTAATCACTCGTTTAACTTTTCTGTACTTCCTTTATATATACAAATTTTATGTTATAATTTTTTTATTTAAATATTTTTTATAATGTAATACCAAAAAAATGATTTTGAGTTTAAATCTAAGCTAATAAACCTATCCAAACCAATCCAGCCTTTTTTGGTTTGGTTTGAATCGGTTTGAAAAATCAAATTGGTTTGTTTTGGGTTGAAATATATATAGCCAAACCGATCCATATTGGTTTGGTTTGACATTGAGCTTCAACCCAAACCAAACCGAAAACACACACCCTTAATAATACCATTAGATAACTACTCTCAACTAGGTTTATCTTTGTTGACTACCAAAGCATTAAATAGAGAGTTGGCTGATAAATCATTGAGGAGAATGAGACTAAAGCTCATGAAAGAGAATGTGGATACAATGGAAACTCAACCTAGTTGATTTGAGATCTCAAGATCTAGCTTCAAAGGGACAATCGAATTGTAAGACTTAGTTAGATCACTGGGGGGGAGGGAAAAGGTTAAGCTATACTTTTAATGATTCATATGCATTGAAAATCCAGTAGGGTAATGCGGATTATTCTAAATTAAGAAATCACATATGTGAGAGAGTGAGGCGGCTTTTAAAAGATAATTATGTAGGACTAAATTCTTTAGCAACTCTCACATAACTAGACATATGTTCATGGCCAAAACGAACATAACAATGAGAACTTAATTAGGTCAGGAAGATTCCTGTATAAGGTATGTTATCGTTTACACAATCGGCATAACAGTTCAAATACATCAGGTATGTTATCGTTTACACAATCGGCAGAACAGTTCAAATACATCATGTCCACTGATCAGACAATAAAGTAAACATACATTTACATGGGAATGTTCAAAGGTTAATACTTACCTATCCTATGTAGGTTTCGACCGTTGAACTTTACTACCGGGTCATAAACTTTCGTTTATTCTCGTTTTCTAGATCAATTTCATTTATGTGGAAGAATGTTAGAAAAATGGTGAACGGGTGACTGGTAAATTGACACTCGAAGTGTATCCGTTGAATAGGAAAAATAGTAAGTCTCACATTGATTGTAAACGTATATCTAATCAAGAATATATTGGATCACTTGTGTAGTAGCTAACAAGCATGTATGCAAATCACAGACCACGAGTTCAACGATTTGTATGCAACCGTACGTCCGGACGAGGATGAAATGTTGCAATAGTTCGAACCACGTGTGAACTTTCGTGACCCGGCCCGGTTTTGCTACTTGATTATTTTTTCCAACTCAAAATCAGAAGAAAACAATGGGCATTTAATGAATAGTATTCGGTTTTGACTTAAAAGGATTGCAATCACCAAAATCGTGATTATTTCTGTTTTAATTTTGTTTCAAATTTTAATGGAAAAATCAAATCCTTTATTCAAATGTTTAATTGATACAATTAAAGAGAATAATCCCATCATTATTTCTCAGGTTTTTGTTTCCTGCTCTGATTGCAGTTGCTATATTACTTGACTTCTTTCATTCAAAAGCAAAAACAAGAAATAGAGCAAATCAATTCTTCCTATAATACATATCGGTGGTGGCCCTGGGGTGGGTCAAGGGTGAGCGTCCGTCCCGACCCATCATGTCTAGGGGTTCCAAATATATGATGTTAGTTGTTATTATGTATTAAGTTGTAAAAAAAAAAACTTTATAAAAAAAAAAAAACTTGGTCCAATTTGTTTTATTCTAAAGTGGTGATAATGACACTCTTAAAAACTGTTTGGATAACCTTTTCAAAATCACATCCATTAAAGTTTTTAAAAATTGTATAGTTTGTAAATAAACTCCACTTAATGTCAAGAATATCCTTTCATTAATTATATTATATTGTATTTTTGTAAGTACATACCACCTACATATATTATTATGTTAATCAACTTTATTATCATTTAAAATTTTGTTATTATCCTTAATTCTATCACTGCTATTTCAAAAAAAAAAAAAAAATCTATCACAATTCTTTAAAAAACAAATCTGTCATTATTCTTTCTCTTCGCTTACTTCTTTTTATCTTCTATGTTTTCCTTTCATAAAATCAAACTCCATTTTTTTAATTTATTTTTATCTCTCCTAATGTCAAGCAGCTCTCTCCCTTTCTTCTTAAGGGGGGGTATTGGTTCAAGATTTTATCAGACAATTTGGAAAAGTAAAAGTCTGGTTGTATTAGATCAAGACTTTTTAACAAGTCAGATAAGTCTGGTGGTATTCGATCAAGACTTTTAAGATTTTTTTTAAAAGTTCATATTGTCTTGTGGTATTGGATCTAGACTTTCAAGAGACGGCAAATTGTCTGCTGGTATTGGATTGAGATCAAGATTTTTAGGATTTCATGACAAAATGGATTTTCAAGACTTTTTAGTGATATATATAAATAGCTTGAATCCAAAATTTTCTTGCTCTCTCCCTCAATACTTTCTATACTTTTTATTTGATTTCAGATATTTGGTGGGTGTATTGGTATA